>OZ024873.1:3087400-3687400 GCA_964017185.1 Rugalucina vietnamica
ATGTCAAATCTTTTCTTGACGAAAGGGAAGTAGAAACTTTAGATGTAGCAGCACGATTAGCTGATGATTATGCTTTGACTCATAAGGTGTCTTTTGTAAATAAGCCTTACAAGAAACCTTTTAACCCTCAATTTAAACCTAATACACCTCAGTCAAAACCATTTAACCCTCAACAGAGAAATAATTCTCCTCAACCTAATCCACAACCACAAGCTGGACTAACAGCTGATAGTTCCAGTCCTTCACATAATCCTAAAAATAAAGATACTAGTGAAAACAAAGGTCAAAGATCCTCATACTCACCCTGGCTGTTTTGCAATTATTGTAAAGGTGACGGTCACGTCATTTCTGAATGTGAAACTTTGAAAAGAAGAAAAGAGAGACAAAATCAAAATAATTCTAGACCAACAGGTCTTACTTCTTTAAGGTCAAAACCACAGTCGATTATTCAGGATGAAAATCCTATTTTGGCCAAAACGTCTGCGACTGATTGTATTATGGAGATTTATGAACCATTCTTAACAGAAGGTTTTGTGTCACTTACTAGTGATTCTGCCCAGTCTACCCCTATTAAAATCTTACGAGATACCGGAGCTTCTCAGTCTCTTATTTTAGCAGATACCCTGCCTTTTTCCGAGAAGACTTCAACTGGGACAAGTGTCCTTATTCAGGGAGTAGAGTGTGGATTTGTTAATGTACCGCTCCATAACATTTATTTGTCTTCAGACTTAGTTTCTGGTCCTGTGGCTGTAGGTATTAGGCCTTCTTTACCTTTTAAAGGTGTTCACTTGCTATTAGGCAATGACTTAGCCGGAGATAAGGTTGTGGTAAACCCACTTTTGACCAATACACCTTGTGAGGATCAATTGCCTGATCCCATTGAGCAGGAAATTCCTGATCTTTACCCTTCATGTGCCGTTACAAGGGCTATGGCAAAAAAAGTCAAATTGAATGATGGGATACAGGATATTGACTTAACTGACACTTTTATAGGTCAGTCTTTTCATGATGAGATTTCAAAATCTCTTTCTTCAAGTCAAACTGACTTCAACAATCAAAGGTCAGACAATGACCTTTCACCTTCAATTTTTGACCAAGGTCACGACCAAATGTCAAGGTCACAACTTTGTCAAGAACAGCACAGTGATCCTGAAATCTCGCCTTTATTTGAAAGGGCTTTAGATGAAAATGAAATTTCTCAGGTTCCTGTTTGTTTTTATGTCAAAAATGACATCTTAATGAGAAAATGGCGTCCTCCTGATGTTTCAGCGGAAGACGAATGGACCATAAATCACCAAATTGTGGTTCCTAAGGCTTATCGTCCTGAAATCTTAAACTTGGCCCATGAAACTCCCATGTCAGGTCATTTAGGGATAAATAAGACTTACCACAAAATTCTCAAGCATTTCTACTGGCCAGGATTAAAATCTGATGTTTCCCAACATTGCAAATCCTGTCACACTTGTCAAATGGTAGGAAAACCTAATCAGACTATTCCAAAAGCTAATTTACAGCCTATTCCTGCATTTGATGAACCATTTAGTAGGATTATCATTGACTGTGTAGGTCCGTTACCCAAGACTAAATCAGGTTGCCAATATCTCTTGACTATAATGTGTGCTTCAACACGTTTTCCTGAAGCAATTCCACTCAGGAATATCAAGACGAAAACAATAGTTAAGGCCCTTATAAAGTTTTTCACACTTGTAGGTCTTCCAAAATCAGTCCAATCAGATCAGGGTTCCAATTTTATGTCAGGAACATTTCAGCAAGTAATGCATGAACTTGGCATTAAACAATACAAGTCATCAGCTTATCATCCTGAAAGTCAAGGTGCTTTGGAAAGATTCCATCAAACTTTGAAGAACATGATCAGATCTTACTGTTTTGACACCGAAAAAGATTGGGATGAAGGCATACATTTGCTATTATTTGCTGTCAGAGAGTCAGTACAAGAGTCTCTTGGGTTCAGTCCGTTTGAACTTGTTTTCGGACACACTGTTCGTGGACCTTTAAAACTTATGAAAGAGAAGTTTCTTTCAAGTAATGACAGTCCTTTGAACTTACTTCAGTATGTGTCTGACTTCAAAACTAGATTGACAAAAGCTTGGGAAGTTGCTCGGTCCAATCTTAAGTCAGCTCAGAACAAAATGAAGTTGCATTTTGATGAAAATGCTCAGAACAGAAATTTTGACCCTGGAGACAAGGTGATTGCTCTTTTGCCCATTCCTGGCAGGCCATTACAAGCTAGATATTATGGTCCATATACTGTTGAGAAAAGGTTAAGTGATGTAAATTACATTGTTAACACTCCTGGGAGGCGCAAACAAAAACAATTATGTCATATTAACATGCTTAAAAAGTACATTGATAGGGATAGTGATAATGATAGTTCAGTTATTTCCTCAGTAAGCATAGTTAATTCTGTCCCTCATGAACAAAATCAGACAGACTTTGAAGAAATGAACTCTGTGAACTGTGAACCATTATCCTCAAAACTCCAGAATTCTGACATTCTGCATGACCTCGATCAGAAACTGTCACATCTAGATCCGGACAAGAAACATGAACTAAAACAATTAATTCTTGAATATGAGCACTTATTTCCGGACATTCCATCCAGAACCGATAAAATCTACCATGATGTAGACATTATTGAAGGAGCAAAACCGGTGAAACAACATCCGTATAGACTTCATCCTGAAAGACAACAATATCTCAGGAAAGAAGTTAAGTATCTGCTGGACAATAACTTTATAGAACCTAGTCAAAGTGAATGGAGTTCTCCTTGTATACTTGTGCCAAAATCTGATGGGACATTTCGAATGTGCACAGACTATAGAAAAGTAAATTCTGTCACAAAAACTGACACATTTCCCATACCAAGAATTGATGACTGCATCGACAACATTGGTCACGCCAAATATGTGACGAAATTCGATCTTTTGAAAGGGTTTTGGCAGATTCCACTTACAGACAGAGCAAAGGAGATCTCTGCATTTGTTACTCCTGATGGACTTTATCAATATAAAGTGATGCCTTTTGGCATGAAAAACTCTCCAGCAACATTTCAGCGCTTGGTTAATAGTTTGATTTTCGGTCTGGATGGGTGTAAAGCTTACATCGACGATGCCATCATCTACAGTGAAGAGTGGAAACAACACCTGGAGATCATCAGATAATAAAATATAAAGGTTTGATCCTTTGGAAGCAGTAAAAACATTCAAAGGGAGATAGTATGGACTATATTGCGCAATTTCGGGTAATGAACCCTCGTCAGTAGCCCTTTTTAAACCGGCAACGAACGCCAGACTATAATTGTTCTGCAATTTCGAGAATTTACACGAGGAGTCTAAATCAAAGACATATTCCTAAATTGGGTCAAATAATTAAAAAATGCTTAGAAGTATGTTTCTAAACGTGAGTGTTTTGAACACTCTGAATATCTTTACTGATCTCAAAGGACCGAAATAAAAATATAATCTGCACTATGGATGATGTACGGGGAGACTTTTTACGGCCGCCACACGGCACAACACCAGCTGCAGTAATAGCAAATAAAATATAAAGGTTTGATCCTTTGGAAGCAGTAAAAACATTCAAAGGGAGATAGTATGGACTATATTGCGCAATTTCGGGTAATGAACCCTCGTCAGTAGCCCTTTTTAAACCGGCAACGAACGCCAGACTATAATTGTTCTGCAATTTCGAGAATTTACACGAGGAGTCTAAATCAAAGACATATTCCTAAATTGGGTCAAATAATTAAAAAATGCTTAGAAGTATGTTTCTAAACGTGAGTGTTTTGAACACTCTGAATATCTTTACTGATCTCAAAGGACCGAAATAAAAATATAATCTGCACTATGGATGATGTACGGGGAGACTTTTCTTCAAAAGACTCAGTGATGCTAAACTGACAATAAACTTACCGAAAAGTGAATTTTGCCATGCTAGTTTGACATTTCTAGGACATATTGTTGGACAAGGTCAGGTCAGACCTGTAGAAGCCAAAGTTGAGGCTATATCAGATTTTCCTGTACCTACAGGAAAACGGCAACTGACGCGCTTTTTGGGTATGGCTGGATATTACAGAAAGTTCTGTAATAATTTTTCAGTTATAGCTGAGCCTTTGACAAATTTACTTGGTAAGAAGGTCAGGTATGTTTGGTCTGAGGCTTGTCAGAAGTCTTTTGATCAGTTAAAGGCCATACTTAAGAGTGCTCCAGTTCTATCAGCACCACGCTTTGACAGAGAATTCAAAATGGCGGTGGATGCAAGTGATGTTGGTGCAGGCAGTGTATTGTTACAAGAAGATGACAATGGTGTTGATCATCCTGTTTGTTACTTTTCAAAGAAGTTTGACAAACATCAAAGAAATTATTCTACTATAGAGAAAGAATGTCTATCTCTTATTCTTGCTCTTCAACACTTTCAAGTGTATCTGTCTTCTGCAAATTCACCAATTGTCGTCTTCAGTGATCACAATCCACTGACCTTCATACACAAAATGAAAAACAAGAATCAGCGTTTGCTCAGATGGAGTCTCATGTTGCAAGAGCACAATCTTGACATTAGACACATAAAAGGTAGAGATAATATAATTCCAGACACCCTTTCAAGAGCTTGACAGTTTTGCCTTGTATGTTTGCATATGAGTATTGCAAAAGAAAGTTTTATTTCACAAAACTTTCTTTTCGTTGAAGAGGGGAAGTGTTATATATAATTGATTCAATAATATTGATTCTTTTAAAAGCTATTACTTATAATTTATATATATATATAATCAAAGGGGAGTAACCCAATTAATTAATATATATTTCTTTTTATGTTTCTACAATTTATTATCTAGAACTTTGTAGAAGAATGTCATTGATTATTTTTATCACTGTTATATAATTTAGAAGTATAGAAAATTCTATCAGCACTTTGTGGATAATTCCAGATGAAAATGGAGTGAGTGTTTTTTTTTTTTTACCATAAGTTAAAAATATATTTGGACTATGTATACTGAGATCTCGAAGGGTCTAGTGGACTCTCGTTTAGTCTTGATGGTCGTTGCGGCCTTGAATTCTCTCTGGAGAATTCTAAATTCTCTTTGGAGAATTTAAAAGAACTTTCGTTTAGTTCGTTTCTTTTCTAGAGAAAAGTTTATTATATCATTCTCTAGAAACCTGGAGAATTTCCTTAGATGTATAAATATAGGTCCCAATTCAGTCGTAGGTATTCAGAAATTTGAAGTGATTTAAAGTATATAATTTTGGTTGTTTCACTAGTGTTTTGTGTGGATTAAAATATACATGTGCTCATATTCTGGTTACTGGATTGTGGACTTACATTTGAGGGACAAGGACTTATTTGACATTAACTTTGTAAGTTATTTATTTATTTATTTACTTATCTGTTTGTTTGTTTTCATGTATTTGCAGCATTTATTTGTTTGATTAAATATTGTTAAGTTTAAATTACTTGGTTGTTTTTCGCTGTACCTGTCTAGTTACGCTAGGTCGTAACACCCTATTAAACAATGAAAGTAGAATCCACTACATGATAACTAGAAATTGGCTGCAAGCAAGGCTTTCAGTATACCCCCCGCAAAATTATCTGAAGCTGGCCAATAACTTCCTAAGTCAAACATGCAGAAAATTTGTCAAAGATATCTTTTCAGCATTATAATTCTTCATGTACATCCTCAGTATGCCAGTCACATCTATAAGATATTAAAAGAATATATTGAAAGCTTGAGGTTGATTTCACTGTATGCACTATGATCATTATTGTTTATCATGAGAAATGGTTAAAAATTGGCTAAGTTAAATGAAAGCTGTAAATTTGTCAAAAATTAACTTTTCAGCATGAAAATTATTCATGCACATCTAAGATATATCTGGAACAAATCTAAAAAGAATTTAAAAGAAACACTGAAAGCCCTAAGAGGAGCTGATTTCACAAAGTATGCACTACCAACCATTATTGTAGATAAGCAATGGTCAAGAAACAGCTATATTGAAAAATGATGTAAATTTGTCAAAAATCACTTTTTCAGTATTATAATTCTTCATGCACATCTTCAATATGTGTGGAACATGTATGCAAAGGATTGAAAAGAAATACTGAAAGCCCTAGGAGGAGTTGACTTCACAAAACATGCACTACCAACCATTATTGTATAAGCAATGGTCAAAAAATGGCTATGTTAAAATTTCAAAAAATATTTTTTCATCATTATAATTCTTCATGCACATCTTCAATATATGTGGAACATGTCTGCAAAGTATTGAAAAAAATACTGAAAGCCCTAGGAGAAGTTGATTTCACAAACTATGAACCACCAACCATTATTGTATATAAGCAATGTTCAAAAAATGGCTATGTTGAAAAATGCTGTAAATTTGTCAAAAAATATTTTTTCATCATTATAATTCTTCATGCACATCTTCAATATGTGTGGAACATGTCTGCAAAGTATTGAAAAGAAATACTGAAAGCCCTAGGAGGAGTTGATTTCACAAACTATGCACTACCAACCACTGTTGAATATGGCAATTATCGAAAATTGGCTAAGTTCAAAATGCTGTAAATTTGTCAAAATTCATTTTTTTTTCAGCATAATACTTCTTCATGCATATCTTCAATATCTCTGGCACATGTCTGCAAAGTATTGAAAAGAAATACTGAAAGCCCTAGGAGGAGTTGATTTCACAAAACATGCACTACCAACCATTATTGTATAAGCAATGGTCAAAAAATGGCTATGTTAAAAATTGCTGTATATTTGTCAAAAAATATTTTTTCATCATTATAATTCTTCATGCACATCTTCAATATGTGTGGAACATGTCTGCAAAGTATTGAAAAGAAACGCTGAAAGCCCTAGGAGAAGTTGATTTCACAAACTATGAACCACCAACCATTATTGTATATAAGCAATGTTCAAACTAGAAATTGGCTGCAAGCAAGGCTTTCAGTATACCCCCCGCAAAGTTATCTAAGGCCAATAACTTAAAGGCCTTTAAGTGAAACATGCAGAAAATTTGTCAAAAATATCTTCAGCATTATAATCCTTCATGAAAATCCTCCGTATGTCTGACTCATGTCTGTAAGGTAATTAATAATATACTGAAAGCCCAGGGAGTAAAATTATTGTTGATTTCACTGTACACTGTTGATCATTATTTATCATGAGCAATGGTCAAAAATTGGCTATGCTGTAAATTTGTCAAAAAATAAATTATTCAGCATAAGAATTCTTCATGCACATCTGAAATATATCTGGAACAAGTGTGCAAAGAATTCAAATAAAACAATGAAAGCACTAGGAGGACTTGATTTCATAAAGTATGCACTACCAGCCGTATTGTATATTAGCGATGGTTGAAAAATGTCTAAGTTGAAAAATGCTGTAAATTTGTCAAAAATTATTTTTTCACCAATAAAATTCTTTATACCCATCTTCAATATGTCTGTAACATGTCTGCAAAGTATTGAAAAGAATTACTGAAAGCCCCAGGAGGAGTTGGATTTCACAAAGTATGTACTATCAACCATAATTGAATATAAGCAGAAATGGTCAAAATTGGCTATGTTTAAAAAGCTGTAAATTTGTCAAAACTAAAATTTTCAGCATAAAAATTCTTCATGCACATCTTCAATATATCTGGAACAAATCTGCAAAGAATTAAAAAGAAACAATGAAAGCCCTAGGAGGAGTTGATTTCACAAAGTATGCACTACCAACCACTATTGTATGTAAGCAATAGTCGAAAAATGGCTACCACATGCACTACCAACCATTATTGTATAAGCAATGGTCAAAAAATGGCTATGTTAAAAAATGCTGTAAATTTGTCAAAAATTATTTTTTCAGCATTATAATTCTTCATGCACATCTTCAATATGTCTGTAACATGTCTGCAAAGTACTGAAAAGAAATACTGAAAGCCCTAGGAGGAGTTGATTTCACAAAGTATGTATGTAAGCAATAGTCAAAAAATGGCAAAGTTAAAAAATGCTGTAAATTTGTCAAAAATTATTTTTTCAGCATTATAATTCTTCATGCACATCTTCAATATGTCTGTAACATGTCTGCAAAGTACCGAAAAGAAATACTGAAAGCCCTAGGAGGAGTTGATTTCACAAAGTATGTATGTAAGCAATCGTCGAAAAATGGCAAAGTTAAAAAATGCTTTAAATTTGTCAAAAATTATTTTTTCAGCATTATAATTCTTCATGCACATCTTCAATATGTCTGTAACATGTCTGCAAAGTACTGAAAAGAAACACTGAAAGCCCTAGGAGGAGTTGATTTCACAAAGTATGCACAACCAACCATTATTGAATATAAGCAATTATAGAAAATTTGCTAAGTTAAAAATGCTTTAAATTTGTCAAAAATGATTTTTTTCAGCATGACAATTGTTCATGCACATCTGCAATATATCTGAAACATTTCAGCAAAATATTAAAAGGAAACATTGAAAGCTGTAAGAGGAGTTGATTTCACAAAGTATGTACTTTCAGTACTATGGCAAACATGTTTTAGGAAGACTTAAAAAGTCCCATAACTCTTGCAATACTGACCCTTTGGCCCCTAAATTCATACCACACATGTATTGTCTGATGGTGCAAGTGTGGTGAAAATTTGAAACAAATCAGGCAAAAGCTACTCAAGTTATTCAGCAAAGATGTCCAAATGTTGACGGAATGACGGAATCACGGAGTCACGGAATCACGGAACGACGGAATCACGGAATGACGGACAGGCTGAAAACAGTATACCCCCCTAAAACTTCGTTTTGCGGGGGGTATAAAAATGGCTATGTTAAAAAATGCTGTAAATTTGTCAAAAAATTTTTTTCATCATAATTCTTCATGCACATCTTCAATATGTGTGGAACATGTCTGCAAAGTATTGAAAAGAAATACTGAAAGCCCTAGGAGGAGTTGATTTCACAAACTATGCAATACCAACCATTGTTGAAATTGGCAATTAAAGAAAATTGGCTAAGTTCAAAATGCTGTAAATTTGTCAAAATTCATTTTTCCAGCATAATATTTCTTCTTGCATATCTTCAATATCTCTGGCACATATCTGCAAAGTATCAAAAGAAAATATTGAAAGCTGTAGGAGGAGTTGATTTCACAAAGTATGCACTATTAGCACTATGGCAAACATTCTATGTATAGGATTAAAAAGTCCCATAACTCTTCCAAAACTGACCCTTTGGCCCCTAAATTCATATCACACATGTGTTGTCTAATGGTGCAGGTGTGTTGAAAATTTGAAGAACATCGGGCAAAAACTACTTAAGTTATTCAGCAAAGATGTCAAAATGTTGACGGAATGACGGAATTACGGAATCACAGAAAGGCTGAAAACAGTATACCCCCCTAAAACTTCGTTTTGCGGGGGGTATAATTATTTTTTCAGCATTATAATTCTTCATGCACATCTTCAATATGTCTGTATCATGTTTGCCAAGTAATGAAGAGAAATACTGAAAGCCCTAGGAGGAGTTGATTTCACAAAGTATGCACTACCAACCATTGTTGTATATGTGCAATAGTAATGAAAATGGCAAAGTTAAAAAATGCTGTAACATTATCAAAAATTATTTATATTGAAAGCTGTAATAGGAGTTGATTTCACAAAGTATGTAGTTTCAGTACTTGCAAACATGTTATATGAAGACTTAAAAAGTCCCATAACTCTTGGAAAACTGACCCTTTGGCCCCTAAATTCATACCACATATGTATTGTCTGATGGTGCAAGTGTGTTGAAAATTTGAAATGAATCAGGCAAAAGCTATTCAAGTTATTCAGCAGAGATGTGAAAATGTTGACGGAATGACGGAATCACGGAATGACGGAGTGACGGAATGACGGAATGACGGACAGGCTGAAAACAGTATACCCCCCTAAAACTTCGTTTTGCGGGGGGTATAATGATGGGTTTGTCTATTCACAATACATTTGAATTATCTTCCTGCAACCATTTCTATTGATGAAAAAACAGCTTAATGGACAAATAAGCAATTGTCATTTAATTATTATTACAAGTAATTCTAACACAATGGCATCTTTTTCCCCAATGTACATAATTGTAATGTCACTGTGAGCAAATAAGCAATAATTCACGGTAAACAAATTTCCATGCGAAAGGTGGCATTTTTATGACGGCTGTATAAATATTCATGTCTGCCGAGAATGAGTCCACTGGAAAACATTTTAAAATGTATTTCTTTATGAGTCGTGTCAGAATCATTACTGTGAATCAGCTTTAATTAATGCTTGATGTTGTCAGGCAGATGCAATATTTAATTCACTCCGGCTGCACCCTTGTGAATAAATACATCACAATCGGCCCTCCAATATCCCAAGTTAATGACAATAAAATCACAGGGAAGTAAAATTATTTCTTAAAGACACAACTTTTACTTTACATCAGGAAAACATGTCCATAAAATGTATACTCCCTTAAACCCCACTTTTACAGTCCAACCTGTCTTAAACAAGCCCTGTATTAAGCAAGCACCTGTCTTAAGCAAGCACTTTCATTTCCCCCCAATAGATTTTACATGTAAATGAACCTCTATTAAGCAAGCACCTGTCTTATGGGGCCAGAGGCCACTAGTTGGCTTTAAAGAAACCACTCATTTCATCAATTTTATAAAAAATAAATATTTTGACATGGATGTATAATCTCTGTCAGGTGTCAAAATTGTCTTCACACCTTCCAAATGTCATAGTTCATTGTTTATTGTCTCAAAAGATAATCCTAGACAACTTGTCTGGGCATTTTGGAGAACTTAGTGACAATTACCACTGACTATGGCAGTGCTATTATTTATTTCTAGCTAACATGGATTGGTTAGGACGCCCGCCCTAGTGTTGGAACATAACCTCTATTAAGCAAGCACCTGTCTTAAGAAAGCGATTTTAGTGTTTCCATTGGCCGCTTGCTTAAGACAGGTTGGACTGTATATAGTAAAACCGAGGTTTGCAGGGGAATGCCTATTTTTCTTATCTTAAATCCAAAACATGGATTGTGGGTACTCGTTAGAACTGCCTCCGGGAGGCAGTTCTAGAGTGTACCCACAATCAATGTTTTGAGCAAAAATATTAAAATATCATTTTTTCTGCAGTGAAATTTTAGTTTTTACAGATAAAGAAATTCTCTGTACACTGCTCAAAACTTACTTCTGACTTTCTTTGAGCTGTCTATGTCTGTTTTCTTTAGATTTTCTGGCAATTTCCTCAGCTCTCTCTTCCAACTTTTTCTGTTTACAAAACAATAGAAACACTAGAATTTGTTTTCTATGTGAAAACTGATGTCTCCCCCCTTTCTAATTGCATGTCCAAAATATGCAAGCAAGAGTTATAGTTATTGAGCATAATATATCCTGTAATTCTGTTTTATAAGTGTATCAGGTTTCATTGAAATATCTCTTACCATTTTTTCGTTATAGAGCAGACAAAAAACTGTATGGAAAATAATCAAAGGGAAATAACTCCAAAAATACACAAGCAAGAGTTATAATTCTTGTGCATGACACATCATCTCATTGTGCTTTATAAATGTTCCAAGTTTCATTGAAATATCTCTTACCCTTTTTTAGTTATAGAGTGGACAGGAAATTATATGGAAAATAATCAAAGGGAAATAACTCCCAAAAAACACAAGCAAGAGTTATAATTCTTGTACATGACACATCATCTCATTGTGCAATATAAGTGTATCAAGTTTCATTGAAATGTCTCATGGTTTTTGAGTTAAATAGCGGACACGAAATTGTATGGAAAATAATCAAAGGAAAATAACTCCAAAAATATGCAAGCAAGAGTTGTGGTTCTTAGCATGACAAAATCATCTCATTGTGCTTAATAAGTGTACCAAGTTTCATTGAAATATCTCTTTTGGTTTTTGAGTTATAGAGCAGACACAAAATTGTATGGAAAATAATCAAAGAGAAATAACACCAAAGATATGCAAGCAAGAGTTATGGTTCTTTAGCATGACACATCATCTCATCGTGCTTTATAATATACCAAGTTTCATTGAATTATCTCTTACCATTTTCGAGTTATAGAGCGGACATGAAATTGTATGGAAAATAATCAAAGGGAAATAACTCCAAAGATATGAAAGCAAGAGTTATGGTTCTTATGCATGACACATCGTCTCATCATGCTTTATAAGTGTATCAAGTTTCATTGAAATATCTTTGACGGTTTTCGAGTTATAGAGCGGACATGATTTGTGACGGACAGACAGACAGACGGACACACGGGGAAAAACAATGTCTCCCGACCCCTTCGGGGGGAGACATAAAACAATATGTCTCCCGACCCCTTCGGGGGGAGACATAAATAATAATACAAGAAACATAGCATACATGACTGAGCCTGACCATCTACCCAGTCTAAAAATGTGCAACATGCACTATGAAGTGTGACCTAAAACAAATTCTAACACACCTCGCCTATATAGCCAATGGTTAAAAAACGTGTTATATTGTGCAACAATTTCACTGGGCGAAAAAAGCGTGACGTTACTTTGTGCAGTTTTGATGCCATTCTGATTAAATTATGACATCAGCTATCCCATAAGTCACGTTACCTTGACGTTAGACGGTGTAACGTCATTTCAACGTGTTAAAAATGTAACAAACATATGTAAACATTTGCGGTACAGTCAAATGTTTGGCGGGATTTCTTCAGCCCAATGGTGGAAAAGATAAACCAGAGGACCAATGGTCCTGTAAACCCTCACCTGAGACCTAAGATATATACCACTAAACTTGTTATACTAGGTGTATACATGTATATACCCCGGGGCAGGGTCAGAGCAACCTTAGTCCATGAGCCAGACAATTTTTTGTTACCAGTCAAGGGGACCAAATCTAATACTAATTTTCTATTAGTGTAGCATGTGTAGATAAAATTTCATTATGATAGCAATCACAGATCGGTAGCTTATGTCTCCAAAAACGCACATTTCGTTAGGCACCTAATTTCGGAAAAGAATGTATTATTTTTACTTTCGACAAGGAAATTTTATTATTTTCATGCAAAATTACAGCTAGCAGATTTCTTTTACATAAGTTTACTATGACAATAGTCAACATATATTTTCTAAGCACTTTAGAGTGCAATTACTTCCACCTTGGAGGTAACTGCGAGGTCAAAGGTCAAGAAAGTGTAAATGTGCGGTAAAATGATACATTTAAGCATACTGTCTTCTTTTCTTTGTCACACTATACGGAAATATAAATGGAAACAATTACAAGTGGATAATAAATGATATCAAGCCTTGCTACAAGTTCTAATCTGATAGTATGTTGAAGAAACTTGAGGTTAAAGGTCAAGTTATTTCAATTATGCATTCTGGAATTCATAAAATTGGCATACATGTATCAACAAAGTTGGTTACCAGCATATCTTTTGCTGCCACTGGATCGAATTTGATCTCAAACTAGAGTTAAAGCAAACACTTTACATTCATTTATATCATTTGCCAATCATCTAATTTGCATATTCATGAATATTCATAAAACATACCCCCTAGGTTTAACTGATTTTTCTCCAATATATCCTATATAAAGACATGTCTTTTTAATTATTTTCTAGGCTACAAATGATATATCATTTTTACTTAACACTATGTCATTAAAACAATGCCCAAGCAATCACTTGACACTATAATCAGCTCTGTAAGGTTATGAGCAATTGAGCTTATGTAAGTATACCCATTTGCTTATTTTCATGATTTTCCTCCAATTTATAAGGTTTTGATTCATATACTAGGTAGAAGAAGTCAAGTTTGTTTGTTTGCTTGTTTATACAAGCCAATATATCGTATGAATATTGCATTATCTATCATCTTATACTTATCTTAAATCCTTAGAACAAAGCGTAGTTGAGGAATGAATTGTTTTAGAAGTATACCTCTGATTTTTTTCATGAATTTTCTCCAATTTATAAGGTTTGTACGAATACTCTTGGTAGTAGACGTCAGGTAAGTTTAAACTAGCTCATATCTCTAGTCCACTGTCTTAGCAATAATGTTACACTATTCTCAGCTCTCTATGTTCATTTGCAGTTGAATTACAGGCGATTTGGTAAGTATATCCCCTTAGTTTGTTCGCAATTTCCCCCCATTTTATTAGGTTTTGATTCATACGCTAGGTAGCAGGAATTCAGCTTTGTTTATATAAGCTAATATATCCTTAGAAACAGTGCAGAAGCAAACATTCGCTACTACTTGTAGCTCTCTAGGACCATTAACACATGAGTTACAGGAGATTTTAAAAGTTTATCCCCTTATGTTTTTCGTGATTTCCGCTCCCATTTTTATTTTTAAAGTTTTTACACATATACTAGGTATTAGAAGTCAGATATGTTTATTTATGCCAACATATCATTAATACATTGCACTAGCAATCATTTGCTTCTATTCTTAGCTCTCTAGGGCCATTAGCCGTTGAGTTATAAGCAATTTTGTAAGTACACCTCCTTAGTTTTGTCGCAAGGTTTCTCCAATTAATGATGTTTTCATTAACATTCTATATAGTAGACATCAGATAAGTTTACACTAGCCAATATATCACTAGTCCATTGTCTGAACAATAATTTGACGCTATCTGCAGCTTTATATGGTTATAAGTAGTTGAGTTACCAGCGATTTGGTAAGTACACCCCCTTAGTTTGTTCGCGATCTTTCCCCATTTCATTAGGCTTTGATCCATATGCTAAGTAGCAGGAATCAGATACGTTAAAACCAACTCACGCTTCCTTAGAACATTGCAAACGCAATCATTTGATACTATTCGTATCACACTAGGACCATTAACACACGAGATATATAAGATTTTGTAAGACTACTCCCTTAGTTTATTTGTGATTTCTTCTTCAATTTTATAGTTGTTATTCATATCCTAGGCATTAGAAGTCAGACGTGAATTTAAGCCTATATGTCATAAGTGCATTGCATAAGCAATCATTTGCTACTAATCCTAGCTCTCCATGGCCATTAGCCGTTGAGTAATAAGCAATTTTGTAGGTAGACCTCCTTATTTTTTCACGATTTTTCTCCAATTAATAAGGTTTTCATTAATATTCTAGGTCGTAGACGTCAGATAAGTTATTACTGACCAATTTATCAGTAGTATACTGTCTTAGCAATCATTTGCCGCTATTCTCAGTGCTCTATGTTCATCAGATATCGAGTTGCAAGCGGTTTGGTAAGTGTACATGTACATGTACCCCTTAGTTTGGTCGCTTTTTTCACCAATCTAAAAGATTTCGATTCATATGCTAGGCAGCAGAATTCAGCTATGTCTATACCAGCCAATTCATCATTAGTACAGTATATTAGCAACAATATGGTACTATTCATAGCACTCTATGACCATCAACAGTTGAGCTATTGGAGATTTTTTAAGTATACCCCTTATTTTTCGTTATTTTTTATCCAATTTATAAGGTTTTTATTCATATGCTAGGTATTAGAAGTCATACCTCTTTATTCAAGTCAATATGTCATTAATAATTGTATTAGTAATCATTGTATACCACATTTATTTCTCTAGAGCCAAAAGCAATCAAGTTACATGGAAATTTTAAATTTTCTTCAATTCAGATACGGCCACTTAAAATTTTCCCGCAAAACTCTTCAGCGGTCCAAAGGTTGTTTTTTATTGTACTCATCAATTTAAAACGCCTATGATATTTATATGAAACTGCTTGACAACTAAGGCTTATGTAAGAATGGTTTGACTTGAACCACTTTTCAGAACTTTTAAGGATGGTTTGACTTGAACCACTTTTCAGAACTTTTTAGCGGTAAGCCAGTAATTAGATGGCCAGTCAGTAGTTTATAAGCATTGCATGGAAGCACAAGCAGTCCTTTTATTTCTAAGGGTCCCACTGGGAGGGCCCAAATGAAATATGTGTCATTAAAAGCTCCGGTGAAATTTATCAAATTAAATCACTCGTATGAAAATGCTGCAATGATGGTTTGTACCTCAGTAAGTGTGTCATTTTTATTAATATTCACGAATATGCAAATTAGATTATTTGAATATGCAAATTAGATTATTTGAATATCTTACCGTTTGAAAATAGGGCTACATCAATACAAGCTCTTAATTAAATTTGGTGGTCTACAATAATTATCAGCAGGAATATGGTCTGTTTGTAGACCTTTACATCCCAATGCACATTAATGGTTGCCATGGAAACCATACGGCTTCCTAGTGCAAAAAAGTTTATTATTATGTAAACCATTTTAGGCATTTCGGGGATCAAATGCACTGCTTGGAACCTAAAAATGTGCTGGTAAGGCTGCGTCATAGTTCAAGGATTCATGACTTATGCTCCAATATTTCTAATGTTTTTACAATACTCATGAATATTCAAATTTAATTATATGCTGCTTTTATCTTTGACAATCATGTAGGAAATGCTAAATGGTATTCTAATATTTAGGATATTTGAGAGAAATATTTATTTTAATGTCTAAACATGAAAATTTAACATAATCATGAAGTTGGTATAATAATGGATGTGGGTGGGGTAATCCTACCCTTGAGCATGGTTTTTGTATAGTTTTTCAAGAATAATCATGTTCTAAATGCATGCCGATCATTTTTAGATTTCAATGGACCTCTTATAAATGCTAGGGATGCTTTGTTCGGCTTAAAATACTAATATTGTTTACTTTGGGCATGTTTATAATTACCAGCCCAAAAACTTCTTGTTTGCAAGGTACCGATAAAACTGATCTTTTTCAGGTCTTAAGCTACCGATCTGAGATTGCTATCATGCTGAAATATTATCTATAGATATTGAACTTATCGAAAAGTGCCAAGAGATTTAGTCCCCTCGACTGGTAACAAATGGCAAAAAATCAGGGCCTAGCTCACTAACTACCTCTGGAGTCAATTTCTTCTTTAAATCATAAAGATTCAGTCAATTTTGCCAATTTACTGCAAGTTTTGCCCTTCAAATGACATTGGAACAATTTTCCCCATTCAAATGCATGGGCAAACTAAGTTGACCTTGCCATAAAAAAGGTCAAGGTCATCCCAGGGTCATGATTTATATAAACTATAATGGGCCTGCGTCCCCGATGCTACATACCAAGTTTAGTAGAAATCGGCCCACTGGTTCTGGAGAAGAAGATTTTTGAAGGTTTTTGCTATTTATAGCCATGGTGGCCATCTTGGTCATGTGACCTTGACCATTTATATAAACTTTAGTTTCCCCTTCCTAAGGATGCTCCATATTAAGTTTGGCTTTGATTGGCCAAGCAGTTTCAGAGAAGAAGATGTTTGAATATTATGGTCATAAAATGTATATAGCCCCAGGGCAGGGGCAGACAACCCCTAGGGGCTAAAATTTTCCATTAACATTAATCGTCTGTCCATTTGCCTATTCCCAGTAAGTTTTACCCATTAAATAGCATTTTATCATTTTTTCCCATTCAAATGCATTGGCGACCTAAGTTGACCTTGCCGTAAAATACGTCAAGGTCATCCTAGGGTCATGATTTATATAAACTATGATGGGCCTGCATCTCCGATGCTAAATACCAAGTTTCGTGGAAATCGGCCCACAGGTTCTGGAGAAGAAGATTTTTAAAGGGTTTTGCTATTTATAGCCATGGCGGCCATCTTGGTCATGTGACCTTGACCATTTATATAAACTTACATTCCCCCTTCCTAAGGATGCTCCACATAAAGTTTGGCTTTGGTTGGCCAAGCGGTTTCAGGGGAGAAGATGTTTCATTATTATGGAAATATACATGTATATAGCCCCGGGGCAGGGGCAGACAACACCCCAGGGGCTTAAATTTTCCATTAACATTAATCTTCTGTCCATTTGCCTATTCCCAGTTAGTTTTACCCATCAAATAGCATTTTATCATTTTTTCCCATTCAAATGCATTGGCGACCTAAGTTGACCTTGCCGTAAAATAGGTCAAGGTCATCCTAGGGTCATGATTTATATAAACTATGATGGGCCTGCGTCTTCGATGCTACATACCAAGTTTCGTGGAAATCGGCCCACTGGTTCTGGAGAAGAAGATTTTTAAAGGTTTTTGCTATTTATAGCCATGGCGGCCATCTTGGTCATGTGACCTAGACCATTTATATTAACTTTCATTCCCCCTTCCTAAGGATGCTCCATATAAAGTTTGGCTTTGATTAGCCAAGCAGTTTCAGAGGAGAAGATCTTTGAAATTGTGGACGACGGACGGACGCCGGAGCATGGGTATACTATAAGCTCACCTGTGAGCCTTAGGCTCAGGTGAGCTAAAAAGCCGAAGGTTTAAAATGAGTTTATTCCTTTTATTGCATGTTAGAATCGAAATAGATCAGCTCTAGTGCGTGAATTGTTGAGTAATAATTCACTGTTTGTCGGTTAGTTGTACGCAGATAAATCACTCGCGCTGCGCGCTCATGATTTGATCTGCTTTACAACTGACCTCCAAACAGTGAATTATTACTCAACAATAATTCACTGCTAGAGCTGATCTATTTCTTAAATGAAATGTTTCATGTTGCTCAATTTTATAGCATATTCTTTCTATTTTTGAATATTTAGATACTGTAAATTCGGAAATTTTCGCGAGACTTTTATTTCGCGAATTTTCGATTTCTGAATTATTAGCGAGTTCTTGAATTCGCGAGCGAGTACTCGTGCAGTCTATAAAGCTTATAGTAATTCTTTATTAGCGAGAACTTTATTTTCTCGAAGCAACGACTTCGCGAATATTAGCGAAAATTAAGTTCTCGCGAAAATTTCCGGATTTACAGTATAATAAAATATTTAACTTTTCTTGTCAGACAATTTTTAGCTCACCTGAGCCGTTAGGCTCACAAGGTGAGCTTATAGGATGGCCATGATCCGGCGTCCGTCCGTCCGTCCGTCGTCCGTCCGTCCGTCCGTCGTCCACCATTTTCAAAGATCTTCTTCTCTGAAACCGCTTGGCCAATCAAAGCCAAATTTTACATGAAGCATCTATGGGAAGGGGGAACCAATGTGTATATAAATAATCCAGGTCACATGACCAAGATGGCCGCCATGCCCATATATGGTAAAAACCCTTCAAAAATCTTCTTCTCCGGAACCACTGGACCGATTTCAACCAAACTTGGCATGAAGCATCAATGACTCAAGTACTACAATGTGTATATAAATCATGACCTTGCGGTGACCTTGACCTATTTTACGGCAAGGTCAACATAGGTCGCCTTTGCATTTGAATGGGAAAAATTGTTAAATTGTCATTTAAAGGAAAAATCTTGCAGAAAATGAGCAGTAGGACTGAATATTAATGATTCTGAAAAAAATTGGGCACCAGGGGCTCATCCGCCCCCACCCCGGGGCAATATACATGTATATTATCATAATATTCAAACATCTTCTTCTCTGAAACCACTTGGCCAATCAAAGCCAAATTTTACATGAAGCATCTATGGGAAGGGGGAACCAATGTGTATATAAATAATCCAGGTCACATGACCAAGATGGCCGCCATGCCCATATATGGTAAAAACCCTTCAAAAATCTTCTTCTCCAGAACCGGTGGACCGATTTCAACAAAACTTGGCATGAAGCATCGATGGCTCAAGCACTACAATGTGTATATAATTCATGACCTTTTCATGACCTTGACCTATTTTACGGCAAGGTCAACATAGGTCGCCAATGCATTTGAATGGGGAAAACTTTTAAAATGTAATTTAAAGTGAAAGTCTTGCAGGAAATGGGAAGTAGGACTGAAAATTAATGATTCTGAAAAAAATTGGACCCCAGGGGCTCATGTGCCCCCACCCCGGGGCAATATACATGTATATTTCCATAATATATATTCAAACCTCTTCTCCTCTGAAATCGCTTGGCCAATCAAAGCCAAATTTTATGTGAAGCCTCTATAGAATTGAGGAATCAATGTGTATATAAATAATCTAGGTCACATGACAAAGATGGCCGCCATGCCCATATATGGTAAAAATCCATCAAAAATCTTCTTCTCTGAAACCAATAGACTGATTTCAAGGAAACTTGGCGTGAAGCATCGATGGCTAAAGTACTCCAATTTATATATAAATCATGACCCTGTGATGACCTTGACCAAGTTTATGGCAAGGTCAACATGGGTTGCCTATGCATTTGAATTGGGAAAATTGTTAAAATGTCATTTGAAGGGAAAAGCCAGCAGGAAATTGGCAAATGGACAGAATATTGAAGATTCTGAAAAAAGAAAATGGCCCAAGGGCTTCATCTGCCCCTGCACTGGAGTTAAATACCATAATATTCAAACATGTTTATTGGTATATGCAGCAGATCTCAGGTGAGCGTTTACAGGACCATTGGTCCTCTGGTTTTAAGAAGCGTTTCCAAATTTGTGACTACAACATGCATTGCACTCCTTGCCCATAACATCAACCATTGACAAATATCAGCTGTTCAAGCTCAGACCTCATATTGGAGTCCCTGGTTACACTGTGATGTGTGCAATGAACAAAATGAGTCCTTATGAAATATATGAGCCATGTCATGAGAAAGACACAATTTTGCATATGATATGCAACAACAAAGGAGAGATCAGCTTCTCAATAACTACTAAACCCCTTTTCAATGCCTTTGTTTCCCTATACAGATCATACAATTGCTCTTCTTTCTAAATCTATAATTTCTAGCCATCTTCTGTGCTTGTACAGCTTTGTTTATGTCGAATCTGGTCAGAAACTACATCACTGGTTTTCTCATGCTGCAGTTAATATCTAATAACCAGCTGTAACTTTGCTTCAACGTTAAAGACTTTTCTAATTTCATTTTGAAAGAAGGAATTTAGCTTTATTCCCAGGCATTGTTTGTTTCTCTCCTCCTTACTTCTAATTACACAAGTTTACAGTATATGTACCTTGTATTCTTGAACTCTCTTATCTCGTTTCTTAACATACTTCACCAAAGCCTAAAATATACAAATGAAACACATGTTTAATAAAGTTTCTTATGTTTTTTAGGGCCTCATTCAATGACATTCATGCTATTAAAGTGTATTGCAAATCATGATTTTTCAGAAAAATAGCTCCACAACGTATTCTTTATAAAAATTGACACTTGCACAAGACTAAGTCTATTTAAGAAAAACAAATGGTGAAAACAAAACTGCAGATCAGCTACATGGAACCAAGTAGTGATTTTGCCTTTGTTTTCACTACATTGGTAGATAAACCCCACTTCTGCAAAAATCTGAAATTTCAAGCCTTTGATCATTTTCAACAATTGTACACTCTGGTTCGTCTGCGACATTTGTAGAACCTTCAAACACTTGTATATTCCTATCTAATAGTTCATTTCTAATACATGCAACGAGAACCCTTCATCACATCTAAAGATTGAAAACAACACACATAGATTTACTAAATCTGTTCATGAGAAAAAATTGCAGATGCAACATCCCTTTGCTCCTAGGATAAAACCTACCCTGATCTCCTCATTTCTCTCTTTCTTTGCAGCATCTCTCAATTTCTTATTCTCAGCTTCCATCAATCTCCTAACTCTCCTGTCGGGGGCCTCTCTCAGGTCATACTTGTCATGCCAGGCATATGACTTGGCTGTACAGTATACTTCCCAGTGGTCATAAAATGGCTTTACTACCTGAAATTGATTTCCGAAAAAAAAATATTTTTTTAATTACAGGTCTATTAGATATCATACAAATATAGATTTGGATCAGCTTCTTACAGTAATATATGTGTTCTCTTTGGGTTAAGTGTGCACTAATTACAATCAAATTTCAGGAAACTTTGAAAACTTAAGACCACAATGCACTAAATAGAATGGATACCATAAGAAACAATAGTGTACATGGTCTCAAAACAGACTTTTTGGCAGCAATTTATTTTTGCCACTTCTTCTTTCCCTTCAAAATTGACCTCTTGCTAAAATAAATACCTCTTCAAAGTTTGTTTTTGAGTTGCCAAACTCATAAATATGGAAGTCTGCTTCATCCACAAACTGTCTATCCTCCTCAGCAATGGTCTTGAAAACTTCATCATATACAGCATAGAAACCCTGGAGAATAGCAAAGTTATGTGCTGCTTAAATTTGGATGTAGTATTTGCATTTCAAACAGCACAGAAATGTATTGATTGTTTCATTGATATAGCCCCAGCGGGCACATGACGTCAAAATGACGTCATATCAACGTCGATGCGACGTCATGACGTCGCATCGACGTTGATATGACGTCATGTGCCTGCTGGGGCAGATCATGTCTCTGCCATAATCCTCATTTTTTTCAAGATTTACCTTAAAAGATAACTGGTGCTTGCTGTACATTTTTTCTGTTAATGATTTTACTATAGAAGATTGATCAGCTGCTGTGATGGACCGATATAAGCAGTATTGCTTAAATTAAGGTCTTGGGGACCGTAAGGTTAAAACAACCCAATTAGGCTGGTCAAAATACAGACTGTCAGAACTCAGCCAACACATCTTGGCATTTTTCCTGTTCAATACCAATCAATACCCACCTTTAACCTGAAGTTAAACAGGGTAGCTTTGTCTGTGAGCACTGTACACAAAATGCTTATAATAATGAGCCACCTCATGAGAAAACCAACAATCTGGATATGCGAAAACAAAGACACAGATCAGATTCGCGGTAACCGCAAAGCTGATCAGCGCCTTTGTTTTCGCTTCACGAATAGTACCCTTCCTCTTCTTCTTAAATCCCAAATTCCAGGCTTCTAGCCTGCTTCTGTAGCTGTACAGTCCGGTTTGTGTCGGACCTGTTCGGAAACCACATTGTTGGTTTTCCCACGAGGCGGCTCATATTGAAAACTCAGAACTACCAGACCATGGCATGCTAAGACCATGCTGATCCTAAACTGGAGGAATATTTTTATGTAAGTGTTGAGATACATACATTCCTATTCAGTCAAGTTTTTCAATGATATGGCTCTTATATGAGCCGCCCCATGGGAAAACCAAAGCCCCATGGGAAAACCAACAATCTGCATAGGCGAAAACAAAGGGGCAGATCAGCTTTGCAGTAACTGCGAAGCTGATCAGCGCCTTTGTTTTCGCTACTCGGATAGTACAATTCCTCCTCTACTTAACTTCAAAATTTCAAGCTTCTAGCCTGCTTCTGTAGCTGTACAGGCCAGTTTGTGTCAGACCTGTTCGGAAACCACATTGTTGGTTTTCCCACAAGGTGGCTCATATATCACTGACAGCTATTTCCCACCATGAAATTACCTCTTTATCATCACCAAATCCTTTGTAACAGGATGAGTTGAAATACAGAAACACATCTAGGCTATTGTCCTCATATTTGTCTCCATGACCCATACCTAGTTCATAAAATTAGTTGTGTTAAACTAAAGTAATGAAAATAATTTGATTCATTAAGTATCATACAAGCTGCATCATGAGAAACCCAGCATTTTGGTTACACAAAAATAAAGACCTGATTTTTTATCCTAAAATGATCAAACACTATTTGAGCCTGTGCATGAGAAAACCAACAATTTGGGTTTCCGACCAGGTCCGACACAAACCGGTCTGTACAGTCACAGAAAAGAGCTAGAATCTTGAAATTTCGGATTTTAGTAGAAGAGGAACTGTACTATCCGAGTAGCGAAAACAAAGGCGCTGATCAGCTTCGCAGTTACTGCGAAGCTGATCTGCGCCTTTGTTTTCGCCTATGCAGATTGTTGGTTTTCCCATGCAGCGGCTCATTTAACAACCATTGTCATCATCGGGAAACTTAAATGACAGCATCAATGGTATTATTAAAAGAGGCTATTTCAGCAGTTTGTGTTAATTTTGATCGTGGTGTGCGCTAATTAGAACCATATGTTGCTACCTTAACTTTAAGTTATTTTGAAAAGTTTAGCGCACTAAATAAAATAAATATGTTAGTTCTGATCAACTGCTTCAGAACCCTACCCGAGACAATTAACTCCCTTAAGTACCTCCTTACCTCACTATGAATGCATGGAGTATTCTTACCTCCTCTAAGTATAGCCTCTCTGTGTTTGTCATAGAATGCTTTCTCCTGTGGATCACTAAGAACTTCATAGGCCTGCTGTACAAGACGGAACTGCTGGGTGGCTTCATCTGCATTCTCAAGGTTCTTGTCTGGAAAAATGCATTGATTTTAACAATAAGAAATTATGAACTAATTCGATTGATTTTGTTAATTTGTTTTGTTGTTGTCTTTCTCAATATCAAACTTGTGTGTGTTGAATACATGTACATGTATATTGAAACAGAAACATTTGTGAAGTCTGGTCTATAGTTGATATTTGTGTAGGCTTACATATTGCCACTACTTCCTGGGTAGCGACCAGTACTGTGGGCAGCTTAAAATATCTTGCTCCAGGACAAAACAAAGCGGAGGTCAGTATCCAACACAGCTCCAAAGTCCTGTACTCTACCACTTCCAAATTTGGTTGTATCTACATCTAATTTCAAGTTGCAAAGCCATAAATCTTATTATATATATGAGCCACCGCATGGGAAAACCAACAATCTGCATGGGCAAAAACAAAGACGCAGATCAGACATGCAGTTACTGCACAGCTGATCAGCGCCTTTGTTTTCTCCACAGGGATAGTACAACCCCTCTTCTACTTATATCCAAAGTTTCAAGCTTCTAGTTTTATTCTTTGACTGTACAGCCTGGTTTGTGTCGGACCTAGTCGGAACCCAAAGTGTTGGTTTTCTCAAGCACAGGCTCATATTGATATACAAAAGATTAAATCAATAGAACCTTATTTGCAGGTCAGATGTGCGGTACACTTAACCGAATGAATATGGTAGTAACAACTGAGGCGCCACATGAGAAAACCAACACAAATAGGGTTTCCGATAAGCCCAATACATATCAGGCTGTGCAGATACATATGCAGACTAGAAGCTTGAAATTTCAGATTAAGGAAAAAGAGACATTTTACATTCTATGAGGAGAAAACAAAGGCGCTGATCAGCTGTGCAGTTACTGCACAGCTGATCTGCGGCGTTGTTTTCACATACATGTATGCAGATTGTTGGTTTTCTGGCATGACTGCTCAATTACTGACCAGGATGCCATTTCAGTGCTAGTTTCCGGTACGCCTTCTTCAGATCATCCTGGTCAGCATTCCTTGGTACACCAAGTACCTCATAGTGACACTTCATTGTAGGCATTGTGAATGACTGTCAGCTATGATGACTGAAATACAAAACCAGAGGTCCATGGGCCACAAAGCTCACCCGATTTAACAGCTACCGTTCAATGTAAAATTTATGGCCACCCGATAATTTACAACTGATAAAATTCTGTAATAATCTATCCAATGTCTTTGCAAAACACCATATTAGAAGTCAAATTAGAGTCATATAACACATAGAAGACTACTCAATAAACATTTATGCAAAGACAAAATTCAAATATCCAAAATGCGACTGCAGAAATAGCCAATTTCTACTTTTCCCATTATATGTCTATGGAAACTGAAAGCTGCCGTAGCAACCAGAGTTCTTATCTGACTGGAACAAAAAAAAAAATCTTTGTAGAGGCTAACGCCAGGAACATGGATGCAAAATATCAGCTTCATATAGCAAACAGTTTCTGAAGACAAGATTTTTTTTTTTTTGCGAAAATTTGCCCTTTTAGGGGCCCCAGCAACCAATCAAAGTAAGGGATTAGGATGAAGTTCATCTGCAACATAGAAGACTACTCAATAAACATTTCTGAAAAAAAAAATCCAATACACTTCAACCTCATTACAACATGCCTCATTATAATGCGTTTTTCATTATAACATGGCCATGTCATGGCTCCCAAATTGATTGTTTTGCTATATGTCTTTAGTAAGTAACCTCATTATAACATGGTTCACTTATAACATGGTCTGCTTCTATGGACCCCAAGGATAGCGTTATAATGAGGTTGTACTGTATCTCCAATGAGACTGCAGAAATATAAAATTTTCACTTTTTCCATTATAAGTCTATGGAAACTGAAAGTTGCCGTAGCAACCAGAGTTCTTATCTGACTGAACCAAAAAACAACTGTTTTGTAGAGGCTAATGCTAGGAAGATGTATGCAAAGTATCAGCTTCATAACCCAAACAGTTTCTGAAGAGAAGATTTTGTAAGATTATTTTTCGAAAATTAACCTTATTTTGGGGCCCCAGCAACCAATCAAAATAAGGTATTAGGGCAAAAGTAATATTTAACATAGAGGACTACTAAATAAACATTTCTGCAACAGCAAAATTCAAATATCTCCAATGAGACTGCAGAAATAGCAAACTTTCACACTTTTCCCATTATAAGTCTATGGAAACTGAAAGTTGCCATAGCAACCAGAGTTCTTATCTGACTGGAACAAAAAACCATATGAAACATAGAGGACTACTAAATAAACATTTCTGCAAAAGCAAAATTCAAACATCTCCAATGAGACTGCAGAAATAGCAAATTTTCACTTTTCCCATTATCAGTCTATGGAAACTGAAAGTTGCCATAGCAACCAGAGTTCTAATCTGACTGGAACAAAAACCAACTCTTTTGGAGAGGCTAATGCCAGGAACATGTATGCAAAGTATCAGCTTCATATAGCAAACAGTTTCTGAGGAGAAGGTTTTTAAAGATTTTTTTTAGAAAATTAGCCTTTTTTGGGGGCCCAGCAATCAATCAAAATAAGCGATCAGGATGAAGGTCATCTGAAACGTAGAGCACTACTCAATAAACATTTCTCTAAAAATAAAATTCAAATATCTCCAATGAGAAAGCAAAGATTAGCAATTTCCACTTTTTTCCATTATAAGTCTATTGCACATATAAGTTGCCATGGCAACCAGAGCCCTCATCTGATCTGAACAAAAAACAAAATTTTTGGTCCCCAAGTTGCAGCATGCTATTCAATATACCAGTATACAGCTAAATGACTTTTAGCATGAAATACTTTACCATGAACTGTCTTACAAGGACCCGCTGGAAGACTTCAACAAATGTTTAGATAAAGAGTGATTTAATCAAAGCTAATAGATTTTCCAAAGATGCTAAAATGAATCCAGCAGAAAAAAACATGTCCCCTTTACAGTGTTAGAAATAAGACTCGGGAAACAACTTGTCCGGGGGACAATCTGAAATCAATCTGAACTTGCCCCTCGAGTTTTGAACTTGCCCCCTAGCAAATGTCATATAGTTTTTACTGTATTAATATTACTGCTTAACTTCAAAAATATGAAGAATTTGTACTTTAGTTCCACTAAGAATTATCAGGCAAAAAACTTGTTGGAGAATTTCAAGTTGTCCTGGGGGCAACCTTCCAGTAAGGTCAGGTTGCCCCCAACAAATTTAACCTGTGACGGGCAAGGGGGCAAAGTTCTGCTTATTTCTAACCCCGGGCCCTTACACCCCACTTTTATACAGTAAAACTGGAGTATTCAGGGGTACACTGTCAAAGCAGTTCTAATGTACCCATGATTTATCTGAGTCATATTGTACACTATACAGTTTTTCTTCGCCCTTTATTTTTTTACTGTGTACTGAGCTTATCAACATACATGTGATGAGCTCCTGGTGTGGAAGTGGGAGATTTGGATTTCATTTCAGGGAGATTGGGGTCTACTTCAGGGAGATTATGTGTCGGCATCTAAAATGCACGATTTTGCATGTTTTCATGCAACACCATCATTTTTTCTGTCAAATTTGAAGCAATTTGCTTTCCCCTATCCCCCCCCCCCCCCCCCCCCCCCCCCGCCCTAGTTTCAAAATGCAGTAATCAGCTTATCCTTGTGTCTCATGTAATCATGAAAGCTAAAGGGGTAACCTGAACAATAAGAAGAGGCAGGGGATATTCCAAGTGTTATACTGTTGAAGCAGCAATGCTTGATCATGCAGAAATCTGTCAACTGAATGTCCATTTTCAGCTGATTTTTCTGTCTTATTCCGAATAAAAGTTTGCAAGTGCAATTTTATACAAGTACAGGATATCTATCTCACTTTAATAAGTTAAAAGAAATTAAACTGTATTGCCTGTACTAACCAAGAAAATGAAAAATCGATCCCAGACACAAATTTCTACTTTCATTTTTGAAATGTTTACACTGGCCAAGGCCAAGGTCAACGGTGTACAGGTAAAATTTTTCCACTATCAATTTGACATATTGGCGGGAAATTTTACCCTGCGTTTACACTTTGAACAGGTACCTTTGTGGATGCTTGGGCCAATTTAACGCCTCGCTGCGCCCAATACCCCTAAAGTGACACCACTAATTGTTGTTTCCCTCCTTTGTAATTACGTAACAGACACTACTTAATCCCTTTGTGACTTTCGTCTGTAAAGTGATTACCGTATTTTTCTGCCCTAAATGGACAGTTTGGAAAAAAATATGATAGGAAAATTCAGCATCCGGGAGATTCTAGAGGCTTTCCTGGAGGCCGGGATATGGTCCTCATTTCCTGGATCCTCCCGGACGATCCGGGAGGTATCACATGTATGTATCAATCTCTGACCGATATCTCAGGACCTGGCCTCGAGGTTTTAAAACTTTTTGCATGCGCAACTCAGCTGAGCATAAAATCTAAATGGCTCAAAAATACCAAAATAGCCCAAATGAATTGAGATTTCATGTTTATACCATCAAAGCCTGTAATTTATCCTGCTAATAAATGTTAAACAATTGTTGGCATTTTATCATTTATGAGCAGAATAAATTTTAGTCTCAGACTCTCAGCTGAGCTGAGCATAGAGCTGTCATTGATTGGGCATTTTACATATCGATATATCGGTGGGAAATATTGTGATATATCGATATTTGTATCGATATGCATTATAAATATACAAATAATTTTTCAACAAAGTGTTTAAACTGTAACTTTAATAGACCCATATTGTTTTCTTATATTACTTTAAATTTGTATGTATACAATATAAAACTCCCTAGCATTCTCTAACCTTTTTAAGAATTTAGTGTCACCAGAAACAAGTGTAAGAAAAAGTTTAAACATCATTTTAAATTTTATTCGTAAAAGAGTAGAAACCTATTAAGTCAAATTTTAACGGATATGATCAAAGTACATACACATCATAAATAGCCTAATCTGAATTAATGTTGCATGACTGGCAATTTGACAAATTGACATTGCTAAAAATAAAGGCTGGGTATTTGATGATATGGATGTAATTTCTCCACAAAAATATGTGCTGCTAAGCGCTAACCCCAACACACAGGTAATGGTAAGACTCAGTTAAAAGTTTGAAAACATTGTGCAGTGGGTATTTAATAACACTGCCTCATGTTTTTATGTAATATATTTAACATCTCTAATTAATACTTACAATATAAACTATCATTTTATGAAAATATTTGGGAAAATTAAATTCAAATACTACATTCCTTGTCTGTAGCTATATACACTTTACAATATCGATATGTCCCTCTTCTGTATCGATACGAATATCGAAGCTCATTTTTATCGATACATCGATATCAGCGATATCAATGACAGCTCTAGCTGAGCATGAAAAAGATTTTATAACCTCAGGACCTAGTGCACATGGAATCTGTCTACAGGCATTCACAGCCTAGGTGTCATAGTTGTTTTTGTGGTTTTAACAATTAAATACGATGATTTTAATCCCCTTGCTGATGTCACTACATATTACCATTGTGCCAGTTAGCTCTGATTTTTGGTTAACATTATTTGACCTTATTATTAAGAAAACTTGCAATTTTTCATGTGAAGATGTATGACTTATCAAAAGATGTAATCTGAGTTAACCTAACTTTGAATAAATAAGAACAGCAGCTAGCATATTCAAAGGAATCCCGGTCGTTTCGGCCCGAGTCATTTCGGCCTGGGTCGTTTAGGCTGATTTCGGGGGTGGGTCATTTCCGCCTTGGTAGGTGGGTCATTTCGGCCAATTTTCTGGGTGAGTCAATTCGGCCCTGAGTGGTCATGGTGGTTTTGGCCAAAGTTTATGAAAACCCATCAGATAAGTAATAACTCAAAGATAAATTTGTTTTATATTTTCAGATGAAAAAAACAACAACAAAATACTGAAATTCAAAATTTTGACCACCAAAAAATCAGCATTGGCTATGTATCCAGATATTTCAGAGTATCCTCGCCCCTGGGAGACCAAAGTATCTTTGCAAGACTGAGTGCATGATAAAACAGCCTACTGTCTGAACACCATCTTCCAGAAATTGCATTTTTCAAAATCTCACTTTTCTGAAAGACCTCAAGAAAAATATGACCATGTCACCATTTTGCATTCCATAAGTCTTAAAAAGTGCCACAAAAATTTCCAAAATCGGTTAACAAATAAAAAATTTATGCCAGAAAATAATTTTGGATAGGGCTTTTTCCATTGTCAAAATGTCAGCAAGGGAAGTGACTATTTTCCCAGCAAAAATCTAAATTGATTATTTTTCATTTAAAATGCACCAAACCAAAAGAAAATTGTATTGTATGCATAGTCTGAGCACCAAACTCTTAAAATTTGTTTACTCCACAGATTTGCTTGATTTTCAATTTTCAGGTGTATGGATTACCTCCCTTGCACATGCAAAAGGCCTATTCAAAATAATTTTTGGGCATCATAATTTTACTAGTGTACCGATTTTCAAAATTATTGCGGCACTTTTTAGGACTTTTGGGTTGCAAAAAGACGACATAGGCATATTTTTCTTGTAGTGTTTCACAAAAGTGAGATTTTAAAAAAATGCAGTCTGATAGATGGTGTTCAGACAGTAGTATAACATCTTGTATGAATATATTTTAGGACTGAGCTAAAATTAAGCCAAAACGACTCACTAAAATTGGCCGCAACAACCCAAGACAGAATCGACTCAAGCAGAAATGATCCAGGCCGAAACGACCCAATGCGGAAATGACTGTTTACCATCCATTTAAAGCCCACTAGAGAATTTTGACGAACTTTTACAGGTTTATGCTACTTGCCCCAAAAACATATCAGTAGCCACAGTCACACAAAACTTTTTAGGTCAATGCTTTTGAGTCTGTGTTCATATTTTATGTCATTCCTGGCTTGATTATCTTAGGTGCGCAATAATAGCTGACTGGCACTGCAGTGTAGAAAAAAAATGAGGCTCAATGAGCGACACTGGCTATCCGCACGACGGTCGTGCCGATAACGCCGCTTATCGGCACGACCGTCGTGCGGATAAGCGGCGTTATCCGCACGACAGGGAAATCGATATCCAAATGTTAAGTATGTTTAGAAATTGATACATTTTAAGTTGAAAAATATATTACACTGGCTTCAAAACTGAAACAGTATATTACACGTGCAGGTTTTTTTGCCTTTTAATTAACAAAAGTGTAATTTTGCTGAAATTGGCTTACCTGTAAATTTACTTGTAAAAATCAGTCATGCGTATGCGTAAATGAGAAAGTAATATTTTATCGTTACCTAAATAATAAAATAATGCGGTAATCCAAAAGACTTAACAGCCTTTGATTTTAACAATCGAATATGGAAACATTTCAGTAACACAATAAAAAAAAATGCAATGATTATATTTTTATCCGCTGTTACAAATCTATTGTGATTACATCAGCTGGATTAATCAAGTCAAACTAGTTTTCTTATTCATAATTAACAAAAATGTTAATTTTGAATGTATTTCAATAGCTAAACACATAATTATTTTATTTAATGACAAATTAAAAGTTTAATACATACGTAAGCTTATTCAGTGCTTATTAGAAAATCTTATACTCCCGTCGTGCCGATAGCCAATACCTGTAGCATTGGCTATCCGCACGACAGTTGGGCCGATAACGCCGCTTATCGGCACGACCGTCGTGCGGATAACGCAGCTTATCGGCACGACCGTCGTGCGGATAGCCTCAGCCTCAATGAGCACGATCACATTTCAAAAAGAATGGTGTGTTGATATAAATATTTCTTAGAGGCCTTGTAAGGCTTGTACTTTACCTTTACCTTTTTTATTGAAATACGCTTGTTTTATGGGGAAAAAGGGATAAATTTGCCAATTTCTGGATTCTTTCGCAACGCTATGGAAAGGGGGATAATTCATGTAGCCTCATAACCGAATGGATTGAAATGAATCGAACAGGAATATCAACATCAATAAAGACCTCAAAGAAATTGAAAAAAGTAACAAATCTCATACTGACAATGGCAAGTCGCAGCGCATGAAAAAGGCTCAGAATGGAAATGGTGTGGCCCAAAGAGCAATTGAACCTTTACAGGCTATGGACTTAGGACCATCAGATACTACACAGACACAGTCTTACATATATAACTGTCCTGCGTGTGATAAGGTAGCAGGCAATAATACAATTGCCTGTGAAGAGTGTAATGAATGGTTTCACTTTGGCTGTATTGGGGTTGAACAATCAAAAATAAATGAAATACCAAATGATGTTCCATTTATCTGTATATTCTGTAATGACAGATCTATCAATCAAGACAGTAGCATGCAGCCTGAAGAAAATCAGTCTAATTGTGATCAATCTGAACTAAACATAAGTAATCCAACATTCCCAAATGAAACTGAATTACATGATTCTGCAGAAAAACTGAACGAAACTACTGAACAAAAACAGAAAGACTCGGGGTTAAATACCAATGGCCCAGCAGCACCTGGTGATAAAGTGATTTTTGAAAATGAAAGTGTTAGCAATAATACCAAAAAGAACAGTAAAGCAAGGAAGCAAAATATTTCAAATAAAAAGGCAAGCAGTGAAAGTAATGAAACTCTGTTAGCTTAGAAATATTATATTTCCAGTCTAGAGAATAAAGTGAACCACCTCGAAAACTTAGTTAATGTCTTACAAAAGTCATTAGATACAAACTTGGAAAATTCTAATAGTCCTAGAAGCAATATTATGCATCCTGGTGCTGAACCTAGTAGGGCGTCAGAAGATGTTAAAATTCAGTTACTTGAAAATAGACTGCAAATGCTAGAGAATCAGAATATTTTTATGAACAATATGTTGATACAAAACCAAACTCAGGCAGCAATTCGCGATAGGCAATTGATGATGAGTCAGTTTTATCAACCTGTTTCTATGAGTCCACCACTACCAGTATTCTCCCACATGGGGTATCATCAATTTCCATATGTGAACCACCAACCATTTTCCCCGAATCAGCAGTACCTACATCCTAACTATATGCTGAGACCTGCATACCAATTGATCCCTGGAGTACAAGTACCTGGAGTTCACCAACATCCAGTAACCACAGTTTCGGGTCATAACACTGGTCAGTTTGGGGCAGGTGTATCGCAGCACATTGTTTCTGGCGGGCAATCAACAGGAGTATCTCAAGCAGGCAAGAGTATGTCAGTACCCCAACCAGGACGACAAGGAGAGACTCAACATTCTACGAATACGCCAGTGGCAGCTCCTAGCAGAAATATGCCTCATCCACCCCACTCAACCATTACTGGCCAGAAGCAGGACGGCAATAAGATACATAGAAGGGAGGCAAGAGGAAATATGCACAGCAGAAGGCAGCATAATCATGAAAGTGGAAACGATGGGCGTGCGGGGGATTGTGTACAGGTGAATCACAGCAGCTCTAAAGACTCTAAATCCATAGATAATCAAACTCGAATTCAGCAGGGAAAAAGTACACATGAATCTAGCACTGAAAAACAAACTTTTAAATCATATCATGTACAAGAAAATAGTGGTAATCAGCATGATCAGAGTCAGAATTTTTTGTACATTCCAAGCCTGAAGGTACCTCCGGATGTCGAGGACTTGGGTTTAGTGGTGAACTCGCAGATAACAAGACTTTAGATATTGCAACAGTGAACATTGAGGGGATTGTTTCTAATAAGGCTTACCTACAGAAACTATTGTCACAAAATTCTATTGTATGTGTACAAGAACATTGGTTGTGGGAATTTCAGAAAAATTGGATTAATCAAAATTTCTGCGGTATTGAGAGTTTCGTACGGTGTCATGATTCCAACGAACCTATAACAAATACACATATTCCGCGAGGTCAATCCGGGATCGCTATACTTTGGTCAAAAAAGCTGTCAGACAAAATTACAAGATTGGAATGCGGAAACGAGCGAATACAAGCCATTGAACTGAACGTTGGTAACGGTTCCAAGATATGTTTAATAAATACGTATTTACCCACAAACAAGAAGGACTCTGAACACAACTACTGTGAATGCTTGGATGTATTGCATGACATTTTGAATAGATATGAACAGTCTCACCAGATAATTCTATGCGGTGATCTAAATGGTACCTTACTTTTATCAAGAAACAACAAACATGACATTTTACTGAAAGAATTTGTGAATGAGCACTCATTGTCAAATATGGGTCAGGCTTCAGAAAAACCTACATACTACCACTTTAACGGAGTAGTTACATCACAGATAGACTATATACTTACAAATATGTCAAACAATTTTGAAACTTACTCAATAAAGGACCAAGATGCTTTGAATATCTCCTCTCATGTGCCAGTACAAGTTACGATGAAAGTAGATTTTGTCAAGTCCCAGGACGAAACAAGTGGTTCATACAAAAAAGACAGACAAATAAAACAAACTTTGTTATGGAACAAAATTGACATTGATACGTATATTTCTGAAATAGAATCTTCTCTTCCAACGGTAATGTCAAAAGTCAGTGACCCAGATTCAGCAGTTAATTCTGTTATGGAATGCTTAATCGCGGCAGCTCAGAAAGCAGTACCGGTTAAAACAGTTAAACTGAAAGGCCCCAAGCAAAGAGTTTCACGGGAAGTGTTGAACTGTATGAAAAAGGTGAAGGTTACTTTTCGAGAGTGGGCGGCCGCAGGAAAGCCAAGAACTGGTCATCTGTATATGGAAAATAAATTAGCCAAGAAACATTTACGTGCAAACCAACGTAGAGAGGAGCATATAAGGAAAAATTCTTTGTATGATGCGCTGATGGAACAGCCATCTTCTGAAATGTTTTACAAACTTATCAGTAGAAGTAAATCTCATAAAGAATCTAGTACCTCATGTATTCAGGTGAACGGCCAGAAACATTTTGATAGGGCATGTCGGCAAGGTACTCTTCCGTGAAAAAAAATCAATATCGGTCACCTTTCCCGCTATTTTCTTCATTCGGTGGAGGTGGTAACCTCGGTCATTATCGCTTTGCGTTTACTACTTTCAGACGCTAATAAAACCATAATTTGACCAAAATATAACGCATTCCTTACATTGGAATAAATTATATCTGGAAATCTAATAGAATATGCAATGCTTTGATGGAAAAATTTCATTTTGATTCCATATTTTGCGCTCCAAATTTGGTATGGCATAGCGATAAACACCGAGTCATGTACCTCCGCCAAATGAACAAACTTACCTGTATGACGTCATCCCAACATGCCCTATCCTAACCAGCAAAGAACATGTTTCGCCAATTATTTTGAGGACTTGGCAATGCCAAAAGATAAGAACTATGATAGTGTATTCTTGGAATTGTGTAATGTCAGATGTGGGGAGATAGAAAATGACTTTCTCACTCAAACCGAGGACAGTATATCATTTACGAATAGGAATGTTGAGGACGCTATTGATAAATTAATCTCTGGTAAAGCACCTGATGAGTATGGGCTCTCTGCAGAGCATCTAAAAGCCGCAAAACATGTGATAGTTCCTGTGATCACGGAGACATTTAATCAAATAATGAAACTAAAGACAGTTCCAAGCAGTTTTAAAACTGGTATAATAACTCCTGTTCTGAAAAAGGGAAAAGATGCAAAAGCAATGGAAAACTACAGAGGTATCACAGTGTCAGGAGCATTGGGCAAACTATTTGAATATACTTTACTTAGTAAACTGAACTTTACTCAATCATCTCAACAGTTTGGATTTACAACAGGCCTGTCGCCCATTATGTCGTTCATCATGTGATACTACTTGAGAAACTGGCCCAAAAAGGAGTTCATAAAGACATATGGTTAATTGTGAAAAATCTGTATGAAGGATTAACTTCAAAAGTAAAATGGATCGGGCACTGCAGTGAAAGCTTTCCGGTGAAGCAAGGGGTCAGACAAGGGGAATATTGTCGACCCATTTATATAAAGTGTTCATCGACGAGCATCTACAAATTCTTGAGAACAAACGCCTGGGGCTTCGAATAGGAACAGTGTACGCTGGTAGTCCCGCATGCTGTGACGATGTCGCATACCTGACCAAGTGCAAAGATGAACTTCAGATCATGTTTAACGAAGCAAATGGATATTCAAGTAAACATAGATACGAAATACACCCAACCAAAACAAACGTTGTAATAGCAGCAAATGAACATAAAGTGAAAGATAGTTTAAATCGATGTCACTAAATACAGTAAAGTAGCGTAAAGTGGCGTAAAGAAGCGTAAAGGGGCGCAAAGTGGCGTAAAGTTGGCGCAAAGTGATGTAGGATGACATTAAACCGTATTATTTATCAAACATGGGGTAAATGATACACTTTCAGTCATATACATGCACGCAATCCGCATGTAGGGGTTAGGAGAGGGGGTTGGGCGCATCATAGTCTGATGTAGACTCGTACACTCAGCTGATGAGTACAATCTCCATGGAGCGAAACGTCTCTTCACCATTCCGAATGTACTTTCAGCCTCGTGTCCATCCGTAAAACAAGATGGCGAAAACAAGTGGCTTTTACACACCGATTGTTTTACATAGAATTCCATCGTTAATAGAAAGAAATGCTCACCGACACTTCGCTGTTTGATGAAACACATATTTAAATTTCTATCAATAAAATTTTCTCCTCAAAATTCTGCGTTTTCTTTTTCTAACAGATTCATTTTTCAGCTGTTTGTCATGTGTTCACTCGTGTGGGGCCGTTTCCGGAACGAGCCGAACACATATGCCGACGTTTACGGAAACTGACGTCGAACATTAATTTATTCCAGTTGAAAGGTCAGGATTTGGCCTTGTCCAATGATATGCACGTATTTCTACAAATGACGTCAATTAGGTCGGCCATTTTGAATTCTGCGCGCGGCGTTTGACGTCAGCAACACGCGCTGCATTATACTAATTGGTCAATCAAATATTAATTGACAATTAGCTTTCCATATATGGAAATGGTCGGAAGTCAATTCTCGGCGTAAACATACGAACATATACGGACGATTTAGTGCACTGAAAGAATGACAACCAGAAGTTTTTAAACGAGAATAAACCGCTAAAAACGGACAAAATATGTTGGATTTTTTTCTAAAAGCACATTAAACATGTTAGTAATGCATTGGTGAAGTGTATTCTTCTTGATTTATCTTGAAAAAGTTGCAATTATCGACACTTCGTTTCACCATTGAAAAGCCAACTGGGATCGCAACGAAGGGATATGGAACATATGTGTAATATAGCGGAGTGAGATCTCGCAACTAAGTCTGATGAACAGAAACTTATTTTTGCATTAATTTTGGTCAATGTTTTAAAGTGCAGAATAAAAATATGTGATTGTGTATCATGATGGGTTTGACGGAAGGTACAGGGCATTTATTTTATGATGGTATGCCTTTTCTTATGTTCATAATATTGATATGTTAGAGATACTCTGATAGGCAATGTCTCTGTTACAAACTACAAAGTGTTACACACATGGTGAAATACGGCATTTACTAAAACACGGAACGGGACGGAACGGGACGGAACGAAAAAAAGACGGAACAGGCGGAACGTTACGGAACAGATTATTATGGAATTATGGAACACCAAAAAACTGGTGTGCCAGCCGAAAGACATAGTTTCTTTTTTGAGAGATAGAGTGCTCAAAGAAAGTGATGCAGGTGTAGGTTTTCCAAAATCAGCTGATGCAGACAACGGCAGGGTGCTAAGGGCTAAATTACTTGCAACAAGTGACAACATTTCATTTTCATCACGGCTAGGTGTTTTTGTCATTGCCGATCAAGAATCTGTCTACACAGTTTAATCTGTCTACACAATTAAACTTTTCCCGACAGAATCATGTACCTGTCCACTTAAAAAGAACTGTGTCCATATATATCCTAGATTAGAAGAAAGTATTATACATCCAGTGAATGAGTCGCAACTTTCAGAAAAATACGTTCAAGAGCTCATTGAGCTTGAGGAGCAAGTTAACGCCGAGCGCGACGAAACCAAACAGACACAGACCCAAACGGAACAACAAATGGAAACGGAACACATCATAGAAGATCGCAAACTGATCCAGAAACAGACGGAACAGCAAACGGAACAGCAAACGGAACCCCTACACCAGTCACCTGTAAATACAGAGGAGCCGGAGTATTCATTCATAAACTTAATGTCATCAACACCCAAATCCCCTGAACTCTTAAAAGATGTAAGGTACAGCTTAGAAGTTTGGGTACCGGCAGATAAACAGAAACTATTCCACAACTTAAATGTGAATGACAGAAATCTAATACAAAAACGGTCAGGATGGATGAATGATACCATTATAGACAGTGCCATGAATTTGCTCCAATTTCAATTCCCCGACTTGGAAGGGTTCCAGTCGTGTACTTTGGCCGTTCAGCTCGACTTTCAACGGCATGAAAAATTGTTCATCCAAATAATCAATAGGAGTCCTAATACCAAGGGAACGCATTGGTTGACAGTGAGTAATATCAACTGTATAGAGGATGAGGTCGGTGTTTACGACACCGCATTTGACGACCTCCCTCACATTGAGCAACTTGTAGTTGCTAGCCTGGTGAAAACAGAGCAAAAAGTACTGAAAGTGAAATTTAGTAATGTGTACATGCAGACAAATGGGAACGACTGTGGCCTTTATGCCATAGCAAATGCTACTGCTTTGGCATTTGGTCACGATCACGCATACCACTTACTTCCTTTGCGACCAATGCTCTAGTGAGTATCACCCAGAATGCCTTGGTTTAGATGCTGTATTACTAAAGGATCGGTCTTTTATATGCCCTACTTGTTCTACAAAATAATTGATGGAAAAAACAGTAAAACAGAACAAAAATAAAGATACAAACTTGTTCCGTCATGCTGTTCCGTATTTTAGTATTTTTCCTTTATAAGTATTCCGCTTTTTAGCAATCTGACATTTGTCACTGTTCCGTTATTTAGCAATTTTACATTTCTCCTTATTCCGTTTTTTAGTAATTTATAAACAATGTCATTCCGTTCCGTTCCGTTCCGTTCCGTGTTTTAGTAACGACCGTGAAATACATGTATGTATGTCAAATATAGATTGGAAATTGTGGTCGTTGTTATTTCTTGCTCTTATGATTATAAATGGAGAGATTTGTTAATGGAGAGAAAGAAGAAGAAATGATTACGTGAATTGAAAATCGTTTGTATATTAAGATCATGTGTCTTTAACTCAATAAAAGGTGTGAAAACGTGTGTCAGGTTATCGGGCGGTAATCAAATTATCAGCCACGTGTCTGTTTGTAAGGTGTTAAAACAATCGGCTACTGTTGTTGAATTAATCTCTGATAGCGCGTGTCATTTATTATACATTTATATGGAAATATTTCCTAAGAAATAAGAACGTTTCATACCGGCCGTGGTGATCTATTAATGGATAGAGTATTATCTTTGCAATCAAGAGGTTGCTGGTTCGATACCCGGCTGGTACATGCCTACGTAATAAAGGCAAAACGCCCATAGGGTTTAATATTTCTTTTCGCCAGAAATACTTTTATTCCCAAAACGGAGACATGCATGGTGTTACAATTTTATTTGATCGGTGCAGCACTAATTTTTGCAACACAAATGTTTTCATTAATTCTCGAATCCAATAAACATATTTTGGTTCCGAGATTAATCTAGCTTTTACGATTGCGCGACTATGATACGTTCAATCCTTGAGCAATTGCTTTTTCCCCATCCAAAGTTAGTTTGCGCTATTTAAAGCGTCATTCACAGGCATTTGGACTAAACATTCATTAGTCTTCTGGTATACCGGCATTAACATTTGGAGTAGAAAAAAAATAATTGTGCTACGTTTTCCGGCATTGCCATTATATACGAGAGGACGCACAACAGACGAACAGACTGTGTTAATAGCACTCAACTGCATGGTCGCATGTTTAGCGCATGTTTCGTTTTCATTTATATTTTCGCTTCTTCGGAAAACCTTGCGAGTCACGATTTCGTTTCAGTTGAATATTCGGCTGTGCCTTTGTGTACATTAATTATTCCTTGTACAACCGAGTACGAATATCAAAAAATATGAATGACGGAAACATGCGCACATGACATTTGGCATGGCTGATAAATTGTTATGAATCGTCTTCACAGTTTATACTGTTTATCTCTAGTATGCAATCGCTAACCTAGAATTTGTCAGCTGTCGCTGTATAATGTAAAGCGTTAATACCCGTTGTGTGAAAAAAGTGCAGAAACATTTTTATAAGAAAATGTGACTGAGTACCTTTAGGTTAACTAAAAAGATTTAAAAAAAATGCAAATATATTACTTTACCATTGGACCACCATCTGATTTATGACCATTTTTCTTGAGCACATTTTCGACCCCGGGCCCAGTTTCAATTGCCATATGCATTTACACCGGCGAATGTGTTATTACTTTGTTCAGATGTTCTGATATGAAACCGAATGTTTTCTTATTTGAAGACTCTTTTTTTTCAACTAAAGCTGAAATACTGAAATATACAAGATTGAGAATTGAAATGCTACGTTTTGTAAAGTTTTATAAGCTACTTTACGCCTCTCGTAACCGTTTGTCTTACTTTCGCAACATCGTACATAAAAGTTGCAAGTACGGCTACGAAAACACGCCCCATGTAAAATACAGATTTTTGCTAAGTTTCAAACATTGAAAATTTTCAGATGAAAAAAAAAAATATATTTTTTCTTGTTTTTGCTCAAAATTGATTGTAGACACACGTTAGAGCCGCCTCGACGAGGTGGTTTTAGCGAGTACCGACATCTTGTTTCAGATAAAAAATTAAAAGAAAAATAATAAGTTAACCCTGTAACCTCCAGTTTTACTATATAAAAAGATATATGCCTTCACGGGATGCGCTATCCATTGGACTACTAAGGCCAGTGTAAAACATTCCGTAATTCAAAATTAGGAAACATTTCAAGTTAAATAAACCTGATATGATTATCACTAATTAAGGACACGCGCTAAACAACAGTAGCCGATTGTTTTACCGCCTTACAAACAGACGCGTGACTGATAATTCGATTACCGCACGGTAACCTGACACACGTTTTCACGCCACATGATCTTAATACACAAAGGATTTTGAATACACAAAATTACTTCTCTCTTCTTTCTTTCCATTAATATAAAATTCTGAGAGCAAAAGATAAAACGACCACAATTTCCAATCCATATTTGACACATTTCACCACGTTTGCGACACTTTACTTTGTACATTAATAGTAACAGACACATTGCCTATCTGAGTATCTCTAACATATCAATATTATGAACATAAGAAAAAGCCTACCATCATAAGATAAATGCCCCGTACCTTCCGTCAAACCCATCATGATACACAATCACAATTTTTTTTTTCTGCATTTCAAAACACTGCCGAAAATAATTCAAAAAATAAGTTTCTGTTCATCAGACTATATGTTGCGCCCATCCCCGCCCCTCCTCACCCCTACATGCGAATTGCAGGCATGCATATGACTGAATGTGTATCATTTACCTCATGTTTGATAAATAATACGGTTTTATGTCATTCTACATTACTTTGCGCCAACTTTACGCCACTTTACGCCACTTTGCGCCCCTTTGCGCTACTTTACGCCTCTTTACGCCACTTTGCGCTACTTTACTGTATTTAGGCAGACCCGTTTAAATTGGAGATTAGGGGAAAATTCGATAGAAACTACAGACAGTGCTGTGCATCTTGGTATATATCGATCTGGTAAAAAGGAGTCCAATATCAACACTACAGAACGAATTTCGGTCGCTAGGCGAACTTAATATTCATTAATGAACACGGGGTTACACGGTGCTAATGGTTTAAGTCCAGAAGTGTCATATCAGATCTATCGGACTTATGTATTGCCACGTTTGTTATTTGGAATTGAAATTATACCACTAACACAAACTCAGCTGGAGCAGTTCTCCAGATATCATCTACGAACTCTGAGAAATCTCCAATCCCTACCTCAAAGAACAGCTATATCAGCGGTTTATATGCTATTGGGAGCACTCCCAATAGAAGCAGAAATTCACAAAAGACAGTTGAGCTTACTCCACAGTGTAATACTAGTAAGTAGTGACAATAAATGTTTACAAGAATTGGTAGAAAGACAATTAGCCTGTAGTTTCAACATTCAACGGAGCTTCTTCTATATGGTTAACCAAGTGCTCATTAAGTATGAACTTCCCAACCTTAATACAGTTGTGACTTCAAATTATTCTAAAACTCAGTGGAAAGGACTGTATACCAAGGCAATCAATTCGTATTGGACCGGCCAGTTTGTGAGGGATATCAAGTCGAAAAAGTCATTGTGTTACCTACCAACTAATAAGTTGAGGAGTGGTACAGTCCATTCGGTCTGGAAAGGGATAGAAGAAGTCAGACAAGTAAAAAGATGTATCATTAAAGCCAGAGTTCTCACAGGAACATACACCCTGCAGGCTCAGCGTAATGTCTTCAGTGGAACCGTGGACCCTACTTGTCCATATTGTCAACTGGAACCAGAGGACCTAAGACATATGTTATGCCGCTGTCCGGCATATCACGGGGACACGGTATCAACTGTGGGACGGCTTAAACAGATCATTGTGCAAGAAGCTGGCTTGAACACTTGGAATCTTCACTTTACTGCCTGGGATACTGTGTTGAGAGTCCTTGTATGTCCAGACGTTATAGATATTGAAATCCCAGAACTAGTTCCAGTTATTTCGAAAATAGAAATTCTCTCCAGAGACTTCATATATAACATACATGTAAAAAGACTAAGGTTAAAACAGAAAAGGGAATAGTGGCTGCCTTCTCCAAACAGCATTGCAGATATTTAGTTTTGGTGGTGGTAGAATTAGAGAACAACATATCTACTGTGAGTGATCGCAGGTGCTCCAATCGGGTGGAGGAAAATACAGACTGAAAGAAAGAAAGGATGAATAGAGAACTATATTTTAGTCATTGATAATAATAGTAATAATTATATAATAATAATGACTTTATTTATAGAGGATGCTCAGTTGGACTAATGCAATCTTCCCCGAGGTCCTCTCTTCAACAAAATATATACACAATTATACAAACAAAATAGACAACATTATATAAAGAATCAGCAATATGAGAAATGAATTTAGACTTATTCATTAACTTGTGTTGATGACTTCTCTAAATATTTCCTCTTGAAAAGTGGCAGTGATTCACTCTGTTTAATATTTTCTGGAATGGAATTCCAAATCTTAGATAGATTAGAGAGAGATAGATTAGAATTGATATAGATTATGTAACAGGTGAAAAAGATGCAAATAATCTTTTCGCCCAGACCGAGGATTGAACCAGGGTCTCCTGCGTGCTAATCCAACACTCTATTGCGTCGCTGTAAAAGCCGGCTTGTACCGCAAGGCGATACAAGTGTGTATTATACCTAGCACTACTACATATTCCCCCTCCATTTTAGATTCGTCCCCGAATCTCAATTAGACATTCACGAACCTAAACTCGACACGGATGTGCTCCAAGCCATTGGGTGGGTCATTTAACGTTGGGCGCCAAATGTAACAGCTGAAAAAGATGCAAAAAGGTACAAGTAGGCAAAGATCAGGAAAAGGCGCAATCAGAAAAAGATTCCCACTCCAAAAACCGAGGTGGGAAAAAAAACAAACTAACAATCAGGTACTTATACCATGAAACATATCGTAAGCCGAATGAGCAGCTATTTTCCCAATAGGTGGCCACTCAGTTACCTTAACTTAACTAAAAATACGAAAACATACATAAGGCGCCAACAGCACAAAAAATTTTAAACACCAAGACATAAAACAAAAAGAACCACTACAGAAATATCGACTTGGAACGATCAGTAACACAAAGTTACTGGCGGGCTTAAACCGGTTTTACAGGTACCTAACCTCACCCTCAGCTTCTGCAGTGGTTCACAACATTTAGTTAGTTCTTCGGTCCTCGTGGTGAATCTCTAACTAGTCAATGAATCATCAAGAACAAACAAATAAATCATGATAAACATCCTGATGAATCAAAAACCAGGACTCACAGATTGAGTAAGCTGCCCGACGATGGAGATCCCTGGGCGCCGAATAACCTACTAACTCCGGAGCAAAAGAAAAACACCAGTTGGACCCCGGTGGGCCAAGCAACAGACAAGAAGCTCCGGCCCCAACCAACTAAAATGAATAGCTTTAAGTCGGGGCCATCATAGAGTCTGACGCCCGACCCACCGGCGTGCAATTAAAGAAGGCAGCATAGTTATCAACCATGATTGGGTTAAAAACTAAGCATGCAGACTGTCGCATAACATTCAAGTTATAACCTATACGTCTGTAACGTGATATGATTTTTCCGAACTGAAGAGAAAAATCATTTATTCCTTTAAGTTTCTTTAATTTGTAAACCAAGTCACCATAAAATTCAGGTTCCGAAAGGCCCTCACTTAAAAGTGTCTTTAACCCAACATTATATTTGGAAATCAATTCATAGTGTCTACGATAAAATTTAGAAAAGGTTTTTCGAAGTTTATGATACCGATAGCCCTGTTGGAGAAGTTTTGCCGTTAAACATTTATTTCGAGCGTTGAAGTCTGTAACATGATTGCAGACTCTAGCAAACCTAATAAGTTGCGAAATGTATACACCATAAGAAGCACGACGAGGAACGTCACCATCCAAAAAAGGAAAATTTACTATATCAAAATCAAAGTCATCGCGCTTATCATAAATTTTAGAAGAAACAAATCCATTTGCAACAGAAAGATGTAGATCTAAAAAGGGGGCTTCGGTATCTGAGATATTAGCTTTGTTCAACTGAAGTTCAGGTGGATAAATTTGATTGACCACACCTTCAAAATAAGGGTTGTCAATGTTCAAAAGGTCATCGAGGTACCTAGATGTGGAATTAAAAGCCTCGATAACATCAGCTTGATTATCATGGTTAAGAGAATCCATGAAATCTCTTTCGTAGCAGTATAAAAATAAATCAGCTACGAGAGGTGCGCAATTTGTACCCATCGGAATTCCAACAATTTGTCTGTATAACTTGGTCCCTAATCTAATATAAATATTATCAAGGAGATAGGATAAGGCGTCGCACACATTCTGACATGACCAAAGGGTATACCGACTTTGGTCAGAGGAAGTGAAAAAAGCCTTTCTGTCATTACATGCCAAATAAAGTGAACCATAGTTTTTTAATGCCCTTTTGAAGGTCCACTCTATCAAATCCAGAAGTTTTTCTTTAATTAGATTATGTGGTAATGTTGTATACAGAGTAGAAAAATCATATGTGGACAAGCTTGTCGCACGGAACCCTCTACACTTCAATTTACTGAGCACCTCACCAGAATTTTTTATTGACCAAAACCAATTTTTATTTGAAGTTTCATACACTGTCTCACAGTATCTTATAACATGAGATTTGATAGCAGTAAGACAAGAAGTTAATAATTTAGAAAGTTCAGTGGTAGTACAAGAGCTAGAATTTGCAATAAATCTAGCTTTGTATGGTCTTTTGTGAAGCTTAGGTAACCAATACATCGTAGGAAGTTTGTCTTGGCCTTCATTGACACAAACAGAAAACTTAACAGGTAAATCGTTTAAGTGGGCATTTACTACAGACACCTCATCAGTATCTGTCTCCAGATAAGCTCTGGTACCATCAAGCTCCTGTTTTAAGGTGTTAACGTAGTGAAGTCTACAAACGACAACAACATTGTTTGCGGCTTTATCTGCCGGAACCAAGACATACTTTCTATGAAATTCTTGGATACCCTGCTTCAAATGCCTAAATGACGATTTGGGTTTAGGAGGTAAAAGATTAGTATTTTGTGAATAAAACTTAATACGTTTATCCACGATAGTGAAGATACTTCTTTTCCATTCTTTAAGAGCATTATCCTCAACACCCTCTCGTTTACACCATCGATTACCGAAATCATTTAATGCAGATGCAATCTCCTCTCTACATTTGTCGAAATTGATGTAGGAAGGGAATCTATATTTCGGACCTTTAGAAACAATTTTGCGAATTCTAGAATCCGAAATTATTTTTAAATTTCCAGTAACTATAATAATCTTTTCGCCCAGACCGAGGATTGAACCAGGGTCTCCTGCGTGCTAATCCAACACTCTATTGCGTCGCTGTAAAAGCCGGCTTGTACCGCAAGGCGATACAAGTGTGTATTATACCTAGCACTACTACAATTAGGAACATGATCGGTCCTAGGACTGAGCTCTGGGGTACCACAGAAGTCACTAGGACCGATTCTGATTCCTCTCCTTCAAGGACCACCGTCTGCGACCGGTTCCACAGGAAGGCACGGATCCAGGCAAGAGCATGTCCTCTGATTCCATACTGGTGGGGTTTCCAAAGGATTTTGGAATGATTCACTTTATCAAAAGCCTTTGAAATTTCAAACAGTATCAAGTCAGTCTGCTTACCTTTACTTACAATATACAGAGATAGATAGATATCTCGTTGTATAAGCGATTCGTACGTTTCTATCCGTAGACATGTATTATACATGGGCCTGAAATGTGAGCTTCTGTTATACCTTTCTTTTTCATTCGAAAGATTTTGCATTCTTGTCTGTTGCTTGGCCTACCGGGGTTCAACTGGTGGATTTCTTTTGCTCCGAATTTTAGTAAGTTATTCGGCGCATAGGGATCTACATCATCGGGCAGCTTACTCAATCTGTGAGTGCTCGTTTTTGATTCTATCTATCTTCATATACTGAGTCGATCAATTTCTGATCATCATCTCAGGTGTTGGGTGGGTGCTAGATTTAGAATTTAGCAAGATGGGGAGAACATTCGGGATGAGCCATTTGAAGCTAAACAGAGGTATACTAAAACGTATACCTCTGGACCCTTGGTTCTTAATAAGAGCCTTAAATTCTTCCGTGGTCTTAGATGCGACCACTGAAGAAGGAAGACTATTCCACAATGGAATAGTCCTTAGGAAGAGTGAATGAATTCTTCAGGGCATCACTATAGGACATGTATCTTGTGTATTGTGAATCATGAGATGCCCTGGTAGATCTTAATCTGGGTGCCGGGGTCAGATATTTATCTTTGTCAAGAGACACTGTACCGGAGTGAATCTTGTAAAAGAAAGTTAAGGAAGACTTAAGCCTGCGGTCCTCCATGGATGGCCAGTCAAGATCATTAAGCATGTCATCAACGCTACTTTTATTATGCCATCGCCTGCAGACCACCTAGCCGCTGCACTTTCTCCACCTTTTTCGTATCAGTTTCATTATAGGGATGCCAAATAGGAGCTGCATACTCGAGCTGAGGGCGAACCAATGTTTGGTATGCAACTTCCTTCGTAAACTGAGGTGCAAGAGCCAAATTGCGCCGAAGAAACCCAAAGTCTTAGTTGCTTTAGAAGACATTTCAGAAACATGTTGACCCCATTCCAAGTTGTCAGTAATAGTAATTCCAAGGTATTTGGCGGACTCAACCTGTTCCAATGTTTGTTGATGCAGCGAGTAGTTAAAGTGTATTTGATTGCTTGGGAGGTGCCGAGTCACCCCCATTGAATGACATTTGGCAACATTGAGTTTCATTTGCCAATCGGTCTCCCATTGTCCTAGGCTATTCAGGTCATCCTGTAATATCTGGCAATCTGTGAGGGTTTTAATATTTCTATACAAAACACAGTCATCAGCAAAGAGGCGAATGGACGATCTGATATTGTCTGGAAGATCATTTATAAAGATCAAGAAAATGACCGGCCCCAAGACTGATCCTTGAGAGACACCAGATAGGACAGGGACCTGATCTGAGGCTTGACCATCTAACACCACTTTTTGAAAGCGCTCAGAGAGCCATGAAGCGATCCACTGGTGAGTAGATCCTCTAATCCCGTAGTAGTGTAGTTTGTAGAGTAGTCTCCTGTGTGACACCTTGTCAAAGGCCTTTGCGAAATACATAATGATCACATCTGTTTGTCTGTGACCCCGGTTCAGAGCTCGGTCCAGGATACTAACCATGTCATGAAAGAACTGAACCAGCTGGGTTTCGCAGGACCTTTGACTACGGAAGCCATGCTGGCAGTCAGCAAGAATATTTTCGAGGGAAAGATGCTTGTTAATGTTGCTGACTATTATATGCTCAAGAGTCTTGCAACAGATGCAAGTTAGCGACACCGGTCTATAATTTGCTGGGTCATGTTTCTCACCTTTTTTAAATACCGGGGCTACATTTGCCTGTCGCCAATCATCTGGCACATTTCCCTGAGCAAGCGACTCATTGTTGATATAAGCTAGAATGGGAGCAATTTCAGAACTACATTCTTTTAACACCCTAGCACTCAGGCCGTCTGGCCCAGGTGCCTTGTGTACCTTAAGCCCATTTAACAGTTTGAGAACCCCTTTAGGGTCATCTGTGATTTCACCCATGGCGGTGAATGGGCTAGTGCCTTTAGAGGGAATTTCAGAGTCAGTTTCTCGTGTAAAAGCTGACTGAAATTGCTTATTGCAGATATTTGCCTTATCAACAGTGTCTGTTCAATAGCCTCGAGAACCTCGGACTTAAAACTGACCCACATGTCATTGACTGGCATGTGACTGTGGTCAGATGAAAGGAACGAATCTCTAAATCGCGCTAGATGGTCGCGTAGACCTCCCATATCCGCTCGATTGTATAGAAAATCTTTCGCGGAGCTTGCTGGATCCGTTTGGCCTTAATATCATATTCTACATAGACTATGTCGTGATCTGCCTTACCGATCGGAAGCATCCCTTTTACGCGGTTAAATGGAGAGTTAGTGAGTAGCAGATCAAGGGTCTTGTCATTGCGGGTGTGAATATTCACAACTTGGGAAAGGCAGTGATCTTGAGCAATTTCCAAAAGTTGACACTGTATTGGCCTTTGCGGTACCCCCTCGGGTACCTGCATAGTGCTCCACTCAATATCCCCACAATTAAAGTCACCTCCCACCAAGACATGAGCATTTTTGTTTGACATTATCCTAGTCAGGGATTTATTGAATTCCATAAGATATTCTTCTTCAATGCGTTTAGGAGGGCGATAAAAAGAACCAAGATACAAAGTCCTACATCCAATTATGTTCAATTTGCACCAAACGACTTCACATTTTGGCGTCCAGTTCCGGAGTTTCAGTACAAAGTAGGTCACGCCTATAAGCAATGAAAACACCACCACCTTGGCTGTCACCTGCTCTGTCTTTCCGGATAGCATCAAAAGAATCTGGGAAAATTTCTGAGTTCTTTACTTCAGGGGTTAACCACGACTCATTCCCCAAAATGATGTCTGGTTTGGCCGAGTCAATGACAGAATGAATTTCAGCCTTCTTGTTCTTCATAGACTGACAATTCGTGATCAAAATTCTAAGTGGATGATTCAAGACCGCCTTCTTGGTCTTTGTCTTAGCTTCTTTCTGAGGCACAATAGGCGAAGAAGCTGCCTTGGGGGCCAATGTTATCTGGTACCGGACTGTCAGGTTCGGACAAGGTTGATAGAGTCTCAAACCTATTAGATATCTCGAGAGAAGCTGAGGTATCAAACAAAGATGTAGAAAAGTTTGGCATTCCACAACTTATGCATTCCCATGAAATGATTTTACTCAATGACCTATTGTTAACACCATACATAGTTGTTGACATACCCTGGCAGTCTATGTGGTACCAGACATTTCAAGTATCACAACAAATCCCTCGGTCTTCCCAACCAACACTGACGTCACAGAACCCGCAATGTGAATCATCAGAACGGGAGTCAGGACCAGGATTTGTTTCGACATCCCATGAATTACTCATCAATACGACAAAAATGTATTAGTGTAAGAGTTTACCAGAGTTGTGGCCATCCTTATTCCTTAAACCTTTTTTTAAATTGAAACTGTACAAAAGTGTGGGATCTGAGACATAAGTTGGTCAGCTATATTTTGTTTGATTCATCATGGTGGTTATCATGATTTATTTGTTTGTCCTCAATGATTAAGAACGCTAAAGGTACGGTGCCGTATCTCTAGCCCGCAGTTAAATGTCTTACAAAGATTGAGCAAATTTTTAATATACAAATCTTTTATTCAATCAAACTTCAATTATTGTCCACTTGTATGGCACTTCTGCAGCAAAACTAATACCGAAAAACTTGAAAAGATTAAGTTTCGAGCCTTGAAGGTTGTCTTCTGTGATTATGAGTCGGACTATGCAACACTTCTGAACAAAGCTCAGATGCCTACTCTTCATATCAGCAGACTGAGATGTATTGCTGCAGAAGCATACAAGTGTATATACAACTTATCTCCAGACTATATCAGGGATCTCGTGGAATTAAAACAGTCTTCTTACAATTTCAGGTATAAAAATACAGCAAACGTCCCTAAAGTAAGAACCACTGCATATGGAAAGAAGTCCTTCCGCTTTGAGGCGGCCCGGGTGTGGAACAGCCTCCCAAATGAGATGAGGACAGCTGAAAACTTCCCAGAATTCAGGAGAATGGTCCGCACCTGGACCGGCCCAAGGTGTGGATGTGCCATATGCAGTTGCTCTGGAGGTTAGTCTTTCCCAGTTATTGTTTTATTATTTGTTCTGTTGCTCTTACACTAGCCGTATTGAGCGGTGTTTTCACTGCAATCAGTGTTTCTTTTTTCTACTAGGCTGACTTGGGTGTATGCGCGTGTGCGGGGTGCAGCAGCTTAACTGTTCCTTTGCATGGGTGCATACATGTACTTAGGCTCACCTCAGTACGGCAGAGTGTTGTTTTAACTACTTCAGTTTTATGTTCTTGTTATTTTAATTATATCTTACTTTAGTTTTTAAGCCAGGATGGCTTATAATTTGCTAATGAAACTCATTTAAAGAATTTTCCTAAATTAACTTTTAAGATTAACTTTTAAGATTATTTTTAACATATGCCATCTTCATTTCAGAGCTTTTGGTAGCTTTCGCTTTTCGGAGAGAGGCTCGTAAGGAGTCTCTTTTTGCCTTTCTTTCGGTTTTTCGACATAAAGCTCACAGCTAGGGTGATGTATGAATATATATTAGTTTTTCCTGCAATCAATCATGTGATAAATTCTATTTAATATTTTTTTCCTAGTACATGTACATTCTGTACATATTTAGTATTCTTAAAATTCTGTAAATATATTAATAATTTCATATGATCTCAAATGCACTTCCTATACATAATTTGTACTCTTAAAACTATGAAATTTTTATGTAAATTCAAATGAACTTTACTGCAACAATACTTGTTTTAAATTATATTTACGTATTCTTCTTCTTCTTCTTCTTCTTCCGAATAAAGGACCGGGATCAGTCTGAACGTAATTGGTCCTGCGGGACTGGGTATGGCGGTAAAACAGCAGTAGTCCCAAAACTTGGTTAAAATCATGGATAAAACTATGTACAATGTTCTCCTCTTGGCAGGCATGGATTAGGCTTGGACCAGCAGTCTGGCAAGACTGGTCCGGAACTCCTCCAAGGTACTGGCTTCTGTGATGTCTCTTGGGAGGTCATTCCAGTCCCTGATGGTGTGTGGGAAGAATGAGTTGTAATAGACATCGCAGTTTATTCTCTCTTGGAAAAGCCCTCTTTGGTCTCTGGTTCTGCTATCACTTGGTTTTAGGTAGCGGGGGCCCTCAATGTCTACCAATCCATGCTGGATCTTGTATAGGAGACTCAGTCTGGCAGTGTAGCGCCTGTCTTGGAGACTCTCCCAGCCAATGTCCTTCACCATAGCTTTGACACAACCAGGTGTGCGGGTAGTGTAATCATTGCACACATATCTGGCGGCTCTGCGTTGGACTTGTTCTAGAGCCTTTATGTCCTTCTGGAGATGTGGGTCCCATACTGTGGCTGAATACTCTAGAACAGGCCTCACCATGGTGGAGTAGGTTGCTGCTTTGACTTCTTTTGTACACTGTTTGAAGTTGCGGCGCAGGAATCCTACGGTTCTATTGGCTTTGCCGGCAACATCAGCAATGTGGTTTGACCAGGATAAGTCGCTAGTGACTTTCACTCCAAGGTACTTGCTTGAATCAACCACCTCTAGTTGTTGTCCATGTAGGCTGTAGGAAGAGTGGTAGACCTTCTTTTTCCTCCCAGTGGTTATACGTACATACAGTGCTCTTAGACGGGTTGAAGCTCATCTGTCATATGCGTTAATCATAATATTCAATCTGCTATATTATATGTTATTCTACTATCATGTTTGTCGGAAAATAGCTCATGTAGCTAATGTTTATTGTTATACTCATAACCGACATTAAATAAAGTTTCTTGTATCTTGTATCTTCTTGGACCGAGAAGACCCGGAAGCTCATTTTGTACATTTTTGTGCTATTCGGCTCGAACTAAACGTCGTTTCCGGTCAAACCGAAAGTAACGTGAAATATGTCAAGCTGCTTGTTCGATTTTTGTTTAAAGTCTGGAAATAAGGCGTTTCTTTGACAATTCCATCACATATTCAAATAGAAAGTAACACAAGTAATAAATCAGCTGTTGTATATTATTATCCATATATGTTTTGAGGTACTGCTGATATTGTCATTAGTTTTCGCGATACTTCAAAGTCACTGGCGTCTGATCTTCACTAAACGCACTCTATATTAAGTAATTTAAGCATGTTTAAACTTTTAAAAAAGAAGATACTTGTATATACTTCTAATGGTGAAGCTATGTACTTTTACATAAAAATAGTTTCTGATGTTTTCTTGTCCTAAATGAAATTTCTCTTACATGCCACTTCGCGATTTAGTAAAGCAAATGTCTGTTTAAAAAATACAGAAAGCAAAAATCCTGTACTCTCCAATCTCCTAAAAATCCTGTACTCTCCAATCTCCTGAGAAAATAGCACTTTTATCATCCGAAATAAACAGTCCAACATCGAAGTCACCAGCTATTCCGCTATTCACGGCCTCTATGGCGCACAGATCTCTCATGTATGGTTTCTCTCTGGTATGGCTTTTCTCAAGTGTAACTTTTCTCTGTTGTACTTGTAAGATGGTGCAAATAGCGGTCACGGACTTGAGGGAGTTTTGGGTGGTGAGCATGAGAATATTCCGGCACATAGAGATTTTTGCGGTTCGTTTAACTTGGTTCATGGTCGTCTTGACCCAAAACCCATTCTCACTCCATTTTCCTGCGCACTTGGCTTTACCCATGGATGAGGTCCTTCTTCCACGAGGCAAAGATACAACTACATGTCATCATGACAGTATCTGTTCTTTTAATCATAATTTATCATAAAAATGTTGTTGTAGCTTTACCTGGTGGAAGAATGACACTTGCTGATGGTTAAAGCCAGAAGCACTGGAAAACCGATTGAGAATGGATTTTGGGTAGACTGGCTAGGATTTTGGGCCGAGACGACCATGAACCAAGTTAAACGAACAGCATGTGTCGGATCTGTCTCAAGGTGGTACTTTGGATTGTCGACTGTCGATTTTGGACTATAAAACTGTGATTTTCTCAGGAGTTTGTGAGGTACAGGATTTGTACATTTTGTATATTGTAAATGTATATTAGCTTTATGAAACCGCGAAGTGGCATGTAAGGGAAATTTCGTTTAGAACAAGAAAACATCAGAAACTATTATATGTCAAAATACTGATGACCGCCATTAATTAAGATATCAATACAAGTGTCTTGTTTTTTTAAAAAGTTCAAACATGCTAAAATCACTGATATAGAGTACATTTAGTGCAGGTCAGATGCCAGTGTTAAAAGTAACAGGTCAGAATGATCAGACCACTGAATCTGAATGGTTAAATGTCGTGGATACCACTGCTGGTTTTTGCACTAAGATATGTTGAAAGTTTGTTTCTGAAGCAGCTGACTATCAAAATTTACTAGAATAATCCAGTTTGTCACAGTCACTGGCACCTGACCTTCGATAAATGCACTAAACATTAGTACTTTAGCATTATTTACAGAAAAAATCTTACCCCGGATAAAATCATTGTAAGGCAATGTATATTGACACAAAATAGTTTTATTATGTTTTCTTGTCCAAAACGAAATGTCACTTGCACGCCACTTCGAGGTTTCTTAAAGCTTATGTCCATTTACAAAATGTGTTGAGTGTATACTTATACACATTTTTTTTAGAAAAGAGCTGTGTGTGTGCTTATTGGCAAAATAGAATCAATGATGTAAATATGAAAAGTAAATGTAATTTACAGTGGCCCTAAAAGTAAAATAGACTCATCTAAATAGGAGTGATGAGAAAGTGAATTTGTCAAAAAAACATAATGGTTATGTTTTTGTTGCTGTTTCAGAATGTTGTCTTCTGCAGCATTTTTCTCCCCTGCTGAAACAGTTCTAGAGGTCAAGGTCAATGACAGTCACAGTGACACGGTAGACTGCGACAGGGATCTTGATCAAGTCTATGAAACACAGAGATGTGTACATTGGATAAACGCGAGAGAGTTTAAAAGAGTAAGTGCAGTAACCATAGTGATTCTAAGTACATTGGACAGATAAGAGCAGGAAAATTCATCAGGAAAACATGTCCATGAATTGTGTACCCCCTCAAACCCCACTTTTATATAGCAAAACCGGGGTATGCGGGGGTATACCTATTTTTCTTATTTTTGCTCCAAAACATAGATTGTGGGTACTCGTTAGAACCGCCTCACCGAGGCGGTTCTAACGTGTACCCACAATCTATGTTTTGAGCAAAAATAAGAAAAATATCAAAATTTTTCAGCTGAAAATTTTCAATTTTCAAAGCTAAAAAATCTCTATATATTGCATGGGCAAGTTTTCGTAATGGTGGAGAGCCAGAGAAGAAGAGTAAGAAATGAGCCGCCTCGTGGGAAAACCAACAATGTGGTTTCCGAACAGGTCTGACACAAACCGAGCTGTGCAAGCACAGAAAAGAGCTAGAAGCTTGAAATTTTGGATTTAAGTAGAAGAGGAATTGTACTTTCCGAGTAGCGAAAACAAAGGCGCTGATCAGCTTCGCGGAGTAACCGCGAAGCTGATCTGCGTCTTTGTTTTCGCCTATGCAGATTTTGGTTTTCCCATGAGGCGGCTCAAATAGCAGGGTCCACATAATAATAGTTGATCTGTCATTCTTATTGCTTTATTAGGAGTCTGGACAGTTAATGATTAGTATGTTTATGATGTTTTGACTTTTCAGCTGACAAGAGCACACTTTTCTTGATAAAAATTTAGGTACTCATTGTATGCTGTTCTAACAGTGAAAAGCAAAGGCGAACAAATTAAACAAAGAGGGTGTGAAGAATGCTTACTAAAATGCAAAGAGAAGAACAGATTTCAAAAGTGTTAACTTTTAATGTTTGAGCTACATGTATTAGAATTTTAAACCAACAATCTGCATAATCGAAAACAAAGATGAAGATCAGCTTCACGGTAACCACAAAGCTGATCAGCGCCTTTGTTTTCACTACAGGGATAGTACAATTCCTCTACTTTCTAAATCCAAAAATTTCCAGCCTCTAACCATCTTCTGTGACTGTACAGCCTGGTTTGTATCAGACCTGGTCGGAAACCCAAATTGTTGGCTTTCTTATGGGAAAGCTCATTATGTCTCCCCCCGACAGGGTCGGGAGACATATTGTTTTTCCCCGTGCGTCTGTCCGTCCGTCCGTCCGTCCGTCCGTCCGTCTGTCTGTCTGTCCGTCACAAATCGTGTCCGCTCAATAACTTGAAAACCGTTAAAGATTTTTCAATGAAACTTGGTACACTTGTAAACCACGACAAGACGATGTGTCATGCACAAGAACCATAACTCTAGCTTGAGTATTTTTGGAGTTATTTCCCTTTGATTATTTTCGATACAATTTCGTGTCCGCTGTATAACTTGAAAACCGTTAAAGATTTTTCAATGAAACTTGGTACACTTGTAGACCACGACGAGATGATGTGTCATGCACAAGAACCATAACTCTGGCTTGAGTATTTTTGGAGTTATTTCCCTTTGATTATTTTCGATACAATTTCGTGTCCGCTGTATAACTTGAAAACCGTTAAAGATTTTTCAATGAAACTTGGTACACTTGTAGACCACGACGAGACGATGTGTCATGCACAAGAACCATAACTCTGGCTTGAGTATTTTTGGAGTTATTTCCCTTTGATTGTTTTCGATACCATTTCATGTCCGCTGTATAACTTGAAAACCCTTTAAGATTTTTCAATAAAACTTGGTACACTTATTGAGCATGATCAGACAATGTGTCATGCACAAGAATCATAACTCTGGCTTGAGTATTTTATGAGTTATTTCCCTTTGATTATTTTCCATACAATTTCTTGTCCGCTTTATAACTCGAAAATCGTAAGAGTTATTTCAATGAAACTTGGTACACTTATAAAGCACGATGAGATTATGTGTCGTGCTAAAGAACCATAACTCTTGCTTGCATATCTTTGGAGTAATTTCCCTTTGATTATTTTCCATATAATTTCGTGTCCACCCTATAACTTGAAAACTGTAAGAGAAATTTCAGTGAAACTTGGTACACTTATAAAGCATGATGAGACAATGTGTCATGCACAAGAATTATAACTCTACCTTTCATATCTTTAGAGTTATTTCCCTTTGATTATTTTTCCATACAATTTCATGTCCACTCTATAACTTGAAAACCATAAGAGATATTTAAATGAAACTTGGTACACTTATAAAGCACGATGAGATGATGTGTCATGCTAAAGAACCATAACTCTTGCTTGCATATCTTTGGAGTTATTTCCCTTTGATTATTTTTCATTCAATTTTGTGTCTGCTCTATAACTCAAAAACTATTAGAGATTTTTCAATGAAACATAGTACACTTATAAAGCATGATGCACAAGAATCATTACTCTTGCTTTCATATCTTTGGAGTTATTTCCCTTTGATTATTTTCCAAACACTTTCGTGCCCCCTCTATAACTTGAAAACCTTAAGAGATATTTCAATGAAACTTGGTACACTTATAAAACAGAATGACAGGATATGTGATGCACAAGAATTATAACTCTTGCTTGCATATTTTGGACATGCACGTAGAAAGGGGGGAGACATCAGTTTTCACATAGAAAACAAATTCTAGTTATGTTTTGTTTTTCAGGTAGCTCTGCAGTTTCCTGATGAGCTAATGAGAGATTCTGTTACTGTGATGACCAGACTGGAGTCCCAGGTCCCTCAAGACTGTTGGGTGTTCATTTTAGGGGATACATCATATGGAAGGTATATATGAAAATATATATTGTTGCTGTGATCACCTGTGATATTGCATTTATACAAATGACTACCAGTGTTCATGAACATTGTGAGCCCTTACAGGACCTTCATTCAGATAAACACTTTGTTTGCTTGACTAAGTAGAGTTTTATCTGACCAAGAACATGACAGCTTCACTTAAGTATCATGTGAGCCACCTTATGAGAAAACCAACAATCTGCATATGCGAAAACAAAGACACAGATCAGCTTCGCGGTAACCGCGAAGCTGATCAGCGCCTTTGTTTTCACTACCCGGATAGTACTATTTCTCCTCTACTTAAATCCAAAATTTCAAGGTTCTATCTCTTTTTAACTCACCTGAGCTGTTAGGCTCACAAGGTGAGCTTATAGGATGGCCATGATCCGTCGTCCGTCGTCCACCATTTTCAAAGATCTTCTTCTCTGAAACCACTTGGCCAATTAAAGCCAAATTTTATTTGAAGCATCTATGGGAAGGGGGAATGAATGTGTTTATAAATAATCCAGGTCACATGACCAAGATGGCTGCCATGCCCATATATGGTAAAAACCCTTCAAAATTCTTCTTCTCTGGAACCACTGGACCGATTTCAAGGAAACTTGGCATGAAGCATTTGGGACTAGAGTACTACAATGTATTTATAAATTATGACCTTTGGATGACCTTGACCTATTTTACGGCAAGGTCAACATAGGTGGCCCATGCATTTGAATGGGGAAAATTGTTAAAATGTCATTTGAAAGGTAAAACTTGCAGGAAATGGGCAAATGGACTGAAGGTAGGTAATTCTGAAAAAAATTGGACCCCAGGGGTTGGTCTGCCCCCACCCCGGGGCAATATACTTGTATATTACAATAATATTCAAAGATCTTCTTCTCTGAAACCACCTGGCCAATCAAAGCCAAATTTTATAGCAAGCATCTATGGGAAGGGGGAGTCAATGTGTTTATAAATAATCCAGGTCACATGATCAAGATGGCTGCCATGCCCATATATGGTAAAAACCCTTCAAAAATCCTCTTCTCCTGAACCAATGGACCGATTTCAATTAAACTTGGCATGAAGCATCAGGGACTGAAGTACTACAATGTGTTTATAAATTATGACCTTTGGATGACCTTGACCTATATTACGGCGAGGTCAACATAGGTCGCCAATGCATTTGAATGGGGAAAACCTTTAAAATGTCTTTTAAAATGAAAGTCTTGCAGGAAATGGGCAGTAGGGCTGAATATTAATGATTCTGAAAAAAATTGGACCCCAGGGGCATATTTGCCCCTACTGCAGGGCATTATACATGTATATTACCATACTATTCAAACATCTTCTTCAAGGCGGCCCCCGTGGCCGAGTGGTTAAGGTCGCTGACTTCAGTGCTCTTAATCATTCGATCATCTCACCGCTGTGGGTTCGCGCCTCACTCGGGGCACGAGTCACATGTGGAACAAGCCAAGTTCTGCTTGCGGGTGTGTCAGGTGGTTTTTCCCCGGGTACTCCGGTTTTCGCCCCACCTACCGATTGATTCGTCTCGATATGAGTGAAAAAGCTTGAAAGGGACGTAAAACTGAATCAAAAAAAAACAAAACAAAAAAACATCTTCTTCTGTGAAACCGCTTGGCCAATCAAAGCCAAATTTTATGTGAAGCATTTATATAATGGGGGAATCAATGTGTATATAAATAATCAAGGTCACATGACCAAGATGGCCACCATGCCCATATATGGTAAAAATCTTCTTCTCTGGAACCGGTGGACGGATTTCGAAGAAACTTGATACAAATCATGACCCAGTTTATGGCAAGGTCAACATGGGTTGACCATGTATTTAAATGGGGGAAAACTGTTAAAATGTCATTTGAAGGGAAAAGCCAGCAGGAAATTGGCAAATGGACAGAATATTGATTATTCTGAAAATAAAGAAGAAAATGGCCCAAGGGCTTCATCTGCCCCTACACTGGGGTTAAATACAATAATATTCAAACCTGTTTATTGGCATATGCAGCAGATCTCAGGTGAGCGTTTACAGGACCATTGGTCCTCTTGTCTGTGCTTGTACAGGCTGGTTTGTGTCGGACCTGTTCGGAAACCACATTGTTGGTTTTCCCACGAGGTGGCTCATGTGTAACTTTAAGCTCATCATGTGAGGTGTTTGACAGTTTCAGAATAGTCATTTCTAATCTATTACAGTTGTTGTGTAGACGAGGTGGCAGCAAGGCACTACAATGCAGATTGTATCATCCACTACGGTAGATCCTGTCTCAGCCAGCCACCCAGTATGCCTGTGTTGTATGTGTTTGGTCAGTTCCCACTTGATGTCACAGACTGTGTGGACTCGTTCTCTAACTTATTCCCAGAAACTGACAGAAAAGTGATAATTATGTATGACACAGTCTATGCATATGCTGTTGGTAAGAATGATTCTATTGATTTTTTTGTCTGAACTTGATTTAAACCAAATTGCATAAAAATGGTGAATTGATATGTTTGAAGAGCTAAATACCCTCTGAAAGGCTATTTTGTGATATGTTGATAATTGCAGTAAAATCTTTGGGAGTGTGGTTGGGGTATTGGTAGAGCATCAGACTTTGGTTCAAGAGGTCAGGAGTTTAAAGTGCCAAGTAGTGTCCTCGAGCAAGACTCATTAACTCAGTGGTTCTCCCGTAACATGACTGAAAAATTGTTGAGTTGGACATTAAACCACACCGCAAAATAATAATGATAATTTAGAAGGACAAAGTATACATGCTTGAAAAATCTTTGCCCGAGACAATGAAAACATTATGTAATGTCACAATTGATAATAAAAAGAAACAAAAGATAAAAACAGGAAAAAAGCTAACTTTATGCACATTAAAAATGGGCATTTTGACCCCTTTTTGCCTCCAATAACCCCTAAAAATGTCTAGAGAGGGGACAATGATGTCCCCCAAAATTTAAAAAAAAAATTCTGTTTTCTGAACTACATGTCCCCCAAGTTGTCAAAACTATTGTCAGAATGTCCCTCAAAAGCTGCCAGTAGTGGGACATTGGTCCTCTAAATTAAACTCCAAGGGAAAACACTGTACACCATACATGTACTTCTAAATTTCTCCAAGCTATGACTAAGTGATATAGTCTCTGATAAATCCTCACTGAATACTATTTGAGCCTGTGCGTGAGAAAACCAACAATTTGGGTTTCCGACCAGGTCCGACACAAACCGGCCTGTACAGTCACAGAAGATAGATAGAAGCTTGGAATTTCCGATGAAGGAAGAAGAGGGATTGTACTATCCATGTAGCAAAAACAAAGGCGCCGATCAGCTTGGCGGTTACCGCGAAGCTGGTCGGCGCCTTTGTTTTTGCATATGCAAATTGTTGGTTTTCTCAAGCAAAGGCTCATTTATAAGAATCAGTAATGACTGGTAGTGTGCATTACGAAAACTTGCCCATGCAATATACAGGGATTTTTGAAGTTGTAAAAAATTAAATTTTCAGTAGAACATTTTTGATAGTTTTCTTATTTTTGCCAAAACATAGATTGTGGGTACACGTTATAACCGTCTCGGAGAGGCAGTTCTAACGAGTACCCACAATTTATGTTTTGGAGCAAAAATAAGAAAAATAGGTGTACCCTTGCTATATAAAAGTGGGGTATGAGGGGGTTTTCATTTCAAGGACATGTTTTCCTGATGAATACATTTCAGATTTCATTTTCAACAAACTATGTGTGCAATACCCCAATGTGATAAAATCAGAACTGTCAATGGCAGTCCACAGTCAGGAAAACAGAACCGTTGACAAGAATGGGGAGCAATCCGAACAAAATCAAAGTGAAAATGACCCATCTGGCAGCTTACTTGATGAAGTGACCATCTCAAAGTGTGGAAGAATGGTTAAGTTTTGTTCAAACCAGAGTATAGACCATTACACCATATTCTACATTGGTGGGGAAAGTTTAACTTTGACCAATTTGATGTTTAACTTCACACGGTGTCAGTTTTACTCGTATAATCCAGTGACTAAGGTTGGCAGAAAGGAAAGCATGAATATTAATAAATCATTGATGAAGAGGTACTATATGGTTGAAAAAGCTAAAGATGCAAGAATTGTCGGTGTGTTAGTTGGAACTTTAGGAGTCTCAAATTACTTAGAAATGTTCAACCAATTGAAAATGCTTTTGAAAAAAGCTGGTAAAAAGGTGTATAGTTTCATTGTGGGTAAGATCAATGTTGCGAAGCTTGCCAATTTCCTTGAGATAGACATTTTTGTATTGATTGCCTGTCCGGAGAACACATTGTTAGATTCCTCCGAGTTCTACAAGCCGGTGGTGACTCCGTACGAGATGGAATTGGCCTGCAACTCACAGAGAGAATGGACTGGGGATTATGTTACAGATTTCTCACAGCTACTTGAAGGTAAATAGGTCAACATGAAAACTGAGGTTTATGAAAGTTTTGTTTATTTAATTTTTAAATAATGTTAATTTTTTATCAGTCTAATTTCTGGTACATTAACATTGTTGTCTAACAGTTGCTGCCCATTTTAGTGCTAGTGAAGTAACAGGGCCGAGGTTTTTATACCCCGCCACTTTAAAAAAGTGCGGGGTATTATGTTATACCCTCCGCAAAAAATTTGCGTTCGAGTGTCCGTCTGTCCGTCCGTCTGTCCGTCCGTCTGTCCGTCCGTCCGTCCGTCAGCGCTTCGTTTCCGGGCTCTATCTTGAGCATTTATGGACCAATTTTCTTCAAACTTTGTATAGGAGTTCATATCAGGAAGGTGTGGTTTGGGATTGAAGGTGGGTAAATTTCGTCAAATAAGCACAGAGTTATGGCCCTTGATTTACGTTAAAATTTCGTTTCCGGGCTCTATCTTGAGCAATTATTGACCTATTTTCTTCAAATTTTGTATAGACGTTTATATCAGGAAGGAGTGGTTTGGGATTGAAGATGGGTAAATTTTGTCAAATAAGTACAGAGTTATGGCCCTTGATTTACATTAAAATTTTGTTTCCGGGCTCGTTCTTGCGCATTTATTGACCAATTTTCTTCAAACTTTGTATAAGAGTTCATACAAAGAAGGAGTGGCATGGGATTCAAGATGGGTGAATTTCGTCAAATGAATACAGAGTTATGGCCCTTGATTTACATTAAATTTGGTTTCCGGTCTCTGTCTAGAGCATTTATTGACCAATTTTCTTCAAACTTTGTATAGGAGTTCATATGATGAACAAGTGGTATGGTATTGAAGATGGGTAAATTTTATCAAATACATACAGAGTTATTGCCCTTGATTTACGTTAAAATTTTGTTTCCGGGCTCTATCTTGAGCATATATTGACCAATTGTCTTCAAACTATATATAGGAGTTGATATCAGGAAGGAGTGGTTTTGGATTGACGTTTGGTAAATTTTGTCAAATAAGTACAGACTTATAGCCCTTGTTTGCTAAAATTTAGTTTCTGCTCTCTATCTTGAGCATTTATTGACCAATTTTCTTCAAACTTTATATAGGTGTTTATATTAGGAAGGAGTGGTTTGAGATTGAAGATGGGTACATTTTGTGAAATAAGCCCTTGATTTACAAGTACACTAAAATTTGTTTCTGGGCTCTATCTTAAGCATTTTTAGATCGATTTTCTTAAATCTTTGTAGAGGAGTTCATATCTGGAAGGGATGGTTTGGTATTGTAGGTGGGTAAATTTTGTCAAATAAGTACAAAGTTATGGTCCTTGGTTTTGCCGTAATTTTGAAACACAGTTTCCAATCAATGTCATCAAGGTATTCTACTTATTTGTACTAAAATAAATTTGCGTGGCGGGGTATCAAGCTTGCCTGCAGCGCTTTTATTGCATTCTGTCATGCTATAGTCCATATATTGAAATTGGTCTCGACAAATATTTATCAATCACCAATTTTATCTTCAATTACTGTAATTTCATAAATTTTCGCATTTCTTATATTTCATGAATTTTTATTTCTGGTTTATTCGCAAGGTTTTGAATAAGCAAACAAGTGTTGGTGTGTCTATATAGCTTACAGAGATTCTTTGCAAGTGAGAGCCTTGAATTTCCAAGGCACCCAGTTTGCAAATATTCGCAAAAATTATGTTCTTGTGAACTGTAGTAATTGAATGTGGAGCAGACTTGCGCAGTGGTAAAGCTAATGGCTTTAGGCCAAGGGGTCCCTGGTTCAAGCCTCAACCAGGTGCCTTTGGTCACATTGTCAGAAAGTTATCAACTCTGCACACAGTAAAAAAGAACTATATTTGGTAATACTTGAAAGATAGATTGAGGCTTCACCTTACAACCTTGAACTGTGGCTATTTACAATCTAGGCTGTAATAAATGTTTTAAGGAAAGAAATTCATGGTCATGCTTTAATACATTTTATAAGGCTTCCTGTATTTTTATCCTAGCCAATAAGCCATAGTTGGAAATTTTTATTGTTTTGTTTTAAACAGACATAGAGAAAACATATATGAGCCTGTGCATGAGAAAACCAACAATTTGCGTAGGCGAAAACAAAGGCGCAGATCAGCTTCGCAGTAACTGCGAAGCTGATCAGCGCCTTTGTTTTCGCTACTCGGATAGTACAATTCCTCTTCTACTTAAATCCGAAATTTCAAGCTTCTAGCTCTTTTCTGAGCTGGTACAGGTCGGTTTGTGTCGGACCTGGTCGGAAACCCCGAAGACCGGTTTTCTCACGTCGCGGCTCATATATTGTAGATGCAGATAATTTTTCTCACTTTAATAGTGACTTCTGGGCAAATAAAGTTTTAGATTTCAGTTAAATATCACTGGAAATCTCTGTGGTGAGCAGGCTGATTTCTGTATTTTGGCTGAAATTCCTAAAGTCAGGCTTTTGTGGGATAAGGCTCATTTTATGTCAGTCATTTAAGGCTTAAGTCTGGCATTCTATTTATGGGACATAAGCAAACCGTAAAGCTCCGTATGTGTCACAGCAGAATGTGACATCCTGTTAGGGGGTTAGGGAGAATATCATCGAAAAACAAAACAGAAATCTAAAATCACTCCTGATGCCCCTAAAATGAAAGTGGACATATCCATTGATAATCATGGGCAGATCCATTTGTCTCAAATGGGTTAAAATCCTTATACTATGGTTTCAGTTGAAGGCTAATAATAAAAGCTTGTATATGTCAAATTCCTAAAGCAGTTAGGATGATTTATGAAATTAGTGGTTCCATTTTCTAAGCCTTCCTCTATTTCTAACTTGAATATTAAGTTAAGTTCTTGTCTAGATGGTATGAGCTATTTCATTGGAAATTTGCTTTCTGCATAAACTTTGCAAAAATGAGTTGTCGACAACAAACAATAATACAATAATTGCATACAGTACAATCCTTCGTCCCAGACTTCCCTGCTTTTTGCTAAAAAAAATCTTAAGCCATGTTCTGTTTCTGTACAAACTGGTTGGTTTGAAAACAGAATTTTATGACTTAGTTTCTTTTAGCATACATGTGATACATTGGGGAATCAAATTCCCTCTCTAGTTATGGACATTATGAAAACATGCCAATGCAATATACAGAGATTTTTTCACGTGTAAAAATTGAAAATTTAATTGAAAAAATTTTGATATTTTTAACATTTTTGCTCAAAACATACACTGTGGGTACACGTTAGAACCGCCTCGCCGAGGTGGTTCTAACGAGTACCCACAATGTATGTTTTGGATCAGAAATAAGAAAATTATGTATACCCCTGCAAACCCCAGTTTTTCTATATAAAAGTGGGGTTTGCGGGGGGTATACATTTCATGGACATGTTTTCTCCGATGGAGACTTAATAGCCGAATGTATATGGTAGGGCAATAAGAAATTTATTTCAAATAGCTGGAGGTTACAGTTATGTAAGGAAATTCTAAAACTCAAATGGGGAGATTCTTCCAAAAATAGGGAGATCCCTATTAGTATACTACAGTGATGAAATATTGGGTCCGTGGCACTTCGCCGAAAACCACTTTGCCGAAAAGAAATTTCGCTGAAAAGATACTTGGCCGAAAAAATATTTGTAGTGCGACACTTTGCCGAAATTTATTTCTTTACAAATTTTGCAATACAATGTTTGAAAATGATTCGGAGCCAAAATTTATAACAAATATGGTCAAGTATTAGAAAATATGATTCATTGTAACATGTGAATGTTTGCTCATGAACTTATAGTATACCAATGATCCGGGGTCCATCTGTGATCCACCGACATTGATGCCGTAAATATTTCCGTCTGTCTATGTGTATGTCCATTTAAGGTAACGTCCGGTACTTATGAGTTAACCTGAGCTGAATGCTCACAAGGTGAGCTTTTATTATACCAATGTTCCAGCGTCCATCCATCATCATACAACATTTGAGCCGCGACGCGAGAAATCGGTCTTCGGGGTTTCCGACCAGGTCTGACACAAACCAATCTCTACATTCTCATAAGCAGACTAGAAGCTTGAAATTTCGGATTTAGAAAGTAGAGGAATGGTACTGTCCGTGTAGCGAAAACAAAGGCGCTGATCAGCTTCGCAGTTACTGCGAAGCTGATCTGCGCCTTTGTTTTCGCATAGGCAAAAATCCGGTTTTCTCACGATGCGGCTCATTTTCAAACATCTTCTCTTAAAACCGCTTGGCCAATTGAAGCCAAATTTCATGGGGGTGTGGTGTCCGTCCGAATACTTTCCACTTGTCTTTAGCATGTTTAGTTTTGCTCTCTATATTAGCATATTCTACTTTTTCGGCCTTTTTGTCGAATTTCGGCAAAGTTTCTGGCGAAGTGTCTGTTCAGCAAAATGTCTTTTCGGCAACGTGTCTTTTCGGCGAAGTGGTTTTCGGCAAAGTGTTGTGTTATTACATGAGCCGCTTCATGAGAAAACTGGATTTGCTCATATATGAAAACAAAGATGCAGATCACTTGTGCAGTAGCTGCACAGCTCATCAGCACCTTTGTTTTTGCTACACAGATAGTACAATCTCTCGTCTTCTTAAATCTGACACACAGTACAATCTCTCTTCTTAAATCTGAAATTTCAAGCCTCTAGCATTGTACTGTGACTGAACAAACCGTCTTGTGTCTTACCTTGTCAGAAACTCTGAAAACCAATTTTCTCATGTCACCGCTCACATGATATAAATTTTTCAGGAGGGACCCATCATTTACCAGTTCCTGACACTCTCCCTGATACTGAGGAAACTGATGTCTCCCTCATCACCGGGAAGTTACGTCGCCTGGGCGATGGGGATGGGAACATCGAGACTGGGACTGCTTTGGTGTTGAGAGAAGATAATATGGTTGTTGCCAATCAAGCTGAATCTGCTAGTAAGTTGGTTTATCACGGGTTTATCAGCTCAACCTCATTTCTTTGGGTTAGGTTTAACTTTTTCATCACGTCCATAGGTGTACCACCCTATTCTCACAGTATGGACATGCGTAAACTCCTGTAATGTAAGAAGTTAAATGTAACAAATGATTTGGCTTTTTTGTCCTTTTAAGACAAAGAGTTGGCAATTCTTTCGCCTTTGCGAGTATTGCTTTAAATTTTCTGGTTACGCCCTTGACATCATTTGTCAGCAGGGATGGTCATAATTAAGTTTAATTTGTTTTGTTCACTGTCTTTGTACATGAACCCGCCAATCTTTCATAATTAGCCATTATTAAAAAGCTTTTTGAAAAACACTTTCAACAAACCAATTACATGTATACAGGAAAAAAAAGTGTGGTTTCATATTACAAACCGTAATTTTGAAAGATTGTTTTGTTTTGCTATAATTAATGTACATGCAGTGCTTAAAAGTGCAACCTGCCTGGACCAGGTCCCAAGGTTATAAAACTTATTTCATGCTCAACTCAGCTGAGACTAAATTTATCCTGCTCATAAATGTTAAAATGCCAACAATTGTTGGCATTTCAACATTAATTTTATGAGTACAATAAATTACTGGCATTGGTGATCTAAACCTTGAATGTCTACTGTTATGGGCTAATTCAGTATTGATGAGTAGTTTAAATTTCATGCTCAGCTTAGTTGAGCATAAAAAAAAGTTTTAAAACCTCGGTACCAGGTATAGGTAGCTTTGTCCTTGACAGAACTGTGTGTCCACTTTGTAATGAAGTTGACCTGTCATTATGAAAACTTGCCCATGTAATATACAGATTTTGCTCAAGTTGTAAAAAATTAAAAATAAAAGATATTTTTCTTTTTTTTTTTGCTTAAAACATAGATTGTGGGTACACGTAAGAACTGCCTTGCCAAGGCAGTTCTAACGAGTACCCACAATCTATGTTTTGGAGCAAAATAAGAAAAAATAATTATAAGAATTTTCAGCTGAAAATTTTCAAATTTTTAAGCTCAGAAAAAATCTCTGTCTGTTTATATGGCAAGTTATCCTAATTTAGTCAGGCTCCTTTAGCATTATCCTTCTCTTTCCTTGATTAAAAACAATCATTAACGGCAAACAAGTGTGCAGAAAAATATTGCATGCAAATAAAGGAATCCATTCCATGTAATGATGCATAGGAAGATGTTGCAGACATAATTCCAAGAATGTTCTGGTGAATGCCATTATGTTTATGACAATAGAATTAACCCATCTTTGACTAATGGGTTTTCCCATCATTATCACTTGGGTGAGCCCACTTTCATTTTAGGGGCATCAGGAGTGCCTAAATTTTCATATATATATATTTTTTTATCAAAATCCTCTTAGCAAACAGAATAGCCCCAGATGGGACTGCGGCATCACAGCTGGTGCTGTATTGTTTGCCTATGCCCCGTAAAAAGGATGCCAGGCTTAAATAAGTTAAGATAGCATTTAAACAATTGTCATTTACATTATGCACTTTAAATTTTCTTGGTAAACATAGTCTGGCCTAGAATAAGCCAAATCAAGAGAACAGGCTAATTTGGCATAAGCGAAAACAAATGCACAAGTCAGCTTCATAGTAGTGGTAAAGTTGATCTGTATGTTTGTTCTGGCCCCGAGGTTATAAAACTTTTTTTCTTGCTCAACTCAGGTGAGCATGACATTTAAACTGCTTATAATTACTAAAATAACCAAAATTGGTTGAAATTTCTGGTTAAGATTGCCAAAGCATGTAATTTATCCTGCTGATAAATGTTAAAATGCCAATTATTGTTGGCATTTTAACATTTATGAGCAGGATAAATTTTAGTCTGAGCTGAGGTGAGCATGAAAAAAGTTTTATAACCTCGGTACCTGGATACATAAGTACTTTCCCTCGACTTATTATATCCTGAACTTCAATGTACAACTCTCTTCCTGTAGCTGTTCAAGCCTTTGTCAGACTTTGTTTAATAGAAACTGCATAGACAGATCTTCCTGTGATATAATTGATGCACTTTTACTCCACAACACAGGTTTGCAGTTTAAGAAAACAATTAACTCCCAGCATGGCAATTATGGTCCACCTCCTTAAAAATGCTGTTACTTCCATTTGATTGCTTTTTGGAGAAAACATATTTTTGATTGAACAAGAAAGTGTAGGCAACACACAAAAATCAACGAAGGGCTGACGGCGTAATGCTTTGATGTTTTCTAAGGACAAACAGTGGAGCTTGGTGGACTTGCAGTAGAGCATGGAATAGTGATACGGAATGGAGAGATTAAAGCAAGACATGTAAACCCAACTCCTCACTCTACTGTTTAATGCACAGGAAACTGTAGCTCCATCATAATATGAGCCACCGCATGAGATAAACAACAATCTGCATATGCGAAAACAAAGGTGCTGATCCTGCACAGCTGAATGGTTTACTGGTGATACGCCAAATTGACAATACTTCACCAGGGGAGGGGGGGGGGTTGCACCAGGAGGGAAATTAGTCCCAGCTGAAAGTACAATCCCTTGATAGTACAATCCCTTGTCTTCTTACATCCAAAATTTCCAAGATATGAGCCACCTCGTGGGAAAACCAACACTGTGGTTTCCGAACAGGTCCGACACAAACCGGCCTGTACAGCTACAGAAAAATGCTAGATGCTTGAAATTTTGGATATAAGTAGAAGAGGAAATGTACTATCCCAGTAGCGAAAACAAAGGCCGGTTACCTCGAAGCTGATCTGCCCCTTTGTTTTCGCCTATGTAGATTGTTGGTTTTCCCATGAGGCGGCTCATATTCTACAAAATGGCTCATCACCGCCTATTTTTGTATTTTTACAATATTTATCATGATGAACATACACATAGTCGTTTCTTATTTAAATTTCAGGTGAATTCCTTGAGATGAGGTCCTGGAAGGGGCTACAACAGAATTTAGGGGACACCCCTGTTACAGCAGCTGTAGAGGGGCAGCATGGGATTGCAATGGAGTATAACACAGAATCTTCTTGATGTGCATTAAAGTAATGAATTAGGAAACTGTTACCGAAATGACACCAGTTATGATAAGTTATGAATTATTCAGAATTTAGGGGACACCCCTGTTACAGCAGCTGTAGAGGGGCAGCGTGGGATTGCAATGGAGTATAACACAGAATCTTATTGACGTGTGTTACAGCAAGGACACTCTATCGAGTGTCGATAGAGTGTCCTTGGTTACAGTAATGATCATTTTCATTTTGAAACGGTTATGGGATGATAAAATTATAATAGTGCAATTGCGGAATTTTTTTAATGACTTATTTCATGATTTTTCTAACTCCATATTTTAGCAAGTACATGTGTACTTACATTATGAGTACTAGTGCTGTCTCCAGTTGTACAAAACTTTGTTAGGCTTAACACTGTCGTTAAGCCCTCAATTTGTTAACCATATATCGACTTCAAAAGCAAATACACTGTTATTTTTTGTCGAATAAATCTGAGAATCCTTTGCAATGCAAAGGATTGTCACGTTGAAAAAATAACAGTGTTTTTGTAATATTACCATTTAAAATTTTAAGGAATCCTTAACTAACAACATTGTTAATTTTGAACAACTGGCCCCTGGATGTCTCTGATTTGACCCTGCTTAGCTCAGACAACCCGTGTATTTTAGACACAGTTTAGTCCTGTTGAACAGTGTACTTTCTAGTAATTTTGGGGATTTGTTTTCTAATGAAACTGATTTTATAAACCAAAATGATTGTCTCGTTCAAGTAATTGCCAAATAAGTTTATGGAGCGTGGTGGCATAGTGGTAGATCACTGGACTCTGAATTAAGATGTCCTGGGTTCGATCCCCACTGGTGGCACCATCTTGTGTCCTTGAGCAGTACACATTATCTCCCCAGGATACTGATAAATACCTAGGAAGCAGTGGCTCTGTCCCAACATGACTGAAAACTTGTTGACAGGAACATTATAACTCAATACAAAAACAAATAACGAAACCAATTGGCTCACCTTAGCCGAAGGCTCATGGGGAGCTTATAGGATGGTACTCGAGTTGGCATCCGTGTGTCCATCTGTGCATCCGCCCTTGCGTCCGTGCATCTACTCTAAAATCCTTTGGCCAATCAAAGCCAAATTTTATATGAAGCATCTATAGGAATGGGGAACACAGGTCGCCTATGCATTATAATGTGGAAAACTGTTAAAATGTCATTCAAAGGGAAAGTCTTGTAGGAAATGGGTAGTAGGACTGAATATTAATGATTTTGAAACTGTTTGTCGAGTGACTACTTCCTGATTCTCAGGTGAGCGATTGTTGCACTTGGGCTACTTGTTTTATGAGCCAAAATTATTGTATTGTTTAAGTTATTGCCAAATAAAGTAAATTACACATAGAGTTGCATCGTAAAGATCTACATCTCCATTTATAAATCTTTAGAGCTTTATGCATATACTGCATGCAAAAACAATCACAGTTCCGCTGTGTATTAAATCACGCCCGGTAAAGTGCAAATTGACCACCGCCGGTGGTCAACGTAAAAAAAGTTGATATACATCCGGTGGTCGTTTTGAGCGTTTCCTGTTATTAGTTTTCGCGAGTTTGGTGGATGTGGAAGGTAAGATATTTTTTGATCAAAAACGTATTATAAAAATCAAAGAATGTCAGGCTATCAGTTTTTTGCCGTTGAATGTCTAGCCGAAGTGGTAGTTGAAAAAAAATAAACCGTTTTACTGCAATCCTTTCCGGCCCGTTTGATCGGTAGTGAAAACGAAAGTAGAATCTGGTCAAACACAGGTTCAAATGCCCTGATCGTGCCTTTGCAAGCTTTCTGTAACCAATGGTTGTTGCAGTTAGTTAAATTGACACTAAATTAGCTTTTCAGACATAATTTTAAAATATTTCAAGCTTTCCTTTCAACACTTAGATCGATTTTGTACCGGCGGTCAACTTGAAGTTGCGGTGGTCGTATTGATCAATGGGGATTACACTGTAAATTTTCATCGTGAGAGAAAGCCAGCAAAAATGCAACTTGATGTCGTTTTCTGTTAGGGGGCACGGCAACATTAATGGAGATGCATTCTAGACACAACCAAATCCAAATCAATGCCGTCGGTGTCCTCATAATTCAATTTCGTTTGTCCATTAACCATTCAGTCACACAGTTTAGCAATATCGGATGTATTTATTACTAATTTTTGGTAACCCCAACAATACAAATACTACCTCATGCAAGATGCATTGAATTTATGTACATAATTCGCATTGACTCGAAGAAAAACCACTAGAAAACAGTGTGGTCAATTTGCAAACTAGGTGGTCAATTTGATCTTAAAATGAGCAATTTTGAAATGATTTACTGACCAATTTAAAAAGTATTGAAGGACATGCCTGCTGTTTAATGTTGAGCAGGCTCAGTCTTGCAGATTCGACAATTATAGGAGTACCACTAACGCAAAGCGTTCATTGTGTTGTTCGTATGAAATCTATCTCCTGTTTTGCAATATCAATTCTTTGAATATGTAAAGGTGAATAATCACGTGGTTTATATCAATTTCAGACGAACTATTTAGAAACATTGATCATAATAAGATTGTCAATGCTAGATGAATTGGCGTGTAAAATTACACATGCATGTACCTCTTCATCACATTGTCACGAGCAGTTGGAATAATAGATTCATAATGTTTCTGGGTTTTGCCAGCAGTCGATTGGCTCGCTGGTTTAACCCAAACGCTGGTTCAAACGAGTCGAGATCACGTGATTGTCCACTGCAAAGTGTAGAATGAATGCATGTATTAATGCTGAAGAATAACTGCCCTCGTCAGTTCTAGTTGCGCATACTGACCTTATGTTTTCCTTTATACGTTTCCAGATGGATCGATTTAAAGGGAAACGAACCAAGCGTCGTTACCTGACGAACAAAAAAAAAAAAACATATCTCTGGCGTGGACAGGAAATCCAAGACGTTTTCCAGAGTCCGTTCAAATCGCCATCTAAGAAAAAGCCAAAATACAGTCCATCACCCTATAGAGCTATTGGTTCATCACATCAAAAGACAATTTGTTCTAAAATCTATACACCGAAAGGAAAGTTCGGATTTCCTAAGAAGAAAAACATAAAAACCGGGACTAAATCAAAAGTATTAAGGCCTGTCGATAAGACAACTGTAATAAGCTCGAAAAGCAAAAGTTATCGTTATTTGGTTCTTGTAAAATTTGTATTGTTTAATATAGATTACACATATTGTGATGAAAATCATATGGTTGAAGAAATGTGCATATCCCATCAATAGAAGAAGTAAGAAGAATGGAAAATGAAAATGCATCGAAATTGCTTGTTTTGTTCATTTTTATTTAAAAATTATTAATAATTGAACAGATGTTTTAAATTCTCTAACTAGAATGCCTTATCTGACACATATCCAGCCGGTATTGAAAGGGAAATAATAACTTTTTACATTCAAGTTGAAGCTTTTAAAAATGTTTCTATAGCATACTAATTGTCGGGACAATATGATCGTGGTGTACGACAAGTGGTGGTTTGGTCCTTATATCGCATCTAATATTTATTAGAATTTAATAATTTTGGTATCATCTTCTTGGCAATTTTCGAATCTAAACATCCATACATAACCAGCTTTAAAAATATTTTTGAAAAAAAAAAATATGAGGTTGCCGGGATATGCACCTTTGTGAGGGGTGGGTGTGGGAAAATGCTTATAGCAGCTTAAAAAGCGTGGAAACACCTATCAATTTATGCATTATCTTATTTGATAATCATTCCCATGTTTAAAAATCAGTTTTTTGTTATTCTAAGTATATTCTCGTAGATGTACTGGACAAATGAGTTAAAAAATTTAATAAAAATATTTTCTGCAAAAATTGTATTTTGCCCTAGAACGCATATACATGTATTCATTTTTACCTTTCAATTTTGTTATTTGCCACTTAGCCTGTTAATACATTTACAGTTTAAAACACATTCCGTTTACATATTTTAGATCTATTCCGTGAAGAATAAAATTGAAAATATTTCAAAAAGTATATTTTTCTCAATTTTGAAAATCCGTAACTTTTTAAAAAGCATGGATACCCCCACAAATATTTTGCTTTTTGAGTAGCATTCCACCTATATTTTAAGCTGTCTAAAAATGAGAGATTTATTTATCAACAAAAATTGGTATCGAGCCACCTTAAGTCCGTACATGTATTTACTAGCACCCCAAAGAAATCAAAACGAAGTTTGATTATGATAGACCATAGCTATGCACAAGCACAAGCTAATACAGAATCTATTGGCACCAGCAATTCTCAAGCTGTTGTTCCCGAAGAACTTCTGATAAAATTTATATAAACCACGTGATTATTCACCTTTACATGTTCAAAGAATTGATATTGCAAAACAGGAGATAGATTTCATACAATCAACACAATGAACGCTTTGCTTAGTGTTACTCCTATAATTGTCAAATCTGCCAGACCGAGCCTGCTCAACATTAAACAGCAGAGATGTCCTTCAATACTTTTCAAATTGGACAGTAAATCATTTCAAAATTGCTCATTTTTAAGGTCAAATTGACCACCTAGTTTGCAAATTGACCACACTGTTATTCTAGTGGTTTTTCTTCGAGTCAATGCGAATTATGTACATAAATTCAATGCATCTTGCAGGAGGTAGTATTTGTATTATTGGGGTTACCAAAAATTAGTAATAAATACATCCGATATTGATAAACTATGTGACTGACTGGCTAATGGACAAACAAAATTGAATTATGAGGACACCGACGGCATTGATTTGGATTTGGTTGTGTCTAGAATGGACCTCCATTAATGTTGCCGTGCCCCCTAACAGAAAACGACATCAAGTTGCATTTTTTCTGGCTTTCTCTCACGATGAAAATTTACATTGTAATTCCCATTGATCAATACGACCACCGCAACTTCAAGTTGACCGCCGGTACAAAATCGATCTAAGTGTTGAAAGGAAAGCTTGAAATATTTTAAAATTATGTCTGAAAAGCTAATTTAGTGTTCATTTAACTAACTGCAACGACCATTGGTTACAGAAAGCTTGCAAATGCACGATCAGGGCATTTTAACCTGTGTTTGACCAGATTCTACTTTCGTTTTCACTACCGATCAAACGGGCCGGAAAGGATTGCAGTAAAACGGTTTATTTTTTTCAACTACCACTTCGGCTAGACATTCAACGGCAAAAAACTGATAGCCTGACATTCTTTGATTTTTATAATACGTTTTTGATCAAAAAATATCTTACCTTCCACATCCACCAAACTCGCGAAAACTAATAACAGGAAACGCTCAAAACGACCACCGGATGTATATCAACTTTTTTTACGCTGACCACCGGCGGTGGTCAATTTGCACTTTACCGGGCGTGTAAATGCACCACTACCCAGCCGATAGACTATGTATGGTCAGGGCCTCCATTTTGGCTTCAAGGAGAGTACAATCCCTCTTCTTCTTAAATCTGAAATTTCAGATTTTTAGCCTTCTTCTGTGACTGTACAGGCCAGTTTGTGTTGAACCTAGTCAGAAACCCTTTATACAGATTTTCTCATGGCATGGCCCATATTCCTTTTAGCACTCCTTTTATTTGAGCCGCATTGTGAGAAAACCGGATTTTTGCCTATGCGAAAACAAAGGCGCAGATCAGCTTCGCGGTAACCGCGAAGCTGATCAGCGCCTTTGTTTTCGCTACACGGATAGTATATTTCCTCTTCTTCTTATATCCGAAATTTCAAGCTTCTAGCCTGCTTCTGTGACTGTACAGGTGAGTTTGTGTCAGACCTTGTCGGAAACCCGAAGACCGGTTTTCTCGCGTCGCGGCTCATTTAACACTGAAAATTACTGCTATTAAAAATCCTCGACCTAGATATTGGAAGTGCTGAATAACATTTCTTAGAAATCTCATTTACTACCTGGATTAGGTTTCTAAGAAACTCTTAAGTACAGTCATGTCAAAATATAATTAACACGTTGGAGAAACAAGTCAATTTCCTTGAGCTGGCATATTTGACCACTGTCATGCAAAGTTGCCGCTCACTTAAAATAAGGCCAATAAAATTACAATTGTTTATCACTTTTTGTGAACTATTTGTTTCTAAGTGCTTTTAAGCCAAGAGTCGGCATAATCCATTTTGTATATAAAATCTGTTGGTCAATGTGATCTACATTTTATGATCACATCAAGTTTAATGTTAGATTTTTTATTCACAGTGTTATTATTTAAAAAAGGACTTTTTAAATTTACAGCTATTAGAAACATCAATGGCCTGTATATATTGAGAGTGCTGAGTTTGGTTTCTTAGAAATCACATTTTAGCCTGTGCATGAGAAAACCAACAATTTGGGTTTCCCACCAGGGCAGACGCAAATCGACCTGTACAGTCACAGAAGCAGGCTAGAAGCTTGAAATTTCGGATTTATGAAGAAGAGAAATTGTACTATCTGTTTTGCGAAAACAAAGGCGCTGATCAGCTTCGCAGTTACTGCGAAGCTGATCTGTGCCTTTGATTTCGCATAGGCAAAAATCTGGTTTTCTTAGAATTCACATTTACTACCTAGATTAGGTTTCTAAGAAATTTTAAGTACAGTCATGTCAAAATGTAATTATCAAACATTGTGAAACAAGTCAATTTTCAACATCCTTGAGCTTGCATATTCCGATATTGTCATGCAAAGATGTTGCTCATTTCAAATTAGACCAATAAAATAATAAGACTCAGAATCAGACTTTGCATTCATCTTGTTCAGAAGTTTCCCTAGTGCTTGGTAGGTATATAACCTGTATAAGAGCATATAAACCAAAATCTTTCTTCAGGATTTCAGTGATGTCTTGAAAAACCTAGGCGGCTATGTTAGCCGAGTTCTTTGCTAGGAAAAAAAGTTTTTAGTTATTATTATATCAGCCATTTGTAGAGCTTTTTGTTTCTAAGAGCATCTAAACTAAGAGTCAACATGGTCTATTGTTTTAATACAAAAATAAAATGTGTATGTTGGTCACTGATATATTTTATGGTCTGATGGACTTATTATAGACTTGATATTTAGTCTCTAATTCTCTAGCACTATCTTCTCAATAATTTTCTAGCATCATAGTATACCTATCTTGTAGCTTCAGAATTACTACTTTCAACCATGAGAGAAAATTAGGTAAGAAAGAAAAAAAGAAAAGAAAATTATCAAAAAGTAGTAGACTTGTACAATCTAGACTTATTAGTGCTTGGTTTTTTGTCCTGGGGACCATTGACCATGCAGATTGACATTTGCACATTGGCCTGGTTGTAGAGTATTGAACTCTGTGGAGTGGGCAGTCCAGGCTTTAATACCTAGCTTTAATATAGTCAATGGATTAATCCCGACAGTATTGAAACATGCAAATTGACAGGGTGGTTGGGTGGGAATATGGGCCCCCGCCCATTGGGGCCTAGGAGAAATAGATGGGCTGCTTGTGCCTCCAGGCAAAGCTAATCTGCTGACTGACCATCTAATTACTGGTTAACCGCTCATGTCTGAGCCTGCCCAGGAAAAGTGGTTTAGTCAAACCATCCATACATATAAACCTTTTTGTCCCCCGCCTTTTCGAAGAAAAGCGGAGGGACATAGTTTTTGGCTTTCCGTCCTTCCGTCCGTCCTTCTGTCCGTCCTTCCGTCCCCCTATAGGAGTATGTACCTTGTGTGCGCAACTCCTCCTACAGTTTTATTCCGATTCTTTTGAAACTTTACAGATGTCTTCATCATGCTTTGAAGATGTGCATGTGGTTTGGATATAATCCTCAGATTAATTTTTGACACTTTTTTCGCAATTTGAACTTAGTCATTTTTCGGGCATTTTGATAATGTAAGTGAATAGACAGTGGGTACCTTGTGTGCGCAACTCCTCCTACAGTTTTATTCCAATTCTTTTGAAACTTTACAGATGTCTTCATCATGCTTTGAAGATGTGCATGTGGTTTGGATATAATCCTCAGATTAATTTTTGACACTTTTTTTGCAATTTGAACTTAGTCATTTTTCGGGCATTTTGATAATGAAAGTGAATAGACAAAGGGTACCTTGTGTGCGCAACTCCTCCTACAGTTTTATTCCGATTATTTTGAAACTTTACAGATGTCTTCATCATACTTTGAAGATGTGCATGTGGTTTGGATATAATCCTCAGATTAATTTTTGACCCTTTTTTTGCAAATTGAACTTGGTCGTTTTTCGGTATTTTGACAATGAAAGTGAATGGACAGTGGGTGCCTTGTGTGCGCAACTCCTCCTTCAGTTTTTAATTCAGATTTCTTTTGAAACTTTACAGATGTCTTGATGATGCTTTGAAGATATGCATGTGCTTTGGATATAATCCTCAGGTTAATTTTTGACACTTTTTCGCAATTTGAACTTAGTCGTTTTTCAGACATTTATACAATGAAAGTGAATGGACATTGTGTACCTTGTGTGCAAACTCCTCCCTCAGTTTTATTCTGATTCTTTTCAAACTGTACAGTTGTCCTGACCATGATTTGAAGATTTGCTTGTGGTTTGAATATAATCCTCAGATTAATGTTTGACACTGTGACATGAAGTAAATGCATGTGATTTGGATATACATTATTGTCAGATATATTTGTGTAACTAAACAATTAAGGCGGGGGACATAAATTCTCTGAATTTGCTTGTTGGTTTAGTTGGTTGGTTGTATATATGATGCACATTTTGAGTGTCACGACATCCTACTGTTTGGTAAAAGTCCCATAAAATGTTACAACGTCCAGACATGACCATTGCTGTTGACTGGAACGTAAAGCATCAATTCAAACAAAAATTGACAGACGCATAAACCTACGCCTCCAAACAAATAAATTTGTGCACAATTTTTTTTTCGTTATCATAAGCCTTGCTCTAGTTATTCATCTATGGTATAGTGTCATATTTTCTATTGTAAATCAGCATTAATAAACCAGTTGTCTGGCTTAATGATACTTTAAGGCTCAGTCTCAAGAGAACGTAGTCTTTATGTATGAATGCTCATTCAGATTTTAGTTGTTGTTTGTAAACTATTACAGCGAGTTGGTTGACATTGACCTATTTTATGGAAAGATCAAAATTGGTCACATGCTGTCAAATGAAAAAATGTATTATAAAACAGGGTTTTTTTGCCCTAACAGGGTTTTTTTGACCTATTAGTTAAGGACGTACTTGTAATGTGAGTATCCAAGGTCAGTGTCATTTCTTGATCTTTTCCAGGTCATTTATTAGCTCACCTGAGCCATAGGCGTGCTCTGGCATCTTGCCGCTGTCGTTCACAATGTTCAAACATCATCTCTGAAACCGCTGGGCCAATCAAAGCCAAAGTTCATATGGAACATCATTAGGAACCAGGGGAACCAAAGTTTTGTTTTTTTTTTTATAATTGATCCAGGCCACATGACCAAGATTGCGGTCATGTCCATATATGATTAAACCTTAAAAAGCCTTCTTTTATTGAACCAGTAGTAAGACTGATTTCAACGAAACTAGATATGTAGCATCAGAGACTTCTTTGCCCATCATAGTTCATAAATCATGACCTTGGCTTGACCTTGTATTGATGACCCATTTTACGATAAAAGTCAAATTTGGTCACATAGGCTTTTTGATGGTAAAAAGTGAAAACATGATTTTTCATATTGTTTTGTAGCCTGTGACCTGAAAGTAGGTAGATACAGACGACTTATTAAGCAAGTGGCATATATATTATATGTCGCTTGATTGAGTTAGTGAAGTTATGTGAGTATTGAAGGTCATTTTGGTCAAAGGTCATTTTTCAAAGACCAAGGGTTGTCGGGTGGGAATATTGGGCCACCATCCAATGGGGCGTAAAGAAATAGATGGGCTGCTTGTGCCTCCAGGCAAAGCTTATACACTACTGACTGACCACCTGATTACTGGTTAACCGCTCAGGCCTGAGCCTGCCCAGGAAAAATGATTCAAGTCAAACCATCCATACGTTTAAGCCTTTTGTGGCTAGAATGGTTATATTTCATGCTTTTGTTGAATGTCATGACATCCTCATTTTGGGTAAAAGTTCCATAAAATGTAGGCAACGCCCCGACATGACCTTAGCTGTTGACTGGGATGTAAAGCATCAATTCAAACAAACATAAAATCTCAGGTGAGCGTTCTCAGCACCAAATTCTCAGGACCAATTGTCCTCTGGTATTTCAAAATTAAAACTTATTTTCCCCAAAACCAGTGAACAAATTGTTGAAGAATTTTATATGTAAGGCTTTAGGTACAAGAATGAAAACTGTCTAATTTAATTCAAGTCACATGGTCAATATTCCTGTCATGCCTGTGGTAAAATTTCTGAAAATGATGGCCCAATTTCAACATTACTTGGCATGTAGCTCTACCATTTGAGCCGACTCGTGGGAAAACCAACAATGTGGTTTCCGAACAGGTCCGACACAAACCGGCCTATATAAGTACAGAAAAAAAGCTAGAAGCTTGAAATTTCGGCTTTAAGTAGAAGATGAATTGCACTATCCTAGTAGCGAAAACAAATGCGCTGATCAGCTTTGCGGTTACCGCGAAGCTGATCTGCGCCTTTGTTTTCGCCTATGCAAATTGCTGGTTTTCCCATGTGGTGGCTCATTTGTATAAATCATGACCTTGGGTTGATTTTGACTTATTTTACAGCAATGTCAAATTTGGTCCTATAGACTTTCCAGGAGGAAGAAGTATTAAAAATGGATTTTTCAGAGCGTCTTGTAGCCTGTAGCCTGAAATTTGGTAGATCAGTTTTAAAGGTCAATGTGTGATTTTAACACTGGCCGAAATGAATCTGGCTAGATGTCATTATTCAAAGACCAAATCTCAGGCGAGCGTTCTCGAGACCATTGGTCTTCTGTTTACAAGATTTGTTTTGAAAGTAATGTTGGGCGGCCCCCGTGGCCGAGTGGTTAAGGTCGCTGACTTCAGTGCTCTTGATCATTCGATCATCTCACCGATGTGGGTTCGCGCCTCGCACGGGGCACGAATTCATATGTGAGACAAGCCATGTTCTGCTTGCGGGTGTGTCAGGTGGTTTTTCCCCGGGTACTCCGGTTTTCGCCCCACCTACCGATTGATTCGTCTCGATATGAGTGAAAAAGCTTGAAAGGGACGTAAAACTGAATCAAAAAAAAAAAAAAAAAAAAAAAAAAAAAAAAAAAAAAAAAAGTAATGTTACATGTTAAATTAGTAAACAGCAAAAACTTCATTTTTTCCATTTTGATTTTAACCAGCTTTGAGTCTATGTGACGTCATGTTTTAAGAAATGAGCCGCCTCGTGAGAAAACCAACAATCTGCATATGCGAAAACAAAGACGCAGATCAGCTTCGCGGTAACCGCGAAGCTGATCAGCGCCTTTGTTTTCGCTACACGGATAGCACACTTCCTCTTCTTCATATATCCGAAATTTCAAGCTTCTAGTCTGCTTCTGTGCTTGTACAGGCCGGTTTGTGTCAGACCAGTTCGGAAACCAGATTGTTGGTTTTCCCACGAGACGGCTCAAATGAAGAACTGGAGTGTGTTACAAATGACATAATTTGATGTATTTCGTGAACACTGATAGCCAATTTGCATATTTATGACAAGCCTGTTTTACAAAAAGAAAATGATCGAATGACATTGTCAATTTCAAAACAATAATATTTTAAAGAAAATGACAAGCAAAAAGTTGATATGTCTAGAGAGCTGTAATTGCCATAAAATGCCAGCATCTTATCTAAGATGTGCCCGTCCATCTTTGAAAAACTCATCACAAATTATTATTGGATTACTAGACTAGTACAAGTAAGGATAGCCTAACAACCAAATTAGTAAACTAACGGTGGCGGGCACAAACTATACTTTTGATAGCTGTTATATCACGAAAATTTGCTGCACAAGAACAGTTTTGTAGCTAGATCCACCTAGCTTAGTCGGGCAGTCAAGCGAAACATTGACGTCATTTCAACTGTTATGAACTGTGTACTTTTCCGCATAAAACGAAATAGTAAACATTACTTTGTTTGCGCAACGTCGGCGTTTAGTATGTGCATATTACGCGCAGTTTTTAACGTCGTTTTGTTTTCGGATTTCTCAATGACGTTGCAAGCTGTAGAATTTTATTCTGTTTGTTTCTGCATAATTAAGTCCTAAATCGGGTATACATATTGTTCATTTTTATTTTAAAAGAAGTTCTGTTGCAATTTATATCCCCAAATTCGTGTATAAGGTTAATTATATGTGAAAACGTTTATTTCGCTGTTGATGACGTCGCATAAACATAAGCGACGTCAGTGCAACGTTTGGCGTTAAAACGAAAAAGGCGGGAATATTGAACGTTTTTCTCTATATCTTCCAACGCAATCCGGTGACCCCAACTTTTTATTTGAACTTTAAAATGGTTACTGCGTTTCCTGTCCGCTGATATAATTTAATCAAAATCATATGCGTAGTTTAGGAGATATCGCAAAAATACATACTTTTTCCAGGTTTGAAAAGATGGCGGGAAAGTTAATTTTGCATGTAATCTCCCAAGTTTAAGAGCAAATAGTATCAAAATGTAAGAAAATAACACTCATCGTGTGTTTAAGTTGTTCTTGCATATATAACATAAACATTAAAACACATATCCGCTACGAGTGCGGGTTTCTGAAATTCACGAGAAACATACAAAAAGTTGTGATACCATGGAAACGAGGCCGGTGACTCCCCACTTTTATTTCGATTTTAGTCCAAGGATACAATTATCTTGAAGCATAGGAAGTTTCATGAAAATCATATGCGGGAATTAAATAGTAATGTTTCCCTTTAACTGACATTGCCTTCGTTTTAAATACAATATGTCTTTAACAATTTCCATGGCCTAGTTGTTAATGCTCTTGACTACCACTCCGGCGATCTAGGTTCGAGACTCCACTTTGTATTTTTTTTTCTTCTAGTACAGCTTTTCATTTTACGAGTATATTTAAGTCTGCTATCTCTTATTTTATTGCACATGCCTTCCTTTTTAGCTCGCCTGTACGAAAGTACAGGAAGGGCTATTGCGTCGGCGTCGGCGTTGTCGTCGGAGTGGCTCAAATGTTAAAATTTTTGGTTTAAGGTTTTAAATGTCTATATCTTTGAACACATTGATGAATCAAGTGGATACTTTGCTTGTTGGTAGGTATTGGTCTGAAGATTTATGCTGTACCATCATGATCAACTTGAGTGACCTTGAGGTCAAGGTCATGAACTAGAAATGTTGTGTTACAGTTTTTGCTTTATGTGTTTAGAACTCAGTATTATATTGCTTGAATTGAGTTCAAGGTCACGGATTTAGACATTTTATGTTAAAGTTTTTGTTGAAAGATATACAAGTCTATATCTATATCACTGTGGATGAATCAAGTTAAATTTTTGCATGTTGGTAGATGTTGGTGTGAAGTTTAATGCTGTACCATCATGACCTACCCGAGTGACCTTGAGGTCAACATCATGGATGATCGATTTTAATTGCTATATTGGCAAAGCACATTCACAGTCAGGCGGGTAAACTGTCCTTCGACAGCTCTTATTATTGCAGGTAACAAAAGTGTAAAAGTATTTTTTCCTAAAACGAAATATATAGTCACACTCTGGCGCGCGAGTCTCGTGCGGAACATGTGAAGAATCTCAACACCGGCGAAAACGTTTGGATGTAAAGAGCTTAATTTGTTTGTCTTTTTTTTTTTTTTTTTTTTTTTTTTTTTTTTTTGAAACAGAGTCGCTCATTAGCGTACGAGTCAGGCGTGTGCCGGACGTAAAATGAATTTCAACACACTCAAAAATTTGGAGTTCATTTCTGTTACGTCTCAGAAACGTGATTACGTTTTAGCGCATGTTATATGAGCGTATCAGAAATTAAACGTGTGTGTCATGCATGTTTTGGGCACGTACCTAACTGAAGCATTCAGCAAAGGCCCAAACCATTATCTCAGAAATTTGGAACGCGCATACATTTAGCTTACACTGACGTGCCTAACAGGGCTGTCACACTTTTGCGTATCGACTCAAGTATCTGCGATGTATGCAGATGCGAAATGTACGTCACGCGTACTTAGTACATACGTGAGCATAAGAAGCTCATACTCCTCGATACGTAGCTCATACGCCGATGCGCTACGTTTTATATGTGTGCACTTAAAAATTCGAAGCACGTACGTGGCAGGTCCGATATGCCGTACATACGTCACACATACGTCGTACACACGAAAGCAACGTGGCAGGTACGCCGTAGATATGTAGCTCTAGATCAGCTGGCTAACTGTCACTCCGCTCCACTTCGGTACCTCGTTCCACTTCCCTGACAGGTATGAAGCAGTTTAACGGAATACCGATGGAAATATTGCGTCTAATGTAGCTCATACTCCTGATACACCACATAAACGTCGCAGTTAACATGCCACGTAACCGTGACGTATGTACAGCGTACCTTTCATATCTGCTACGTATGTGTGGCGTATCCTCGATTCTCGTTTCATATCTACGACGTATCAGCGACATACGTGTGGCGTATCTCGCGTATCAATGGCGTATGTGCTACGTATGTGCTACGTACGTTTCGCTGCTGTGGAGTATGTGTGACGTATTAGGAGTATTAGGAATATCTGTGGTATTCCGAGAGAATCTTAATGCTTCTATATAAATGTTTTCGTTTCTCCGAATTCATGGATCAGATGTTTCTCACGGTCCGGGGTGTCGTGCAGGGGGTTCTTTTAGGGCTACGCTCGGTGTTGACCCTGTCTTCGTTCATGTCGTCTCACGACCAGGATAAGGAGCTTGGAGAAGTTTTTCCCCATCCCCCTCGGTTTTTTTCTTCGGTGTTAATCTAGATTTCTCCGGTGGCACATTCGTCCTCTGATAATTGATAATTGTAATTTGTGAATTGCATGAACAAGTGAAAACACCGTTTGTTCTCATATGTATTAAAATGCAATTGTTACAGAACAGATACGCCGCAGATAAGAATGGAACGTAGTACATACGTCGTAGATACGTCGTAGATACGTCACGCGTACACTTAATACGCCATAGATACGTCACGTACGTTGCACATAGCCTTGATACGAAGTACATAAGAAACACCCAGGATTACCTGTTACAGCGAACTCGGAGGTTCGGGGAACTCGGAGGTAAACAATGGAAGGCGCCTTAGACTAGGGTCAGTATAATATCATTTTTAATATCACATAACGGTAAAATCAGAACTTATTGGTGTTTTGGGCTAAGAGGTATTATAATAAGCAAACAATTTATGAACAGTGTAGCCGCCTTTGTCCTCAAATTAACATGCTAAAGTATTTCGAACTCAGAATTATGCTCACGCAGCGAGAAAATTTGTATTATCAGATAAATAGTGGACGACCAATAACATTTGTCAACAAACTGGCAGCTACATTTCAAAATTTAGGCTTTCTCCTCGAGATTTTAAGCATCCTTACACATGATTACAAAAGGATAAACTCCACAGGCTTAAAAACATTAAAATGGTGTCACATCTTTTGATACGGAAATTCTCGGAGTAATTTTGAAATGTAATATTGGGAACTCGGAGGGACGGTTTTGGAGATTCGGAGGTATTTCAACATTAAAAGAGCTGTTTTTCCTCTCTTTTTTTCTTGATAATGCTTATCTGAGAGTATATTTGTTTGAATCACTTCCATTTGCCTACGAATTAAGGAAAAGTAAGCACAAAACGTTTATTCTGATTGTTGTGACACGGTAAGTATGCGCACATGCGTATTGGGGAGGGGGTGTTTGATGTATACCAGGAAAGGAAATTACCAACAAGCAAGCTACCGTCTATGCAATCTAAACCCCTTACATCCCATCCTGTGTGCATTATTTATTTTTATTCACATTATTGACTGTGCGTACTCGGTAGAATCTTTCAATGATGCACATGAAAAAATGTCATTTTACAGCTTATAAAACGGCTGCCATGATGCTAAAATTTTCTTGGCCAACTTTCGATTGGGAGAAATACGGAGAGGGGAGGATATTTTTGTCAGTGCCTTCGTCTGCGTTTGAACTCGATCGACCTGAAAAAATCTTGTGCACACGTTTTTACTTTAACATACAGAATACGTGTTTTCTTTCAAGAGCTGATGATACTTTATGTACGTTTTCATAGTTTTAGTTTAAGTTATGGTAACTGAGTGGCCGCCTATTGGGCAATAGCTGCTCACTCGGCTTACGATATATGTTCTCTCAGTATAAGTACCTAATTGTCAATTTGGTTTTTTCCTGCCTCGGTTTCGTTGGGGTCGGAATTTCTTTCTGATTGCTCCTTTTCCTGATCATTGCCAAATTGTACCTTTTTATATCAAGATCTCCCTTTTTGACACTTTGAATTATGAGATTAAAACAGATTTTGGCAAACTGTTTCAGACGAGTTAAGCTAATTGTGGGACGGTTTTCTGATGCGGTCGCTCAATTTTATTGTCTGATGTCCCTTTCACCTTGTTTCAGACATATCGAGACGACTCCATCAATAGGTTGGGCGAACACGGGAGAACCTCAGAATAAATTCCTGACACACGCTCAAGCAGAACTTGGCTTGCTCCACTTGTTACCCTGAGATTGGATTGAACACATGCGGTTAGTGACTGAATGATTAAGAGTGCTTAAATAAAATCGACAACATAATAATCATGCCAAATAATTATACACATGTTAAGAATAAGTTCATGCCATACATTTAGGTTAGAGTAACATATACATGTAGGTTAGAGTGACATATTAATATATACTTGGTACTTTACATATTAACTGGACTGTATGTCATAAAATTAAAGTCTAGTTTGCTCCAGAAGCAAAATCAGGAGTCATTTTCAATGAACTGACCCTCCGATTTCCCTGTATCCTAAATTTGACGTTACTCCGAGTTATCCAGATCATAGACGGAATATTTCCATCGGTATTCCGTTAGACCTGTCACGAGAGAGGAGCGAGGTCACGAAGTGTATCGGAGTGCAGGTTAGCCAGCTGATCTATCCAGATCATACCTCCGATAATTACCGTACCCAAAATTGTGATACCTCCTACATTTACCTGGGTAAAAACACTGGATATTTTGCATATATGAGACTAAAATTTTGCATGATGCTCATTAAGACACTGTATTTTTAGAAACCAGCCGCTGTTTAATGCGAAAATATCGTAAATACTCAAAATTAAATGGTCCGAATTGAAAGTGCTTTACAATCATGCAATTTCCAGTTTATATTATTTATTTTTGATTGAAAATTGACGTGCCAGCTTAAACTGATGGTGCATGCAGGGGCTTCCTCTTCTAAACTTTGTATGTGCGATATGTTAAAATTTCTAAAATGGACGTAAGTTGAAAATAAAATAGGATAAATACTACCCCTAGTCGGATTTGCCTTCCATTGTTTACCTCCGAGTTCCCCGAACCTCCGAGTTCCATGTAACAGGTAATCCTGGGTGAGAAAGTAAAATTCCATACGAATACAGATACGTCACTGAAACGCCACGGGAACGTAGCAAGAACGTCACACGTACGTGGTTCATACGTCGATTGAACAAAATACGCCTCAGACCTAGGCGTATCGAAATTCTCATTCATGTAGATACGTGAGCGGTAACCCTGTTTTTACGGACAGTTTTTCTTTGACAAAGATTATTTACCACAGAAACTTTGGCAATGAGTTTGCGTTCACACACAGCAAAGATTACTGATATTACTTAGCTCACTCACTTTGTAACAGAAGCTCGCTTACCTTTGTCACAGATATTTGACAATGAAACTTCGCCACAGAATTGAATATACGCGAATTGAATATACGCGAGGATATTTTTCTGCGCAAACCTACTTTGTCAAAGAAATATTGTCCGTGGAAACGAGGCCTACGACGCTGATACGTAACTGATTGATTGATTGACAGAGCACCGAGATTTTTCAATTTTTAAGCATGCTTAATATACTTTTGGGGCCCAAACGCACCGGGATTACACCGACGTACAGCGCGCTACGTTCATCAACGTACACAGACGTACACAAACAACATACAGCGCGCTTATAACATGTCTCCGACTTGCTTCTACTTTTTGTTTCATTTTCATTTTTCATTATCTTCACTCATGTAGACAACATGGAACGCGAGACGCACGCATGGTCCCTTTATGCATGCTTAATTTTGTTTTCGAGCCCAAATGCACCAAGCGTATACAACGCGTTTGTAACGTTTGCGGACTTGGTATTTTTTTAACACAATCGACACACGTTGGTCTCATGCGCCATTGTAGTTATGATTTTTCTTCATGTTATCTTGGTGCTAACCAGCCACCTTGTCGAACAAATGCTTACCATCTGGTTCTTCATAAGTGTAGAAAAAGCCTTTTGTGAATGTTCAATAAAGAATGCTCACGAGGCGAGCTTATAGGATGGTACTCGAGCGTCCGTCCGTCCTGCGCCCGTCCGTCCGCCTGCACTTTCAAACATAAATACATGTTTTTTTTTCTAAAGCCACTGGGCCAATTGGGATCAAATTTTATCTGAAGCACCATTGGGGTAGGAGAAAGGTGCATTATGTTTTTGGCCAGGTCGGACCAGAACCCTAGTTTCCATGGCAACAAACTGTTCTCATATCTTACAATTGAAAAAAAAAAAAAAAAAAAAAAAAAAAAAAAAAAAAAAAAAACAAAAAAAAAAAAAAAAAAAAAAAACATAACAAAACCTTCTCCGACATGCCAAGGCCAAGAGGTTTCATTTGTGTGCAGAATGTATAGCACTCCTCTTTATAAATCCTGCCAACCGTGCCCCTGAAGTCTAAACATGCCCAAGCCCCGGGGTCGTCATTAACTACCTCGTATATAATATACATCCTGCCAATCATGGGATTCATAGGCAGGGCTTACAATGAGCAAATATCTCAGGTGAGCTACAGGATCATTGGTCCTCTTGTTTCCTCTTATGTCATGTTTGGGATTCATTTCCTGTACCTACTATTCCTTCTTTAAAACATTGTAAAATAACAACATCGCAGGGCCGAGTACAGATTAAAAAATATGATGCGTTTGCCACAGGGTATTGGTATATAGCACACTTGTACTGCCTTGCGGTACAGCATCGCGTATGTTCACCAAAGCCATATATACTAAAGAATTAGCCCATGTCTATAAACGACGGGTTCCACGTTTTGTCATTCAAACATGAACACAAATATTCATAAACATTGATTTCTGCAAAAAGATTTCTGAAAAATGTCAATAGTGTTTACTTCGAAAAAAGAAAATAAGAAATAAATGCCCACAGTGGGATTTGAACCACGAACTTTCGATTGGAATTAGAATAGGCTATCCATCACATTAGAGAGGATTGTCAATTGCAAAATCTATTATAACGTACACATTTCATAGGTACCGTTTAGGTGCACAATAATCCGCAGAACGTTCAGCATTCCGCACAGTGAGTTTTAGTTTCTACATTTTTAGTTGCTATATTAGTTTGAGTCTTACTTGTACTAGTCTACTATCAAACTAATTCACATCTATGCCGGCCAGTCACCTTTAGTTTTGTCATGGAAAAGAGAAAATCAGCGTCATAGGCTTGCTACAATAATTGAGCCGCATCGTGAGAAAACCGGATTTTTGCCTATGCAAAAACAAAGGCGCAGATCAGCTTCGCAGTAATTTCCTGCTTCTAGCTGTATTCTGTGACTGTACAGACCGGTTTGAGTTGGACCTGGTCGGAAACCCTGAAGACCGGTTTTCTCGCGTCGCGGCTCAACTGTCATTGTACATGTATCTAAAAATGGTATCACTGATTGGACCGCTCAGACCCGTGTCTATGCTGCTCGCATATTGCTAAACGCCGGTCTAGATTCATCAGGACAAGCCATACATGTACAGTCTGCACACCATCTTTCAGAAACTGCATTTTTCAAAATCTCATTTTTCTGAAACACCACAAGAAAAATATGACCATGTCATTAATTTGCAACCCAAAAGTCCGTAAATGTGTTGCAAAAATTTTGAAAATAAAATCGCTTCACTAATAAAATAATTATGCCCAAGAATTATTTTAAATAGGCCTTTTGCATGTCAGTGCAAGGCAGGTAATCCAAACACCTAAAAAAATGAAAATAAAGCAAAACTGTGGAATAATATATAGAGTATGGCACTCAGCTATGCAAACAGTACAATTTTGTATTGGTTTGATGCATTTTAAATGAAAAATAACCAATTTAGATTTTTTTCCGGGAAACTAGTTACTTCCCTTGCTGACAATTTTACAATGGAAAAAAAAGCCCTATTCAAAATTATTTTCTGGCATAAAATTTTTATTTGTTTACCGATTTGCAAACTTTTTGCGGCACATTTTAGGACTTATGGGTTGCAAAAAGATGAAATGGTCATATTTTTCTTGTGGTGTTTAAGAAAAGTGAGATTTTGAAAAATGCAGTTTCTGAAAGATGGTGTGCAGACAGTAGTTTTATTATTCCAATCATATTTCACAATAATACGTGCTCCGGCGCTGGAAAACTTGATGCTGGAAAACCTGAGTTCATGATAGCGGGAAGCGTCAGGCATATTCATTCTATGATATTACCTGCCTTAACGTTTGCAATTTTCCGAGTTTTATCAAGGACTATTCTACAATCATAGAGTAACATTGGTTTTCAAAACGAGGCATGGAAATATGGACCGAAAAGCAGATCATTTCCTCTTCGTCTGAGCCACCTCCTGAGAAAACCAACAATTTGCATATGCGAAAACAAAGACGCAGATCAGCTTCGCGGTAACCGCGAAGCTGATCAGCGCCTTTGTTTTCGCTATACGGATAGTACAATTCCTCTACTTTTAAATCCAAAATTTCAAGCTGTGACGGTACAGACCAGTTTGTGTCAGACCTGGTCGGAAACCACATTGTTGGTTTTCCCATGAGGCGGCTCAATTCTAACTCTGACTGAGACAATTGTTTGATCTGGTCGATTCTAGATTTAATAAACAACGGAATGAATCGTACATCATTAATTGTATATTTCGTTTAATATTGACTTAAGCATGGAATCTGCCATTATGAATGTCCATTTCCTTTATTTATATTATTGCCAATTTGGTCAATGTTTTCCTTGGTTCATGGCTGTTTACGGTTAGAAGTCAGCCGCATTCCAAAAGATCATCATTTCTTCATGTGCTGACATGTCTTGAGTCGTAGTTGATCAGCGCCTCTTTTTTACCTACTTTTTCAATACAAAAGTTCAAGCCATCTTCAGTGGCTGCGCCGTCTGTTTTGTATAGGACCTGGTCGGAAACTCGTAAGAAGAAGCTTTTTCGCAATGCTAGTCATATAACAATTGCCAGGAAGCAAATTTATTCTATTCAATTTGTATTCTATTGGTGACGATGTATAATTGAACGCGGATACATGGATTCCTTAATTAATGACGGCGGTGAAGTTAGCAGTACTTGCAGTACTGCAGTAATACTGCAGCATTAGCCCAACAGCACCAGCAGTATTACACATTCGGACAAAAATTACGCCCGTATTGTTCATTTGGACTGCTATTATAGTTATCTTTTTTGAACCATTTAATAAAATACTTATATGTTTGCGTGTTTTGTTTTCTAGCAAAAGGCCTAATTCAACACTTTTTAGTAATGTCGGGAATTATGTGCATCATATTAAGCGCCACAAGGACAGAGACCTATAATTATTGTCCCCATAGACCCCCATTGTAATTTACCACAAAGCAAGACTCATTCATAGGCTTCATAACTCATAGTGGTCCCCAACACATTCAGCAAACGAAAGATCGCCCCAGACCGTGTACAAGTGCTGCAAAAAATAGGGTGTTAGCCAGCATCCAAGGACGGTATTTTTGCTGTATAGGGTCACACCAAAGTCGCTAAACAATTATAAAATGATTATTTAAAAATTTCTACATTCATCAGTTTGGCCACTATATGGCAAAACAGCAGCTGATTGAATCACACAATATAGCAAAATACATGCATTGAAGAAAGGCTACATGAATACAATCATGTGACAAAAGACGGTTGATAGATACCCATTTTTGACCAAACGTAGGTAGCATTACATCTTAAATCTGCCCAAACTATGGGCCAATCGCTTGCAACGTTGCAATGACAGGTCTCCGTTTTCCAAAACATGCATGTATTCGGTGAGCCACATTTATCAGTCCTACTGTGTAAAGAATTCACATTGCTTCTGTTTAAATGTATTCAAATGCAACGCATATATAAGTTACATGCATCGTAGTGCAAAGCATAGGTAGCGTTGTCTTGAAGTGTCCGTCCTCGATTTTGTAAAAAAAGAAATTCAAATCAAGATACATATTGATCGCAACTAGCGAATATTTCTTTTACAATTTTTTGATATAATTAAATTCAAAATAATGGACAAAAGTAGTGGGGGGGGGGTGCAATGAGGTCGAAACCGGTTTTTGACCCCCGATGTTACCACCCAGAGGCTTAACCTTTTGACCAGACCCTGATGTGATTGTTGGTATGGTAACACTCTTTCACTTGCGTGGGGTCGGTATACCGGGATAACTCTTGTTCTCGAGAAAAAGTGGTATACCTATGTTATACACGCTAAATAAGTGCATATACCGACTTTTGAGCAACAACAAATACTGAAAGTCATGGGCTTAACCTTCTGGTTTCATCCTTTTTATAATATCGAGTGATCCCCCGGGGATGGAACCAGGTAGGTGTTTATACCGGGATAACTCTCGTTCTCGAGAAATAGGGGGGTCAAAATGGGGGGGGGTGCAATGAGGTCGAAACCGGTTTTTGACCCCCGATGTTACCACCCAGAGGCTTAACCTTTTGACCAGACCCTGATGTGATTGTTGGTATGGTAACACTCTTTCACTTGCGTGGGGTCGATATACCGGGATAACTCTTGTTCTCGAGAAAAAGTGGTATACCTATGCTATACACGCTAAATAAGTGCATATACCGACTTTTGAGCAGCAACAAATAATGAAAGTCATGGGCTTAACCTTCTGGTTATATCTTTTTTATAATATCGAGTGATCCCCCGGGGATGGAACCAGGTACGTGTGTATACCGGGATAACTCTCGTTCTCGAGAAATAGGGGGGTCAACATAGGGGTGTGGGTGCAATGAGGTCGAAACCGGTTTTTGACCCCCGATGTTACCACCCAGAGGCTTAACCTTTTGACCAGACCCTGATGTGATTGTTGGTATGGTAACACTCTTTCACTTGCGTGGGGTCGGTATACCGGGATAACTCTTGTTCTCGAGAAAAAGTGGTATACCTATGTTATACACGCTAAATAAGTGCATATACCGACTTTTGAGCAACAACAAATACTGAAAGTCATGGGCTTAACCTTCTGGTTTCATCCTTTTTATAATATCGAGTGATCCCCCGGGGATGGAACCAGGTAGGTGTTTATACCGGGATAACTCTCGTTCTCGAGAAATAGGGGGGTCAAAATGGGGGGGGGGGTGGGTGCAATGAGGTCGAAACCGGTTTTTGACCCCCGATGTTACCACCCAGAGGCTTAACCTTTTGACCAGACCCTGATGTGATTGTTGGTATGGTAACACTCTTTCACTTGCGTGGGGTCGATATACCGGGATAACTCTTGTTCTCGAGAAAAAGTGGTATACCTATGCTATACACGCTAAATAAGTGCATAAACCGACTTTTGAGCAGCAACAAATAATGAAAGTCATGGGCTTAACCTTCTGGTTATATCTTTTTTATAATATCGAGTGATCCCCCGGGGATGGAACCAGGTACGTGTGTATACCGGGATAACTCTCGTTCTCGAGAAATAGGGGGGGTCAACATAGGGGGGTGGGTGCAATGAGGTCGAAACCGGTTTTTGACCCCCGATGTTACCACCCAGAGGCTTAACCTTTTGACCAGACCCTGATGTGATTGTTGGTATGGTAACACTCTTTCACTTGCGTGGGGTCGGTATACCGGGATAACTCTTGTTCTCGAGAAAAAGTGGTATACCTATGTTATACACGCTAAATAAGTGCATATACCGACTTTTGAGCAACAACAAATACTGAAAGTCATGGGCTTAACCTTCTGGTTTCATCCTTTTTTATAATATCGAGTGATCCCCCGGGGATGGAACCAGGTAGGTGTGTATACCGGGATAACTCTCGTTCTCGAGAAATAGGAGGGTCAAAATGGGGGGGGGGGGTGCAATGAGGTCGAAACCGGTTTTTGACCCCCGATGTTACCACCCAGAGGCTTAACCTTTTGACCAGACCCTGATGTGATTGTTGGTATGGTAACACTCTTTCACTTGCGTGGGGTCGATATACCGGGATAACTCTTGTTCTCGAGAAAAAGTGGTATACCTATGCTATACACGCTAAATAAGTGCATATACCGACTTTTGAGCAGCAACAAATAATGAAAGTCATGGGCTTAACCTTCTGGTTATATCCTTTTTTTAATATCGAGTGATCCCCCGGGGATGGAACCAGGTAGGTGTGTATACCGGGATAACTCTCGTTCTCGAGAAATAGGGGGGTCAACATAGGGGGGGGGTGCAATGAGGTCGAAACCGGTTTTTGACCCCCGATGTTACCACCCAGAGGCTTAACCTTTTGACCAGACCCTGATGTGATTGTTGGTATGGTAACACTCTTTCACTTGCGTGGGGTCGGTATACCGGGATAACTCTTGTTCTCGAGAAAAAGTGGTATACCTATGTTATACACGCTAAATAAGTGCATATACCGACTTTTGAGCAACAACAAATACTGAAAGTCATGGGCTTAACCTTCTGGTTTCATCCTTTTTATAATATCGAGTGATCCCCCGGGGATGGAACCAGGTAGGTGTTTATACCGGGATAACTCTCGTTCTCGAGAAATAGGGGGGTCAAAATGGGGGGGGGTGCAATGAGGTCGAAACCGGTTTTTGACCCCCGATGTTACCACCCAGAGGCTTAACCTTTTGACCAGACCCTGATGTGATTGTTGGTATGGTAACACTCTTTCACTTGCGTGGGGTCGATATACCGGGATAACTCTTGTTCTCGAGAAAAAGTGGTATACCTATGCTATACACGCTAAATAAGTGCATATACCGACTTTTGAGCAGCAACAAATAATGAAAGTCATGGGCTTAACCTTCTGGTTATATCTTTTTTATAATATCGAGTGATCCCCCGGGGATGGAACCAGGTACGTGTGTATACCGGGATAACTCTCGTTCTCGAGAAATAGGGGGGTCAACATAGGGGGGGGGTGCAATGAGGTCGAAACCGGTTTTTGACCCCCGATGTTACCACCCAGAGGCTTAACCTTTTGACCAGACCCTGATGTGATTGTTGGTATGGTAACACTCTTTCACTTGCGTGGGGTCGGTATACCGGGATAACTCTTGTTCTCGAGAAAAAGTGGTATACCTATGTTATACACGCTAAATAAGTGCATATACCGACTTTTGAGCAACAACAAATACTGAAAGTCATGGGCTTAACCTTCTGGTTTCATCCTTTTTATAATATCGAGTGATCCCCCGGGGATGGAACCAGGTAGGTGTTTATACCGGGATAACTCTCGTTCTCGAGAAATAGGGGGGTCAAAATGGGGGGGGGGTGCAATGAGGTCGAAACCGGTTTTTGACCCCCGATGTTACCACCCAGAGGCTTAACCTTTTGACCAGACCCTGATGTGATTGTTGGTATGGTAACACTCTTTCACTTGCGTGGGGTCGATATACCGGGATAACTCTTGTTCTCGAGAAAAAGTGGTATACCTATGCTATACACGCTAAATAAGTGCATATACCGACTTTTGAGCAGCAACAAATAATGAAAGTCATGGGCTTAACCTTCTGGTTATATCTTTTTTATAATATCGAGTGATCCCCCGGGGATGGAACCAGGTACGTGTGTATACCGGGATAACTCTCGTTCTCGAGAAATAGGGGGGTCAACATAGGGGGGTGGGTGCAATGAGGTCGAAACCGGTTTTTGACCCCCGATGTTACCACCCAGAGGCTTAACCTTTTGACCAGACCCTGATGTGATTGTTGGTATGGTAACACTCTTTCACTTGCGTGGGGTCGATATACCGGGATAACTCTTGTTCTCGAGAAAAAGTGGTATACCTATGCTATACACGCTAAATAAGTGCATATACCGACTTTTGAGCAGCAACAAATAATGAAAGTCATGGGCTTAACCTTCTGGTTATATCCTTTTTTTAATATCGAGTGATCCCCCGGGGATGGAACCAGGTAGGTGTGTATACCGGGATAACTCTCGTTCTCGAGAAATAGGGGGGTCAACATAGGGGGGGGGTGCAATGAGGTCGAAACCGGTTTTTGACCCCCGATGTTACCACCCAGAGGCTTAACCTTTTGACCAGACCCTGATGTGATTGTTGGTATGGTAACACTCTTTCACTTGCGTGGGGTCGGTATACCGGGATAACTCTTGTTCTCGAGAAAAAGTGGTATACCTATGTTATACACGCTAAATAAGTGCATATACCGACTTTTGAGCAACAACAAATACTGAAAGTCATGGGCTTAACCTTCTGGTTTCATCCTTTTTATAATATCGAGTGATCCCCCGGGGATGGAACCAGGTAGGTGTTTATACCGGGATAACTCTCGTTCTCGAGAAATAGGGGGGTCAAAATGGGGGGGGGGGGGTGCAATGAGGTCGAAACCGGTTTTTGACCCCCGATGTTACCACCCAGAGGCTTAACCTTTTGACCAGACCCTGATGTGATTGTTGGTATGGTAACACTCTTTCACTTGCGTGGGGTCGATATACCGGGATAACTCTTGTTCTCGAGAAAAAGTGGTATACCTATGCTATACACGCTAAATAAGTGCATATACCGACTTTTGAGCAGCAACAAATAATGAAAGTCATGGGCTTAACCTTCTGGTTATATCTTTTTTATAATATCGAGTGATCCCCCGGGGATGGAACCAGGTACGTGTGTATACCGGGATAACTCTCGTTCTCGAGAAATAGGGGGGTCAACATAGGGGGGGTGGGTGCAATGAGGTCCAAACCGGTTTTTGACCCCCGATGTTACCACCCAGAGGCTTAACCTTTTGACCAGACCCTGATGTGATTGTTGGTATGGTAACACTCTTTCACTTGCGTGGGGTCGGTATACCGGGATAACTCTTGTTCTCGAGAAAAAGTGGTATACCTATGTTATACACGCTAAATAAGTGCATATACCGACTTTTGAGCAACAACAAATACTGAAAGTCATGGGCTTAACCTTCTGGTTTCATCCTTTTTTATAATATCGAGTGATCCCCCGGGGATGGAACCAGGTAGGTGTGTATACCGGGATAACTCTCGTTCTCGAGAAATAGGGGGGTCAAAATAGGGGGGTGGGTGCGATGAGGTCGAAACCGGTTTTTGACCCCCGATGTTACCACCCAGAGACCCAGAATCAGTCGATATTATAAAAAGGATGAAACCAGAAAGTTAAGCCCATGACTTTCAGTATTTGTTAAAGTCAGTATATGCACTTATTTAGCGTGTATAACATAGGTATACCACTTTTTCTCGAGAACAAGGGTCTGGTCAAAAGGTTAAGCCTCTGGGTGGTAACATCGGGCTCAAAAACCGGTTTCGACCTCATTGCACCACCCCTATTTTGACCCCCCCCCCCTATTTCTCGAGAACGAGAGTTATCCCGGTATACACACGTACCTGGTTCCATCCCCGGGGGATCACTCGATATTATAAAAAGGATATAACCAGAAGGTTAAGCCCATGACTTTCATTATTTGTTGCTGCTCAAAAGTCGGTATATGCACTTATTTAGCGTGTATAGCATAGGTATACCACTTTTACTCGAGAACAAGAGTTATCCCGGTATATCGACCCCACGCAAGTGAAAGAGTGTTACCATACCAACAATCACATCAGGGTCTGGTCAGAAGGTTAAGCCTCTGGGTGGTAACATCGGGGGTCAAAAACCGGTTTCGACCTCATCGCACCCACCCCCCTATTTTGACCCCCCTATTTCTCGAGAACGAGAGTTATCCCGGTATACACACCTACCTGCTTCCATCCCCGGGGGATCACTCGATATTATAAAAAGGATGAAACCAGAAGGTTAAGCCCATGCTTTCAGTATTTGTTGTTGCTCAAAAGTCGGTATATGCACTTATTTAGCGTGTATAACATAGGTATACCACTTTTTCTCGAGAACAAGAGTTATCCCGGTATATCGACCCCACGCAAGTGAAAGAGTGTTACCATACCAACAATCACATCAGGGTCTGGTCAAAAGGTTAAGCCTCTGGGTGGTAACATCGGGGGTCAAAAACCGGTTTCGACCTCATTGCACCCCCCCTATTTTGACCCCCCTATTTCTCGAGAACGAGAGTTATCCCGGTATACACACGTACCTGGTTCCATCCCCGGGGGATCACTCGATATTATAAAAAGGATATAACCAGAAGGTTAAGCCCATGACTTTCATTATTTGTTGCTGCTGAAAAGTCGGTATATGCACTTATTTAGCGTGTATAGCATAGGTATACCACTTTTTCTCGAGAACAAGAGTTATCCCGGTATATCGACCCCACGCAAGTGAAAGAATGTTACCATACCAACAATCACATCAGGGTCTGGTCAAAAGGTTAAGCCTCTGGGTGGTAACATCGGGGGTCAAAAGCCGGTTTCGACCTCATCGCACCCACCCCCCTATTTTGACCCCCTATTTCTCGAGAACGAGAGTTATCCCGATATACACACCTACCTGGTTCCATGCCCGGGGGATCACTCGATATTATAAAAGGGATATAACCAGAAGGTTATGTCCATGACTTTCAGTATTTGTTGTTGCTCAAAAGTCGGTATATGCACTTATTTAGCGTGTATAACATAGGTATTCCACTTTTTCTCGAGAACAAGAGTTATCCCGGTATACCGACCCCACGCAAGTGAAAGAGTGTTACCATACCAACAATCACATCAGGGTCTGGTCAAAAGGTTAAGCCTCTGGGTGGTAACATCGGGGGTCAAAAACCGGTTTCGACCTCATCGCACCCACCCCCCTATTTTGACCCCCCTATTTCTCGAGAACGAGAGCTATCCCGGTATACACACGTACCTGGTTCCATCCCCGTGGATCACTCGATATTATAAAAAGGATATAACCAGAAGGTTAAGCCCATGACTTTCATCATTTGTTGATGCTCAAAAGTCGGTATATGCACTTATTTAGCGTGTATGTTATAGGTATACCACTTTTTCTCGAGAACAAGAGTTATCCCGGTATATCGACCCCACGCAAGTGAAAGAGTGTTACCATACCAACAATCACATCAGGGTCTGGTCAAAAGGTTAAGCCTCTGGGTGGTAACATCGGGGGTCAAAAACCGGTTTCGACCTCATTGCACCCCCCCCCTATTTTGACCCCCCTATTTCTCGAGAACGAGAGTTATCCCGGTATACACACCTACCTGGTTCCATCCCCGGGGGATCAGTCGATATCATAAAAAAGATAGAACCAGAAGGTTAAGCCCATGACTTTCATTATTTGTTGCTGCTCAAAAGTCGATATATGCACTTATTTAGCGTGTATAGCATAGGTATGCCACTTTTTCTCGAGAACAAGAGTTATCCCGGTATACCGACCCCACGCAAGTGAAAGAGTGTTACCATACCAACAATCACATCAGGGTCTGGTCAAAAGGTTAAGCCTCTGGGTGGTAACATCGGGGGTCCAAAACCGGTTTCTACCTCATCGCACCCATCCCCCTATTTTGACCCCCCTATTTCTCGAGAACGAGAGTTATCCCGGTATACACACCTACCTGGTTCCATCCCCGGGGGATCACTCGATATTATAAAAAAGATGAAACCAGAAGGTTAAGCCCATGACTTTCAGTATTTGTTGTTGCTCAAAAGTCGGTATATGCAATTATTTAGCGTGTATAACATAGGTATACCACTTTTTCTTGAGAACAAGAGTTATCCCGGTATACCGACCCCACGCAAGTGAAAGAGTGTTACCATACCAACAATCACATCAGGGTCTGGTCAAAAGGTTAAGCCTCTGGGTGGTAACATCGGGGGTCAAAAACCGGTTTCGACCTCATTGCACCCCCCCCCCCTATTTTCACCCACCTATTTCTCGAGAACGAGAGTTATCCCGGTATACACACGTACCTGGTTCCATCCCCGGGGGATCACTCGATATTATAAAAAGGATATAACCAGAAGGTTAAGCCCATGACTTTCATCATTTGTTGCTGCTCAAAAGTCGGTATATGCACTTATTTAGCGTGTATGTTATAGGTATACCACTTTTTCTCGAGAACAAGAGTTATCCCGGTATATCGACCCCACGCAAGTGAAAGAGTGTTACCATACCAACAATCACATCAGGGTCTGGTCAAAAGGTTAAGCCTCTGGGTGGTAACATCGGGGGTCAAAAACCGGTTTCGACCTCATCGCACCCACACCCCTATTTTGACCCCCCTATTTCTCGAGAACGAGAGTTATCCCGGTATACACACCTACCTGGTTCCATCCCCGGGGGATCACTCGATATTATAAAAAGGATGAAGCCAGAAGGTTAAGCCCATGACTTTCAGTATTTGTTGTTGCTCAAAAGTCGGTATATGCACTTATTTAGCGTGTATAACATAGGTATACCACTTTTTCTCGAGAACAAGAGTTATCCCGGTATATCGACCCCACGCAAGTGAAAGAGTGTTACCATACCAACAATCACATCAGGGTCTGGTCAAAAGGTTAAGCCTCTGGGTGGTAACATCGGGGGTCAAAAACCGGTTTCGACCTCATTGCACCCCCCCCCCCTATTTTGACCCCCCCCCCCCTATTTCTCGAGAACGAGAGTTATCCCGGTATACACACCTACCTGGTTCCATCCCCGGGGGATCACTCGATATTATAAAAAGGATATAACCAGAAGGTTAAGCCCATGACTTTCATTATTTGTTGCTGCTCAAAAGTCGGTATATGCACTTATTTAGGTTGTATAGCATAGGTATACCACTTTTTCTCGAGAACAAGAGTTATCCCGGTATACCGACCCCACGCAAGTGAAAGAGTGTTACCATACCAACAATCACATCAGGGTCTGGTCAAAAGGTTAAGCCTCTGGGCGGTAACATCGGGGGACAAAAACCGGTTTCGACCTCATTGCACCCCCACCCTATTTTGACCCCCCTATTTCTCGAGAACGAGAGTTATCCCGGTATACACACCTACCTGGTTCCATCCCCGGGGGATCACTCGATATCATAAAAAAGATAGAACCAGAAGGTTAAGCCCATGACTTTCATTATTTGTTGCTGCTCAAAAGTCGGTATATGCACTTATTTAGCGTGTATAGCATAGGTATACCACTTTTTCTCGAGAACAAGAGTTATCCCGGTATACCGACCCCACGCAAGTGAAAGAGTGTTATCATACCAACATTCACATCAGGGTCTGGTCAAAAGGTTAAGCCTCTGGGTGGTAACATCGGGGGTCAAAAACCGGTTTCGACCTCATTGCACCCCCCCCCCTATTTTGACCCCCTATTTCTCGAGAACGAGAGTTATCCCGGTATACACACCTACCTGGTTCCATCCCCGGAGGATCACTCGATATTATAAAAAGGATGAAACCAGAAGGTTAAGCCCATGACTTTCAGTATTTGTTGTTGCTCAAAAGTCGGTTTATGCACTTATTTAGCGTGTATAGCATAGGTATACCACTTTTTCTTGAGAACAAGAGTTATCCCGGTATACCGACCTCACGCAAGTGAAAGAGTGTTACCATTCCAACATTCACATCAGGGTCTGGTCAAAAGGTTAAGCCTCTGGGTGGTAACATCGGGGGTCAAAAACCGGTTTCGACCTCATCGCACCCACCCCCCCTATTTTGACCCCCCTATTTCTCGAGAACGAGGGTTATCCCGGTATACACACCTACCTGGTTCCATCCCCGGGGGATCACTCGATATTATAAAAAGGATGAAACCAGAAGGTTAAGCCCATGACTTTCAGTATTTGTTGTTGCTCAAAAGTCGGTATATGCACTTATTTAGCGTGTATAGCATAGGTATACCACTTTTTCTCGAGAACAAGAGTTATCCCGGTATATCGACCCCACGCAAGTGAAAGAGTGTTACCATACCAACAATCACATCAGGGTCTGGTCAAAAGGTTAAGCCTCTGGGTGGTAACATCGGGGGTCAAAAACCGGTTTCGACCTCATCGCACCCACCCCCTATTTTGACCCCCATATTTCTCGAGAACGAGAGTTATCCCGGTATACACACCTACCTGGTTCCATCCCCGGGGGATCACTCGATATTATAAAAAAGGATGAGACCAGAAGGTAAAGCCCATGACTTTCAGTTTTTGTTGTTGCTCAAAAGTCGGTATATGCACTTATTTAGCGTGTATAACATAGGTACATGTATACCACTTTTTCTCGAGAACAAGAGTTATCCCGGTATACCGACCCCACGCAAGTGAAAGAGTGTTACCATACCAACAATCACATCAGGGTCTGGTCAAAAGGTTAAGCCTCTGGGTGGTAACATCGGGGGTCAAAAACCGGTTTCGACCTCATTGCACCCACCCCCCTATGTTGACCCCCCTATTTCTCGAGAACGAGAGTTATCCCGGTATACACACGTACCTGGTTCCATCCCCGGGGGATCACTCGATATTATAAAAAGGATATAACCAGAAGGTTAAGCCCATGACTTTCATTATTTGTTGCTGCTCAAAAGTCGGTATATGCACTTATTTAGAGTGTATAGCATAGGTATACCACTTTTTCTCGAGAACAAGAGTTATCCCGGTATATCGACCCCACGCAAGTGAAAGAGTGTTACCATACCAACAATCACATCAGGGTCTGGTCAAAAGGTTAAGCCTCTGGGTGGTAACATCGGGGGTCAAAATCCGGTTTCGACCTCATTGCACCCACCCCCCTATTTTGACCCCCCTATTTCTCGAGAACAAGAGTTATCCCGGTATAAACACCTACCTGGTTCCATCCCCGGGGGATCACTCGATATTATAAAAAGGATGAAACCAGAAGGTTAAGCCCATGACTTTCAGTATTTGTTGTTGCTCAAAAGTCGGTATATGCACTTATTTAGCGTGTATAACATAGGTATACCACTTTTTCTCGAGAACAAGAGTTATCCCGGTATACCGACCCCACGCAAGTGAAAGAGTGTTACCATACCAACAATCACATCAGGGTCTGGTCAAAAGGTTAAGCCTCTGGGTGGTAACATCGGGGTTCAAAAACCGGTTTCGACCTCATTGCACCCCGCCCCCCTATTTTCACCCACCTATTTCTCGAGAACGAGAGTTATCCCGGTATACACACGTACCTGGTTCCATCCCCGGGGGATCACTCGATATTATAAAAACGATATAACCAGAAGGTTAAGCCCATGACTTTCATCATTTGTTGCTGCTAAAAAGTCTGTATATGCACTTATTTAGCGTGTATAGCATAGGTATACCACTTTTTCTCGAGAACAAGAGTTATCCCGGTATATCGACCCCACGCAAGTGAAAGAGTGTTACCATACCAACAATCACATCAGGGTCTGGTCAAAAGGTTAAGCCTCTGGGTGGTAACATCGGGGGTCAAAAACCGGTTTCGACCTCATCGCACCCACCCCCCTATTTTGACCCCCCCCCCTATTTCTCGAGAACGATAGTTATCCCGGTATACACACCTACCTGGTTCCATCCCCGGGGGATCACTCGATATTATAAAAAGGATGAAACCAGAAGGTTAAGCCCATGACTTTCAGTATTTGTTGTTGCTCAAAAGTCGGTATATGCACTTATTTAGCGTGTATAACATAGGTATACCACTTTTTCTCGAGAACAAGAGTTATCCCGGTATACCGACCCCACGCAAGTGAAAGAGTGTTACCATACCAACAATCACATCAGGGTCTGGTCAAAAGGTTAAGCCTCTGGGTGGTAACATCGGGGGTCAAAAACCGGTTTCGACCTCATTGCACCCCCCCCCCTATTTTGACCCCCCTATTTCTCGAGAACGAGAGTTATCCCGGTATACACACCTACCTGGTTCCATCCCCGGGGGATCACTCGATATTATAAAAAGGATATAACCAGAAGGTTAAGCCCAAGACTTTCATTATTTGTTGCTGCTCAATAGTCGGTATATGCACTTATTTAGCGTGTATAGCATAGGTATACCACTTTTTCTCGAGAACAAGAGTTATCCCGGTATACCGACCCCACGCAAGTGAAAGAGTGTTACCATACCAACAATCACATCAGGGTCTGGTCAAAAGGTTAAGCCTCTGGGTGGTAACATCGGGGGTCAAAAACCGGTTTCGATCTCATTGCACCCCCCCCCCCTATTTTGACCCCCCTATTTCTCGAGAACGAGAGTTATCCCGGTATACACACCTACCTGGTTCCATCCCCGGGGGATCACTCGATATCATAAAAAAGATAGAACCAGAGGGTTAAGCCCATGACTTTCATTATTTGTTGCTGCTCAAAAGTCGGTATATGCACTTATTTAGCGTGTATAGCATAGGTATACCACTTTTTCTCGAGAACAAGAGTTATCCCGGTATACCGACCCCACGCAAGTGAAAGAGTGTTACCATACCAACATTCACATCAGGGTCTGGTCAAAAGGTTAAGCCTCTGGGTGGTAACATCGGGGGTTAAAAACCGGTTTCGACCTCATTGCACCCCCCCCCCCTATTTTGACCCCCTATTTCTCGAGAACGATAGTTATCCCGGTATACACACCTACCTGGTTCCATCCCCGGGGGATCACTCGATATTATAAAAAGGATGAAACCAGAAGGTTAAGCCCATGACTTTCAGTATTTGTTGTTGCTCAAAAGTCGGTATATGCACTTATTTAGCGTGTATAACATAGGTATACCACTTTTTCTCGAGAACAAGAGTTATCCCGGTATATCGACCCCACGCAAGTGAAACAGTGTTACCATACCAACAATCACATCAGGGTCTGGTCAAAAGGTTAAGCCTCTGGGTGGTAACATCGGGGGTCAAAAACCGGTTCCGACCTCATCGCACCCACCCCCCTATTTTGACCCCCCTATTTCTCGAGAACGAGAGTTATCCTGGTATACACACCTACCTGGTTCCATCCCCGGGGGATCACTCGATATTATAAAAAGGATGAAACCAGAAGGTTAAGCTCATGACTTTCAGTATTTGTTGTTGCTCAAAAGTCGGTATATGCACTTATTTAGCGTGTATAACATAGGTATACCACTTTTTCTCGAGAACAAGAGTTATCCCGGTATACCGACCCCACGCAAGTAAAAGAGTGTTACCATACCAACAATCACATCAGGGTCTGGTCAAAAGGTTAAGCCTCTGGGTGGTAACATCGGGGGTCAAAAACTGGTTTCGACCTCATTGCACCCCCCCCCTATTTTGACACCAATATTTCTCGAGAACGAGAGTTATCCCGGTATACACACCTACCTGGTTCCATCCCCGGGGGATCACTCAATATTATAAAAAGGATATAACCAGAAGGTTAAGCCCATGACTTTCATTATTTGTTGCAGCTAAAAAGTCGGTATATGCACTTATTTAGCGTGTATAGCATAGGTATACCACTTTTTCTCGAGAACAAGAGTTATCCCGGTATACCGACCCCACGCAAGTGAAAGAGTGTTACCATACCAACAATCACATCAGGGTCTGGTCAAAAGGTTAAGCCTCTGGGTGGTAACATCGGAGGCCAAAAACCGGTTTCGACCTCATTGCACCCCCCCCCCTATTTTGACCCCCCCTATTTCTCGAGAACGAGAGTTATCTCGGTATACACACCTACCTGGTTCCATCCCCGGGGGATCACTCGATATCATAAAAAAGATAGAACCAGAAGGTTAAGCCCATGACTTTCATTATTTGTTGCTGCTCAAAAGTCGGTATATGCACTTATTTAGCGTGTATAGCATAGGTATACCACTTTTTCTCGAGAACAAGAGTTATCCCGGTATACCGACCCCACGCAAGTGAAAGAGTGTTACCATACCAACATTCACATCAGGGTCTGGTCAAAAGGTTAAGCCTCTGGGTGGTAACATCGGGGGTTAAAAACCGGTTTCGACCTCATTGCACCCCCCCCCTATTTTGACCCCCTATTTCTCGAGAACGAGAGTTATCCCGGTATACACACCTACCTGGTTCCATCCCCGGGGGATCACTCGATATTATAAAAAGGATGAAACCAGAAGGTTAAGCCCATGACTTTCAGTATTTGTTGTTGCTCAAAAGTCGGTATATGCACTTATTTAGCGTGTATAACATAGGTATACCACTTTTTCTCGAGAACAAGAGTTATCCCGGTATATCGACCCCACGCAAGTGAAACAGTGTTACCATACCAACAATCACATCAGGGTCTGGTCAAAAGGTTAAGCCTCTGGGTGGTAACATCGGGGGTCAAAAACCGGTTCCGACCTCATCGCACCCACCCCCCTATTTTGACCCCCCTATTTCTCGAGAACGAGAGTTATCCTGGTATACACACCTACCTGGTTCCATCCCCGGGGGATCACTCGATATTATAAAAAGGATGAAACCAGAAGGTTAAGCTCATGACTTTCAGTATTTGTTGTTGCTCAAAAGTCGGTATATGCACTTATTTAGCGTGTATAACATAGGTATACCACTTTTTCTCGAGAACAAGAGTTATCCCGGTATACCGACCCCACGCAAGTAAAAGAGTGTTACCATACCAACAATCACATCAGGGTCTGGTCAAAAGGTTAAGCCTCTGGGTGGTAACATCGGGGGTCAAAAACTGGTTTCGACCTCATTGCACCCCCCCCCCCTATTTTGACACCAATATTTCTCGAGAACGATAGTTATCCCGGTATACACACCTACCTGGTTCCATCCCCGGGGGATCACTCAATATTATAAAAAGGATATAACCAGAAGGTTAAGCCCATGACTTTCATTATTTGTTGCAGCTAAAAAGTCGGTATATGCACTTATTTAGCGTGTATAGCATAGGTATACCACTTTTTCTCGAGAACAAGAGTTATCCCGGTATACCGACCCCACGCAAGTGAAAGAGTGTTACCATACCAACAATCACATCAGGGTCTGGTCAAAAGGTTAAGCCTCTGGGTGGTAACATCGGGGGCCAAAAACCGGTTTCGACCTCATTGCACCCCCCCCCCTATTTTGACCCCCCCTATTTCTCGAGAACGAGAGTTATCTCGGTATACACACCTACCTGGTTCCATCCCCGGGGGATCACTCGATATCATAAAAAAGATAGAACCAGAAGGTTAAGCCCATGACTTTCATTATTTGTTGCTGCTCAAAAGTCGGTATATGCACTTATTTAGCGTGTATAGCATAGGTATACCACTTTTTTCTCGAGAACAAGAGTTATCCCGGTATACCGACCCCACGCAAGTGAAAGAGTGTTACCATACCAACATTCACATCAGGGTCTGGTCAAAAGGTTAAGCCTCTGGGTGGTAACATCGGGGGTCAAAAACCGGTTCCGACCTCATTGCACCCCCCCTATTTTGACCCCCTATTTCTCGAGAACGAGAGTTATCCCGGTATACACACATACCTGGTTCCATCCCCGGGGGATCACTCGATATTATAAAAAGGATGAAACCAGAAGGTTAAGCCCATGACTTTCAGTATTTGTTGTTGCTCAAAAGTCGGTATATGCACTTATCTGGTGTGGTAACATCGGGGGTCAAACACGGTTTGGACGTCATTGCACCCCCTCCCTTAGTTTTGTTTATCATTTTGAATTGAATATATCAAAATTAGTAAAACGTATTAGTTCAATCGGCTTTGTGTTGTAAGGCTAATGCTGCAGTACTGCTAACTTCACGCTTAGACTGACTTTGAAGCGTAATTTTTGTCCGAATGTGTAATACTGCTGGTGCTGCTGCTCTAATGCCGCAGTATTACTGCAGTACTGCAAGTACTGCTAACTTCACATCCATTAATTAATGAGCCAATTAACTGACCCGTGGGAAACGTGAATGCCAGTGTCAGCAATGCGACAAACTGAAAACCACACATCGTAAAAACGTGCCATTGCAAAATACGGATATTTATCAACTGTAAAATGATGACAATTTCATTAGCCTAGAATAATTTCGTATTTTAATATATTTCTCAAAACATTGATTGTAGGTACACGTTTGTAGAACCTCATTGGCGAGACGGTTCTAACGAGTACCCACAATCTATGTTTTGGATCAAAAATAACAAAACGTGTATACCCCATTCACACCCCAATTTTACTATACCAAACGTTTGGGTTAAGGGGAGACATGTCATCTTGAAGATTAGACATTGGCATTGGCAGTTCGGTCTGTCCAGTACACTCGGTTACCGGGCACGTTGCAAAACATGAGTTAGGCTTTTTGTGACATTTGTGACATAGTTTATTTCAGTTCCAGGAAAGGCGTAATATCCTGTTAAAATATCAGGAAGCACTTGCAAATAGGATAGTGGTGTGATTTGGATTCAACTGACATTCAATTTTGAAATAATAAAACTTTGTGGGTGGGTAATCTCCTGATTCTCACATGATTAATGTTTCTTTGACATCCAAATACTCAAACATCCGGTTGAAAAACAAATCCCAATGAAGTGACGAGTTAAATTATATTTAAACGTGGAATGTAAAAGAACCTCTTCGCGTGTAAGTTCTTTTAAGACAAATTTACAGGCTTTCACCATACACGGCTCTGGTGTGACGACACTATAAGAGTCAGTAGTGGAATCGAAGGCAGTAATCAGACACTCTTGTCATAGCAGCCTCGTTATGAGAAAACCGGATTTTTGCCTCTGCGAAACCAAAGACGCTTATCAGCTGTGCTGTTACTGATCAGCGCCTTTGTTTTCGCTGCACAGATAGTACAATTCCTCTTTTACTTAAATCCAAAATTTCAAGCTTCTCGCCTTCTTCTGAGACCGTACAGGCCGGTTTATGTAGGACCTGGTCGGAGTCTCCGAAGTCCGTTTTTTTTTCGCGTAGCGGCTCTAGTATCATGATGGTGTCTCATAGTCTCCAGGGATTTTTGTTGTATCTAGTTTGATGATCCAAACAAATCATGTGGACACCAGAGAGTGGGAATATTCTACCGATTTATACATATATTGATATTAGATGATATTATAAAAGCGTGATTGTCTTGGAATGCTGACAAAGTTGACTGCATAATATTGTGGAATAGAGGATTTAAAAAAAATAACGTCATCAGGATTTTACGTCCCTTTCAAATCAAATCAGATCAGGACGCCGTGAATGAAAGTGACGTTTTTACGTCCGTCTTTATACGGTTAATATTTCAAAAGTCGAATTTCGTTAAAATATTGACATACATGTAGACAACAGAGAAAAAAAATCATGGAGATAGTTGATTTTTGTAATCTAACGTTTAAGGACAACGCGAATGGGAGTGGCGCTTGTCCTTCCGTCACCGGAGCTACGATCGTCTCACCGACGTTAATGTTTCTGGCTGGGGTACTTGGGAATATTTTCGCGCTGTGTACCTTACACCGTACACGAATGGACGTCAGAGCAACACAGTTCTATACTCTGGTGACCGCTCTGGCGTGGACAGATCTACTGGGGATAATCATGACGTCGCCATCAACAATAATAGCATACGTTAACGGCAGAAAGTGGGCGGGCGGAGTGACGCATTGCCGTTACCATGGTTTTGTAATGACATGTTTCGGACTTGCTACACCAATTATTATATCCGCGTTGGCGATAGAAAGGATTTTCGCCTTGAAAAGTGTCTCTTTTCACTCGTCCCGATGTCGAAACACTACCGCGCGTGGTGCGGTATTGGTTCTATGGATAGTAGTGGTTTGGTATGGTGTACTTCCACTGTTTGAAATAGGACATTTTGAACTGCAATATCCGGGTACCTGGTGCTTCCTGGCATTTCACACCAATCGCCTGGGAGACCACCTATATGGCTACATCTACGCTGCTTTCAACCTATTAGCCATCTTGGTCATGACGTCATGCAACGTTTATGTTATGTTTACCCTGTTTAAAGCCCGGATGCTCTTGAGCAGAGACAGTAACAGACGAGAGAGGCTTCTTTCTGTTTCCAAGGACACGCCAGGCACGTGCTGTCGTCACGTGAAACAGAAACAGAAGGACGCAGAAGTTCAGATGATCGTTCTCCTTTGTGCGTTGACAACCGTGTTTGCTCTGTGTTGGTCTCCGCTAATGGTAAGACTTACGAGCCCTTTTTAGCACTATCTGATCAGACAGGGAATCAGAGGATTAATAGCGCTCCCCTGCAATTTGTTTTTTGAGAAAATTGTTGATTCTGTTGAGCCAATGCCCTAAATAACTAAAACACCTGCATGAACTCGATAGTTTGTTATAGTAAACGATTTACATTTCAGAGAAAAACCAAAAAACTTTAAGCATCGCATTTTCTGATGATGATCATGAAATTTGGCATGGGGTATCAAGACCTAAATTGTTACCAAGTTTATAAAAAAGATAATGTGTTGACGATCCATTTTATTGCAAGGTCAATTTAGATAGTCCAAGCTTTTCAACTGAAAAAAAGCTTACAAAGTCAATATAAAAATTTTAAAAACTTGCAAAAAAAAAAAAATGAGCAAATGGATGGGAGAGTTATGTTTTGAAAATAATTGCCCCGATTTTTGTTTAACCCTGCCTACAGCAAAGGACATGTTTTTATTGTCATATACCAGTTCTCACGTGAGCGTTTACAGGTTCATTGATGATCTTCTTGTTTTATCTCGGAACTTAGTGCGTTATCCAATCAGAGAATGACCTTCAAGTCGACATAGAAATAGTGGGTACGTTCAGGGTTCTACCAATGGTATCATTTGCAAGTTTACCAATGGTACCATTGGAAACTAACCAGAAAATACTGAACCATAGGTAGATCCAATGGTGGAAATAATATCATACTCATGATGAATGCAACTCACTAGTTTTTTGTCATTTTTCTTTTTTTTATTTTTCTACATGCATATTGTGTTATTTATAAAATAAGCATGTGCATCTATGACAAAAAAGTGCTTAAGAAATTCATAAAACATTTTCAGGTTCGCTATATTAAAACAAATGACTTTCTGCGTTGGTAGATTTACACATCCTGTATTTTGTCTGCATTGTTTGCTGCCATTAATTGTGTTGGTAACGTTGGTACCAATAGCATTATAAAAAAAAAAAAAAAAAAAAAAAAAAAAAAAAAAAAAAAAAAAAAAAAAAACGGTGTCCGTCTACCATTGTTAAAATGTTGTTGTAAAGAATCCCAAACGCACGCAGTGTTATCTAGAAGGCGTTTCTTAAAAAATGGCGAGGAGGAAAATGATGATTTTCATTCGTTACTATTGAAACAAATGTCACCAATGTCTCCAATTCATATCTATAATAACCATTTGATCATTCCTATCCTTAGAGATCTGGTTCTAATAATTACCTTAGACATATGATCCGGGCAAGACAAGAATCAGTCCACAAAAGAAACCATGTTTCTTGATAAAACATTTTAATGCCTTGAAGAAATATGGCCTATCAGTTAAATGCCACCATTTTATCTAGGCTATGTCTGACTTTGCCATTTCAGCAGAGATGAAGTGTCTTCCTGTATGTTACAGAGATAGACAGATAAATAAAGGGCCCGAATTCCAGGCTAAAGTGACGCCAAGTTATTTTGCCGACTAGTAACAATATGTGCGATTTTTCGTTTCTGTGACAAAAGTTAGTTCTTCAGAAAATCATATGTTGCGGTATAGTGAAATTGTCATAATTAGATCAAATTGTTGACAATTACAGTCCATGAAAACTAGAACTACCACGTTTAAATTTCTTTCTCCGCAAAATTAGAGACAACGTGACTGAAACTCCTGAAACTCGGGTTTCAGAGGAGCGACATTCTTATGATGTAATTAGGTTTGCTCATCCCCTTTCACATTTATGTTTTCACTGCTCTTAAGCTCAGATTTATTTTTATTATGTACCTTAGCATTTGTTTTCTTTTATCTTCCAGATTCAGATTATTGTTACCATGGCAACGGGCAAGAGACGTTATATCTGGGATCTGACCGCAGTGCGCTTGGCTAGTTTCAATCAGACCCTGGACCCATGGCTCTATATTTTATTGCGGAGGTCTTTGTGTGTTAAGATAAAGATGATGTACAAACGTGTGCTCTCGATATTTTCTATGAATAAAGCAGGGAATGAGTCGAAAGTACAACGTGAACAAAACAAAGCCGAATGTTGCCAGCTACAAAACGATCTACAAGTTTTCAGTCGGGATAAGGATTTAAGTGTCGGAGCGCAGAGTGCTTGTCAGGACAGTAAACCTGACTTGATAGATGTGATAAATTCTGAGGTGGTCAGTCAACCTCAACTGCCTGATGTGACCACAACAGAACAGGGAAACGTTGACTGCTGCGTATGCCAGATCCATGTTGACAACTACAGCCTGAGAGGCGTACCAGAGGAAGGCATTTACGTTCAGTTTGTGATTTTTTCTCAAAACAATCACAACGGCCGGTCTAATGTCCGGTCTTGCTATCGGCCTATCAACCGTTTATGTTACCGGTCTATTGTGAACAGACCCAATAACTCGACATCTCCTTACGGTGCCAGCCAAGGTCCCGTTGTTCAGATGCAATCGCCAAGTTCTAACTCAGGCATTGATAATGAGAATGAAAAGAAAAATGGTGGAACGATATGTCAGAACACACGCGGTGATACGAAGGAAACTTTACTGACTGAGGTTTCGAAAAATACACGCTGATCATTATGGTGACTGAGTATGAACCGAAGCACAACTGTAACACCACAGAACTTCGCAAGTGTGATTTCATTCCTAAAACCGTGTGATAGATTGAATCTATAATAATATATTCTACGTACAGCCGCGGTGGTGTAATGGATAGCGTATTCGCTTAGCAATCAAAAGGTTGTGGGTTCGAAATCCGGCTGGTACATATGCCTGTCACGTTGGTGACAAATGTTCACCCTGACGTAATAAAGGCAAACCGCCCATAGGATGTAACATGCATCAATCAAAGATGTGGATTTAAACTCTTGTCTTAATATTGAGGCCCTCCCAGGGGTTTTGGGTATTCAGGAAGGGCTATTTATTTTCAGGGATTTGGGGAGAAGGGTCATTTATTTTCAGGGATTTTGGGAGAAAGCATAACTTGTTGGGGTTTTAGGGAGCAGGGGGCTGAAGAAAAACATTTAAGGAGCTGGGGAGAAAGGTCATTTTTCTTTCAGTGAGCAGGGAGCAAAGACCTCCCTGGGGGCCTCAATATTTGTTATTATTTTCAAATTGAAGTCAATTTTACACTATTTTTATTCGATCCACCATCAAGTTCGAACTACATGTATATTTTAGAAGTTCAACTGCTGATTAACAGCATTCATTGTATGTTTCTGAGTATAAAGATACTGAATACACTACAAACGTTTTAGTATTACATCGGTCGCATTAAACGTACTCCTATCTCTAACTACCACAACTCTTCGAGAAAATTGTGTTACTGATCGTTCCAAGTTGATACTTCTGTGGTGGTTCTTTTTGTTTTATGTCTTGGTGTTTAAAATATTTTTGTGCTGTTGGCGCCTTATGTATGTTTGCATATTTTTAGTTAAGTTAAGGTAACTGAGTGGCCACCTATTGGGAAAATAGCTGCTCATTCGGCTTACGAAATGTTTTCATGGTATAAGTACCTGATTGTTAGTTTGGTTTTTTCCCACCTTGGTTTTTGGAGTGGGAGTCTTTTTCTGATTGCGCCTTTTCCTGATCTTTGCCTACTTGTACTTTCGTATATCTGGTTTGCAGGAGATTTTTGAACCAATGTAGTTTTCTAGAACAAGACACACAGTTCATGATCAGGACAATTCTGATTGTATGTCGGACTCAAATTAATTGTTTATTCTAGTCCACTTGTTTCCGAGTTGACTCTCCTTTCTCTGACCATTTTCAGCCGGCAATTTCCCGATCGATCCATTCGATGTAAGATAATTGAATGGCAGCGACTGCTGTTGTCAGAAAAACAGATTAATTGGCACTAATCAGGCTAATAGAGGCAAAATCGGACAAGTGTGGTGTTCGTGGGTGCATATCTCTCTCTCTCTCTCTCTCTCTCTCTCTCTCTCTCTCTCTCTCTCTCTCTCTCTGGGGTGGGTGGGGGAGCTGGTAACAAGTAGCCCAAGGGCAACGATCGCTCACCTGAGAGTCAACAAGTACAGTCACTGGACAAAGTGAATTTTTTTCTTTCTTTTTTTACCCTAAATGGGTATGACGGCCATCTTGGTAATGTTTCAGGTCTATGACTGCAATAGTTACCATGTAAGATCATTGGTCCTGTAAACGCTTACCTGAGACCTAGTTGTCACTTTTCTCCATGTTTCCATGTTTGCCTATGTTTCCAAAATTGACCTTGACCTAAATTAATCACATACCTTCATCTACTCTATTAGTTGTTTGCATCTACCACTTTTCAGGTCTCAGGCTGCATTTAGTTTACAAAATATCCATTGTTTTCACTTTTTCCCATGTAAAAGCCTATGTTTCCAAAATTGCCCTAAAATAGGTCAAGGTCATCCTAGGGTCATCGTTTTATCAAACTATGATGGACTGGAGTCCCAAATGCTACATACCAAGTTTCGTGAAAATCGGCCTGCCGGTTCTGGAGAAGAAGATTTTTGAGTGGTTTTTACCATATATGGGCGCGGCGGCCATCTTGGTCATGTGACCTAGATTTCGGGATCAAACTTTCGTTAACCCTACCAAGGGATGCTCCACATAAAATTTCAGTTTGATTGGCCATGCGGTTTCAGAGAACTTGCGGAAGATCTTTGAAAAGGTGTGTATAGACGACAGATCGGCCAAGGTCAAGAGATGACCTTGACCTAGATTAATCAAATACTTTTATTAGTTGTTTTGTGTCTACCACTTTTCAGTCTCAGGCTGCAATAGTTTTCAAAAAATCCATATATTTCGATTTTTCCCATGTAAAAGCCTATGTTTCCAAAATTGACCTTGACGTAAAATAGGTCAAGGTCATCCTAGGGTCATTATTTGATCAAACTACGATGGGCTGGAGTCCCAAATGCTACATACCAAGTTTCGTGAAAATCGGCCTGCCCGTTCTGGAGAAGAAGATTTTTGAGTGTTTTTTACCATATATGGGCGTGGTGGCCATCTTGGTCATGTGACCCAGATTTCGCGATCAAATTTTCGTCCCCATTACCCAGGGATGCTCCACATAAAATTTCATTTTGATTGGCCAAGCGTTTTCAGAGAAGATCTTTGAAAAGTGTGTATGGACGACAGATCCTTCAAGGTCAAGAGATGACCTTAGCCTAAATTACTCACATACCTTCATCTACTCCATTAGTTGTTTGCATCTACCACTTTTCAGGTCTCAGGCTGCAATAGTTTTCAAAAAAAATGCAATTTTCCGCTTTTCGTCTTATAAGTCAATGGAAACTTTAAGTTGCCATAGCAACCAAAGTAGTGGGACAAGGACAATAAAAAACACAAACTTTGTAGAGGCTAATATCATATGCATGTATGCAAAGTTTCAGCTTCATCCGCCTTACAGCTTCTGAGAAGAAAATTTTTGAATATTTTTTCGAAAATTTACCCTTTACGTTGCTATAGCAACCAAACGAATAAAGCGATTTTGACAAAAGTTGCCTAAAACGGGGAGGACTACTCAATAAACATTTATGTAAAAACAAAATTTCAATATCCTCAATGAAACGGCAGAAATTGCAAATTTCCACTTTTTGCCTTATAAGTCAATGGAAACTTCAAGTTACCATAGCAACCAAAATAGTTGGACAAAGACAATAAAAAACACAAACTTTGTACAGGCTAATGTCCTAAGCATGTATGCTAAATTTCAGCTTCATCCCCCATACGGCTTCTGAGAAGAAGATTTTTAATATTTTTTCGAAACTTTACCCTTTATGTTGCTATAACAACAAAATGAATGAAGTGATTTTTACAAAAGTTGCCTTAAACGTGAAGGACTACTCAATAAACATTTATGTAAAAACAAAATTCAAATATCCCCAGCCTGACAACAGAAAATGCCAATTTCCACTTTTTTCTCCATACAAGTCAATGGAAACTTCAAGTTGCCATAGCAACCAGAGTTCTTATCCGATCGAAATAAAAAACACAAATAGTCGTTTCCCCCACCTGTAGATGCTATATGTGAAATATGAAAAGATTCGGCCTGGCAGCTTCAGAGGAGAAGTCGTTTGAAAATGTTGACGACGACGGACGACGCACGGACGCCGGCTCGACTACTATACTATAAGCTCACCTTGTGAGCCGAACGGCTCAGGTGAGCTAATAAGTAAAAATAGAAAGACTAGGAATTGGTAAAATTAGTTTTACAGTTTCTGCTCAGACACAGACGATAAAAGACATCAGATAAATGAGCCGCCTCATGGGAAAACCAACAATCTGCATATGCGAAAACAAAGACGCAGATCAGCTTCGTGGTAACCGCGAAGCTGATCATCGCCTTTGTTTTCGCTACTCGGATAGTACAATTCCTCCTCTACTTAACTCCAAAATTTCAAGCTTCTAGCCTGCTTCTGTGACTGTACAGGCCGGTTTATGTCGGACCTGTTCGGAAACCACATTGTTGGTTTTCCCACGCGGAGGCTCAAATTCTAACAACACGCGGGAAGAACATGATGCCTAGCTCTTTCCCAGCAAGGTAGCTATCCGGCTAGCATCAACCAAAGACAAAGAGTACAACCAGAGTGGGTAGCATAATAGAAAGAAAACATAATTTATCACAACAGAGCCACCTTGGAATGGTCTGTAAAGAAATTACTTAGTAGAGGCCTTCAATAGATTTATGGCGCCCTAATCGAGATTTTCCCGTTTCGCCTACTCCCATTTCGCCTACTCCCGTTTCGCCTTTGATTTGTCCCATTTCGCCTATTCCTGTTTTGCCTACTCCCATTTTACCTACACCAGAAATGATCATTGTTCCCGTTTCGCCCCGTTTCGCCTATATGTACTCATTAATCATGGATTAATAACAAGATAAGATAAGATTGGGACCTAATCCCCTAATCTTCGCCCAAAAGCAGATTAGCACTACCATGATATTTTCATTCTATTGGCATTCGCTAGTGACAGCTCTTCTTGATTCTTATGAAGTAGAAAAATGGCTTTACAAAATATTTTCATGACCAAAGTCTGCACACAAAAAAGAAAACAAATGCAGAGTGTCTGGCGCTGAAATAATTTAGCGCTATTGCTACACAGTATTTACATTACAAAAACGCGTCCATGCAATATACAAATATTTTTTCAGCTGTAAAAAAAAATGAAAAATTCATCGAAAAAAAAAAAATATTTTTGCACAGAACATTGATTCTGTGTACACGTAACAGAACCGCCTCGCTGTTCCCACAATCTATGTTTTGGATCAAAAATAAGAACCAGAGGACCAATGGTCCTGTAAACGCTCACCTGAAACCCGAGATATATACCAATAAACTTGTTTGACTAGAATGGTAATATACATGTATATAACCCCAGGGCCGGGTCAGAGCAACCCCTGGAGTCAATTTCTTTTTGAAAACATAAAACCTCAGTCCATTTGCCAATTTACTGCAAGTTTTGCCCTTCAAATGACATTTTAACAATTTTCCCCATTCAAATGCATGGGCGACCTAAGTTGACCTTGCCGTAAAATAGGTCAAGGTCATCCAAGGGTCACGATTTATATAAACTTTGTAGAGCTCCATTGCCTGATGCTTCATGCCAAGTTTCAAAATCATAGGCCTTCTGGTTCTGGAGAAAAAGATTTTTAAAGGTTTTTGCTATTTATAGCCATGGCAGCCATTTTGGTCATGTGACCTTGACGATTTAAATACACTTTCATTCCCACTTCCTAACAATGCTCCTCATAAAGTTTGGCTTTGATTGGCCAAGCAGTTTCAGAGAAGAAGATCTTTGAATATCACTGTAATATACATGTATATTGCCCCAGGGTGGGGGCAGACAGACCCCTGGGGTCCAATTTTTTTCAGAATCATCAATCTTAAGTCCATCTGCCCATTTCCTGCAAGTTTTTCCCTACAAATGACATTTTAACACTTTTCCCCATTCAAATGCATGAGCGACCTATGTTGACCTTGCCGTAAAATAGGTCAAGGTCATCCCAGGGTCATGATTTATATAAACTTTGTAGAGCTCTAGTCACTGATGCTTCACACCAAGTTTCAAAATCATTGGCCTTCTGGTTCTGGAGAAGAAGATTTAGATTTTTAAACGTTTTTGCTATTTATAGCCATGGCGGTCATCTTGGTCATGTGACCTTGACCATTTATATAAACTTTCATTCCCCCTTCCCAAGGATGCTCCACATGAAGTTTGGCTTTGATTGGCCTAGTGGTTTCAGAGAAGAAGATGTTTGAATATTATGGTCATATACATGAATATAGCCCCAGGGCAGGGGCAGACAACCCCCCAGGCGCTAAAATTTTCCATTAACATTAATCTTCTGTCCATTTGCCTATTCCCAGTAAGTTTTACCCATTAAATAGCATTTTACCATTTTTTCCCATTCAAATGCATTGGCGACCTAAGTTGACCTTGCCGTAAAATAGGTCAAGGTCATCCTAGGATCATGATTTATATAAACTATGATGGGCCCACATCCCCGATGCTACATACCAAGTTTCGTGGAAATCAGCCCACTGGTTCTGGAGAAGAAGATTTTTAAAGGGTTTTGCTATTTATAGCCATCGCGGCCATCTTGGTCATGTGACCTGAACCATTTATATAAACTTTCGTTCCCCCTTCCTAAGGATGCTCCACATGAAGTTTGGCTTTGATTGGCCAAGTGGTTTCAGAGGAGAAGATCTTTGAAATTGTGAACGACGGACGGACGGACGACGGACGGACGCCGGAGCATGGGTATACTATAAGCTCACCTGTGAGCCTTCGGCTCAGGTGAGCTAAAAACTGTATACCCATGTATACCCATGTATACCCATTGTTTTACTATAAAGTGGGGTTTAAGGCGGTATACAACGGATACGTTTTTGTGATGACTTCGATCGGCTGTTAACGCTAGGCATACTTGCATATAGTCTTTTCTCTGTATTTCCTCAAATCCATCTCAGATGAGCGATATCTAATCTCATCGGCGACTTCTGTCTTTAGCTTATGTTTTTCTTTGATGGACTTGTTATTTTGATTGTTTTATTGTATTGTCCTACATGTATATTGTAGAACTTTATCAAGTGGAGTAGGTTTTTGACGCTGAACCAAGAAATTCGCGACGAAGCTATAGCGACGAAAGACATTTTCTGTCAAGAAATGTTTTATTTAGATGTATTAACTCTTCTGTGCAACGTATTGAACAAAGCTAACTATATGGCATTTCCTTGTGAAGATCCATTTAAACTATACTGAACAAAAAAGGAAACGCAATAATAAGCCACCGAGGATTTTCGTGTTTAAGGGCAAAACGTTGATAATTTCAGGTCTTTTGCTGTATGATTCCAGTTCATGGGTTATTAGGGTATATCATGCAAAAAAAACTGATTTTCATTTCGATAAAAAATCGAATGAGATTTTTTTGGGATGTTCCCGTTTCGCCTACTCCCATTTCGCCTACTCCCGTTTCGCCTATGATTTGTCCCGTTTCGCCTACTCCCGTTTCGCCTACTCCCATTTCGCCTACACCAGAAATGTTCACTATTCCCGTTTCGCCTACTCATTCAATATAGATGAATAACAAGAATGTTGTTTTAAATCATGATATGCATTTAACATGTTTAAATATATATGCAAATACATTGTAAAATTTAAGATTTTCATTTTTTTTAAATCTATTTACTTATTTATTTTATTTTTGTTTTTGAAGAAAATGACACTTTAATGGGATTGTGCAAACATATAAACATTGCAAACTTATTAATTAGTGATCTAAATTACATTTGTTTATTTTAAAACATTTAATAGTTTTATTTTATTTACTTATCTTTTTTGTATGTAAAGAAAATGATTATTTAATGGGCTTGTGCAAACATATAAACATTGCATTATAAAGTGATCTAAATTAAATTTGTTTATTTCAACAATTAAAACAAATGTACATTACTCACATCTTTACATGTATATTCACTACAAAACATGTAGAATACAAATAAATGATAATAAATTAAAAAAAAAGATAAATAAGTTAGAAAAAACAATAAGTTTAAAAAAGTGTTTGTTGACAAAAAGTGCAGAGTAGGCGAAACGGGAATTGATTGAATGTCCAGAGTAGGCGAAACGGGAGTAGGCGAAATGGGAATAGGCGAAACGGGAGTAGGCGAAATGGGAGTAGGCGAAACGGGACCAAATCATTTTTTTGACGTCTGAAATAATGTTATTCAGGAAAGATTTGGTTTGCGCATGCGCACACTTTTGAACCTCCAAATCATTTGCCATTTCATACAAAAAATGTATTTGTATGAAGACAATTATGTACTAATCGAAACAAATGATAGATAGGAAATCAAATGCGTGCGTCAATCATGTGTGAACAAACATCCTCAATTTATGCCAAACATGGCAGCAGGAAATAAATAGGGACATTTGAGTAATTGAGATTTTATGTCAATCTCCAAACAACCCAATTATCATCAACGGAACAATACGGTTATCATTAACTCACAATTATGACCGATTAAGGTATACCCGACAAGCAGAACGAGTAAATGATTTTACGATGACTTTGAGATAAGATGTCTCAGAAATGTCGGGGGAAATCATATAAACATGTTTCGTTTGCTCAGTCGGCATTATACTCTCTACATTGTGTTCAAGATACAGACATATCATATATTCTACCGTCATTTCTCCGAAAACGTTTGCAAGACTGAACAGTATAAAGAATTTAAGAAACAATCAGGTAAGATTTATTTATTTATTTATTTATTTATTTATTTATTTATTTATTTATTTATTTATTTATTTATTTATTTATTTATTTGCAATATAGAATATTCGACGTAGTTCTTGTCCTGGTTTTTGCAACCTTGGTAAGCCTTTCATACAATTACGCTTCAATGCGCATTGACTTTAACCATTGTTGTGCAAGATAAATTTCATGATCACCATGATGATCCCGAAAAAGTATCATTACCTCGAAAGTACTTTAAACTATTTCTTTCATTCTTTCAGCTATGTCTACCCCAACACCAGCAGTAGAGATCAACACAGCGGCCGTAATAGCAGGTGGACTCGGCGCCTTCATAGGCTTTCTGTGTATAGCATCAGTTATTATCTTCATTATCAGGAAGATGCAAGAGGTTTGTTTCAACTTGTTTTACGAATTCTCGAAAATCACGTTTTCTATTTTTTTTTCTAGCCTATCAGCACTTTTTAAGGGATTGCATTAACTGTCCCTAATTTCATTATTTCTAAAGACTACCTATGACCAACCACATTAGCGTTTTTATAGTTTATTAAAGTCTCATGTTGACATACAATATCACATACATATATATACATAAAACAATATAAAATGTATATCAACCCATTCTTTACAGAATTACAAGAGACTATTGTATAAATAAAAAAATCTATCTAAACTATATACAGAGTATATCATGAGTCGATCATAAGATATAAACAGAGCCAAGCTCTGAAGCTAAAATTTAGTTTTATAGCAACATATTCAAAATTTACGTAAAAAGGATTTCACAATGCTGACGACTAAATTTTCGTAAACATCATGTCATTCAGTATAAAATCAAAGTTTATGAATCACAGTCATTAATGCAAATACTATACATGTATACAAAACATACAGATAAAAGGAACAAAGAGGCATTTAAAATATGGACGGACAATCATGTAAGCCATATACCAAGGATGTGGAAACGAATGCGAAAACCACGCACACAAAGACCCAAAGGACCCAGGGAGGGCCGCTCCTGCAAGCCATTAGGTACTGGCTAACCGTGGAACTGGCTCCGGAGTGTCACATGAAGCTTCTCCGCGTTACCACCCGTATCTCGAGGAACGTGTGTGCCAAGAGCATACGGGGGTCCGAGTGTACGTAGATTTTGCACTCAAGTATTATAATGCGTCTCTGTTCAAAACATATAAAATACCGAGGTACGAAACCTATTTAAAAACGATATAAAAATACATGTATCTAATGCGCTTTAACATTTACTCAAATAGATAGTCCTTCTTTGTAAAATGATGAAAACATAATTTTTTGCTACAATCATAAAATAAAAACTAGTAATAAGGTAATAATCATCTACTTATAAAGTGTGTTTTGTCTAGTTTGTAAAAATTGAAAGCAGGTTTTGGCACAAGGTTTAATCATTTCAACATTTGTAAATAAGAATACTAATTTATCAGTGTCATTTAAAACTGTAAAATTTGCATTTACGGTTGCTGCCTTGTTAAAAAGCTGTTGTCGAATATCATTATACTGTGGGCATTGAAGAATTACATGTTTTTCATCCTCGATCCTTAGCTGTTTGAAATAATGACGAAGAGGAATCGAAATGAACTCGAGAGAATAGTTTTTATAGTGTATTAATCAGTAATTTTTCAACGTTCTTTGATTCTTCGACAATAATTATTTGTTAAGATTTAACTTGTTCAATCTTGCATCACACTGAAAGTTCAAACCTTATATGGATACGCTGCTGGACGAAACAAAAATGTTATTGCATTGGTATCCGCCGATAATGGTCCTGCAATTGTCCGTAAAAGCTTTGCTTTTAAATGATGTTAAAATGGACCCTATTTATTTTACATTGACGTCAAATTGACCATTTTCGTCTTTTTCAGAAGATTAATTCACATGGCTCAAATGAAGAAAAACAGAGATGCATTGCACTCAATGGTAAGTTGAAAACTAAAGTGTATTTCCTAGTGTGTGATAATGGTTTTTCGCAGATATTTTGCAACTGTTTGAATTTATCCAAAATATTTTCTTGGCACAACTGAGCATTCAGTTTGTCGCAAAATGTGCAGCAAAAATTTTTAAAGACGGTTGACAAATAAAAAAAAGTAATGGTCAAAAACATTTTTGAATGGAGATTTTCTGTACAAAAATCTCATGTAAGGGAGGTAAATATTTTCCCGCAAAAATGTAAATCTTTAGTATTCTAACATGATTGTTCGAACCCATCATTAAATGACACTTATAGCTTACTTGAGGCGAAATCTTAATGATCAAGTAAAATATTTTCGAAAAGTATCAATTTTTGCGATCATCGTTTACCTCCCTTGTCAATGCAAAATCCCTATTCAAAGTTCATTTTGGCCGTTAAAACTTTATCAGTTGACCGATTTTCAAATTTTTTGCAGGTCCTATTAGGACAAACTAAGACTGAGATTTTGACATCAAAACACTGTGTCTATCGTCCTCCATACAAACATTTTCTGCGTTTATAGACTTTAAATGATGACAACCACTGCAATAGTGTTCTTAATTCGACACAAGGAGCAAGATAAAAATTAACAAATGTGCGAAAACTTAAATTGGATTAATCGATGTTAGTAGCCAGGTTAATATAAAATGAGTGGAAATATGGAATTATTATGTCATCATTAAAAACGGATAATACATTGTACCCATTAGCCAAATATTTTACATGGATGGATTTGCTTCTTAATGTTTCTTATCCTTTCATACTCATCACATTGACATCAACTGGCTATTCTCATGTTCCTTGGAATAAGAAATTTTAATATATTCATTTTTTCTCTGTTCCTTACAGTCATAAAAGAGAGGATCTTCAGGTGTGCTAGAAAGAACGCAAATGACGAAGAAACTGGCTTCGACAAATATGAAGCAAAACCAACAGAAGAAAGAAAGGAACACGCGACACAAGACCTGAAAGTGATTTCGAGCACTCCATGTTTCACGAAACAGACCCGAATTAACGCCATAACTGAAGATGCGGTAGAAATTTTAAAGAAATTTCAATCTTGGAAACCTCAAGGTGCACCACGACCACAATCTGATGTGTGTATTGACGTGACATACGCTAACGGTGTAATTCTCTCGCCTATTGTAAAGTATCACAAAGGTGAAACAGAACCAGAGAGCATAGAAACGTTTGAGATTGAAGACACGGTTAACAGTAGAAATACAACACAGGCAGAGAAGACCGGAGCGACCACAGACGCCGAAACAGGCATAGACGACTACAGCAATGCTGATATAGCAGATGTGCTTGATTATGACACGCTTGGGACAAGTTACAGTAATGTTGATACCAGGACAACTACAGAGGTATCTATTGAATCTAACGTACATGTAGAAGAAGCGTCAACAGATATCGCCACGTTGTTATCAGAAACAGAACTGACTGTAAATGGAACTCTTACTCTGAACTTGGACTATAGTGATGCTGATATTGTTAGTGCTCTTGACAAAATTGAGGCAGATGAACCAACTAAAGAAAGCATAGAAACGACAGACACGGATTCCAGTACATTTCCAGATCAAACTTACGTCGACATGGCCGATGAAACAACTGAATCATCGTTTTCAGAATGCGACACTGCGCTAGGGCTTTCACGGACATTTAGTTTCATGAGTTATCTGCATAAATCTAAATCTTACATGGCGCACTCTATAAGTTTCCCAGACTTAACTAGATCAGATTTATTTCTTTCAGATGTCTCTTCTACGTCATTAAATTATGATTAGAAATTCAGTATGATTAGAATTATTTGCATGGTAGTGTTACACGTATTTCACTGTGTGTTCTAACTGTATATGTGTAAATATTCTAAACAACGCTCTGTTAAGAATGATTGTTAAGTTTTTGTATAGATGCAGTTATTTAAATATATTTTACTATATATTCACTCGTTGTGTGTTTTTTAAGGTAGTGGTTCTCAGAATATTTTAGGAAACCGTTTCATTTTCAATCATGTATTGATACAGAATCTTAGAAGGCAATGACCATTTTATGCAGCGTAAATGTTGAGTCCGCAGTTCTTATTCATCACAATGCTTACATGTGAGCCTTTGCTTGAGAAAACTGACAATCTGCATATGCGAAAATAACGGTGCAGACCAGCTTCGCGGTAACCGCGAAGATGATCAGCGCCTTTGTTTTCGCTATACGGATAGTACAATCCCTCTTCTTCTTAAATCCAAAATCTCAAGCTTCTAGCCTGCTCCTGTGACTGTACAGGCTGGTTTGTGTTACACCTGGTCGGAACCCAAATTGTGGGTTTTCTCATGCGAAGGCTCATGTGTTGTTTTCTATGGTGCTTCATAAACGAGCTAGGAAGCTACTATAACAACAGCAGACTTACGGCGAGGATTGGCGATCAATAAATAAAATTAAAACTGAGGTCCTTTAACGAGCAGTGAATACATTAATGAGAAAAGGAATCGGCCATACCGCGGTTCTCGTCAGTGACCCTTAAGATTTGGCAACATGGAGCCAAAGAGAATTACACAACTTTCAACAGCGTAGTCGATACAAAGACTAGTATTATCTAAATGGGACCAAATAAGTTCAATATTGGTTAGAAAATGATGCTTAACCGATTATAAATTTCTGATTTCTGAGAACATCCTCGCTGATCTCAAAGGACCAAACAGAAAATATAACCTGCACTATGGATGATGTACGGTGAGACTTTTTAGGGCAGCCACGTGTACGGCACAACACCAGCTGCAGTAATAGCAAATTAAATTAAAACTGAGGTCCTTTAAGAGCAGTGAATACATTATGGAGAAAGGGAATGGGCCATACCGCGGTTTCGACTATTAAAGTCTCGTCAGTGACCCTTAAGATTTGGCAACATGGAGCCAAAGAGAATTACTATAATTTTTCAGCTTTCAACAGGATAGTCGATACAAAGACTAGTATTATCTAAGACTCATCTAAATGGATGGGACAAAATAAGTTAAATATTGGTTAGAAAAATGATTCTTAACCGATTATAAATTTCTGATTTCTCAGAATATCCTCGCTGATCGGTTTTAGCTCTCTAGTTGTTCCTTTAGTGATCGTTCCGGGCGACTTTGCGGTGGTTTATTTAAATGTTCCTGTTTCCTTCGAGGACGGAAAATAACATAATTGAGCCGCCTCGTGGGAAAACCAACAATGTGGTTTCCGAACAGGTCTGACACAAATCAGGCATTACAGTCACAGAAGCAGAATTAAGAAGAAGAGGAATTGTACTATCCGTGTAGCGAAAACAAAGGCGCTGATCAGCTTCGCGGTGACCGCGAAGCTGATCTGCGTCTTTGTTTTCGCATATGCAGATTGTTGGTTTTCTCACGAGGCGGCTCATATTTTATCATAAAAAACATCCACGTACGGCCATCGCGGTAAGTTATCATTATCACAATGTTCCTGGACAAGCTTTGCTTAGCCAGATTACCAGGGCTTATTTCAGTACATACCGAAACGCTCTTCATGAATTAGCCGAAGAAACAAATCTTTTTATGACTCGATCTATGCGATGTTCCGCACCTCATGGTCTAGACAGGATATTCCCGTCAGTGTTCGGTGATTCTACCGATGGACGGAAAAAAAGTAACAGGAAAAAAGTCACGGAAAAAAAAAGTTACGGAGAAAAGTCACAGGAAATAAAGTCACAGGAAAAAAAAGTCACAATAATAAAAGACCAAGAGAAAATATGTATATCTGTACATAAATGTAGTAGGACATGATTTTCATGTTAAAAGAAAGCAATGGTGAGGAAATGTCATAAACAGAATCAAAACATGCCCAAAGAATGGGAAACATAGAAATGATGAGAATCAACCCAATTCGAGGAGCATGGTGGCACTATGGTAGAGTTCCAGACCATGATGCCATAGAACTTTGTTTGAAACAAACTGTTGCCATGCAGTGTCCTTGAGCAAGCCTGTTTTAAGCTACCAAATAACCTGTCAAGTACCCAGAAAGTATTCAATCACACGGACGTGGAGCGAGGTCAGGAAGTGAATAGGAGTGCGGGTTAGTAAATCTTATCAGAATAACATACACAAGACCTTGTAATATATATCTCCTTATTCCCCACTTTTATATCGCAAACCTGGTGTATGCAGGGTTATACCTACCTTTGTCCCTTTATTTTTGCTCCAAAACATAGATTGTAGGCACTCAGCGAGGCGGTTCTAACGTGTACCCACAATCTATGTTTTGAGCAATATATATATAAATTCCAATGAAAATTTCATTTTTAATGATGAAAAATTCTCTGTATATTGCATACGCGTGTTTTCGTAATGTGATCTACTCAGAGTCGGGTCACGGTAGGGCTCTCGTTGTCCGTTGGCATTGGATGCTCTGAAAATTCTTTAGTTCATGGTATAAGTACCTGATTGTTAGTTTGGTTTTTTCCCACCTCGGTTTTTGGAGTGGGAATCTTTTTCTGATTGCGCCTTTTCCTGATCTTTGCCTACTTGTACCTTTTTAGGTACAACTTGTCTGGCTTTAGTCTCATTAGTGCCAATTAACCTCTTTTACTGACAAGATTACATTGAATAAACTCGATCGGAAAACTGTCATTGAAAACGGTCAGAGAAAGGAAAGTCATCTCGGAAATAAGCGAAGTAGAATGAACGATTAATTTGAGACCGTTAGCAATTAGCCCTCACTGTGAACTGTGTAACCTTTTGGTTTTAAAAAGTTGTCTTCGCCCGCGTCATGAGATAACCCGATTTACATATGTGAAAATAAATGCACAGAAGTGCGGCAACTGGACAATTGATCAGCACCTTTGTTTTCGCTTTGTAGAAGGTACACTTTCTCTTCTTTGTTAACCTGAAATTTAAATTTTAGCCTTATGTGAATGTACGTTTTGGTTTGTGTCGGAACTGTCGGAAACCCCTAAGACAGATTTCAAGACCGTAACGCGACTAATTACTCAAACATGTTTTGTTCATTTTAAGTTTCAATAATATTTTCAAAAATATTTTTTTCTCGAACAAAAACAATGCCGAAAATCCTTCACTTCCACGATGTCCAGTGTTGCCATTTGTCAGAATTATAACAAAAATCACGCATGTATCACAACAGCTTACGTTGTAAAAAATAGCGGCGTGAAAATAGGTTATTCTCTTAATGTCGTTAGTATCATTTGAGCCGCCTCATGGGAAAACCAACAATCTGCATAGGCGAAAACAAAGACGCAGATCAGCTTCGCGGTAACCGCGAAGCTGATCAGCGCCTTTGTTTTCGCTACTCGGATAGTACAATTCCTCTTCTACTTTAATCCGAAATTTCAAGCTTCTAGCCTGCTTCTGTGTTTGTACAGGCCGGTTTGTGTCGGACCTGTTCGGAAACCACAGTGTTGGTTTTCCCACGAGGCGGCTTAATTTTTTGTTTGTATCGTCAACCTGTGTACAATAGGAATCATCAGAATATCTCTTGAGACTCTGAGCCGTCAATGCTATGACAAGAATATAATAATATGAACCATCGCATTAGAAAACCAACAATTTGGGTTCCGGACAGGTCCAACACAAACCGGTCTGCACAGTCACAGAAGAAGACTAGAAGCTTGAGATTCTGTATCTATGAAGCAGAGGGTAGCGAAAACAAAGGTGCTGATCAGCTTTGCGGCTACTTCACATCTAGTCTGCGTCTTTGTTTTCAAATATGCAGATTGCTGATTTTCTGATGCATTGGCTCATTTATGATTGCAGTACTTAGCTAATTTCACTATTGTTTTTGTGGGGCCACAAGAGTTTAACCATCCCGGGCTTTTCCAGTCTTGTCGTTGAAGTAAGAGTACAGAACTCCGTAGCGGGACGACCTTGGTTCGATAATGCCTCCGCCATGTAAAATAGTGTCTTTCAGCAAGAAACTGAAAGCTTTGCAAGATGCTGGTTGAAACCCATGAAGCACTGGCTCTGTCCCGACATGACATAAGCAATAAGCAACCCAAAATCTACAGTCTTTCGAGTGAAAGCTTAAACAGAAGCCCATCCCCATATGACCTTAGCAGGTGGAAGGACGTTTGACTCAACAAACCAACAATAGTTTAACAGTGTATTGAGATAACCTTCCATTAATTTATCTTAAAAGTGCTGTCACAACAATATCTTGTTCCTTATTCATAGTGTTTCAATTTAGTATAATCTATCTCATTATTTAATTTATCGCGGATTTTTTTATAAAGCTAAACTTGAGAGCTTTCAGATATCAAGTAACGTAAATAACAAGACCATCACGAAAACATCAGAATTTGTTTTATTTTCTTTCTGTCTTTTAAAATTAATTGAACTATTAAATGAGCCTGTGCGTGAGAAAACCAACAATCTGCCTATGCGAAAACAAAGACGCAGATCAGCTTCGCGGTAACCGCGAAGCTGATCAGCGCCTTTGTTTTCGCTACACGGATAGTACAATCCCTCTTCTTCTTAAATCCAAAATTTGAAGCCTCTAACCATCTTCTGAGATTGTACAGCCCGGTTTGTGTCCGACGTGGTCGGAAACCCAAATTGTTGGTTTTGTCACGCACAGGCTCAAATCAGTTGTACAGACTTAGTGCTTCTTGACATTTGAGCCACCTCGTGGGAAAACCAACAATGTGGTTTCCGAACAGGTCCGACACAAACCGGCCTGTACAAGCACAGAAAAGAGCTAGAAGCTTGAAATTTCGGATTTAAGTAGAAGAGGAACTGTACGAACCGAGTAGCGAAAACAAAGGCGCTGATCAGCTTTGCGGTTACCGCGAAGCTGATCTGCGCCTTTGTTATCGCTTATGCAGATTGTTGGTTTTCCCATGGGGCGGCTCATTTGGTATTCAGCATTTCCTTGAACTGAAACTAATCATGTTACATCCAGCTTATGGTTTACGATGCAATTTTATAGCCACTGAATCTGTCGTTGTCAAGAAGTCATTTATGTTTCGTTATAACCCGCCTCACTTTAATGTGGATTAATCTATAACGCGGCCTATTTCTTTTTGACTCCAACGATAACAATTATAATGAGGTTGACTTGTTGTGTACTTTTCAACTTGTGGTCAGCTTTATGCGATTTCCCATGGCACAGTCTGTAATTGGCTTAGCAATTAAGAAATCCACGTATTCGGGCTCTATACATCACACATGTACTACTAATTTAAAAAGACAAGTCCTCAAAGTCCTCAGAACGTGACGTTGAACGTATTTGTAGGCACCAATACATACATGTAGTACAAAGCTATTGGAATTTAGAACTACAATGTATTTGTGTCGGAACCACTTTGCCAGGGGCGGACATGATAAAAGTGTGGAAAGTATTTATATCTTAATCCATTCTCTCCCTTACGCACATTATGAAATATCTATAATTATGTTTTAGAAAACACAGCACCAAAATTACAGTTCATATTTATTAAATCACAGTCCGATCATAAATCCAGTGCTAAGCATCGATTGCAACATAACATAACATAACATTACATAACATATGAGCCGCCTCGTGGGAAAACCAACAATGTGGTTTCCGAACAGGTCCGACACAAACCGGCCTGTACAAGCACAGAAAAGAGCTAGAAGCTTGAAATTTCGGATTTAATTAGAAGAGGAATTGTACTATCCGAGTAGCGAAAACAAAGGCGCTGATCAGCTTCGCGGTTACCGCGAAGCTGATCTGCGTCTTTGTTTTCGCCTATGCAGATCGTTGGTTTTCCCATGAGGCGGCTCATATTTTTATTCGGTAATATAAGCCTTCAGCCCAAAATACAACACCTCTATGTACAAAACTTCACAAACTTTGAATGACATAACCCTTCTACCAAATTTAACTATGTTACATGAGGTAATAAAGAATCTCAATCACCTCTTGGTTTTGGATTAAGTTTGAATTTGACAAAACCAGACTGACATTTGTATAAGTATGACATACTTATTTATCTCTTTGTATGCGATATAAATTCATTAATTTTTCTTCTACCAGATGATTGTCTCTGCTGAACCGATGTCTTTTTGTCCATGTATATCTATTTCTTTTTCTCCAGCTATGTCTATGACACAATCATTTTTGTACTCAAGATCATGGTCATCTAAACCATCACTGCAAATTAATTCCTGACTGTTATGCGATAACGTGTCTTTCTGTGATACATTCATTCTATAGCCGTCCAAAGATGATGTACATTGGAGCTCAATGTCACTTTCTGATAGTCTTGTTGCAAGGCACTGATTAGTATACCAAGCATCACCACCATCTAACCTGTCAGTACACACTAGTTCCTGGCTGGTATGCGATAATAGGTCTTTCTTTATTGTATTCATTCTAAAGCCTCCCAGTGACGCCACACATTCCTTTTCAGTATCACTTTCTGATAACCCCCTTTCGAGACTCACATTCATAAACTCCACATCGCCATCGTCTAAACTATCATCACGCACTAATTTCTGACTGTTATTAGATACCTTTGTCTGTAGCCTAACATTTCTCTCAATGTCCAATGAAGTTGCACTTTCTCTCCCAACCTCACTCTCTGATAATCTCTCTTTCGCAGATTCACCCTTGAACGCAGGGACAATGTCTTCTGAAGTATCATCACACTCTATTTCAAGACTGGTATTTGATACCTTTCTGTTAATAACCAAGGAAGTCGCACTATCTAATTCAATGTCACTTTCTGATAATCTCCTGATGGTCAGTTTGTCTTCAGAAATGTTATGTAATGAACCACAAGAATTTGAGGTGATATCTGATAGAAACACATCCGATCTTGTCAAGTCTGGGGAACTTATTGAATGGGCCATGTAAGATTTCACTTTTGGAAGATAATTCATACACGTAACACTAAATGCCTCAGGACGTCCAAGCGCAGTATCGCATTCCGAGAACGTCGATATAGTAGTTTCTCCGACAATGTAACCAAAGGTTTGATCTTCAATCGATCTTGTATCAACTTCAGTGTTCTCTTTATATCTTTCACTTACCTCCTCTGTCTCAATTTTATCGATAACACTATTTTTATCAGCAGCAGATTCACAGTCCAAGTTCAAAGTAAGAGTTCCATTTACAGATAGTTCTGGTTCTGATAACAACGTGGTGATATTTTGGGGTGTTTCTTTGTCGGTGTTTTCTGGACAACTTTTAGTTGTATCCGTTTTCTCACTTTCATCAAGAACACTTACAATATCAGTAGAGCTATACTCCAAATTCAGACTAAGGGCACTATTGACAGGCATTTCTGGGTCTGATAACAGGGTTATGGTATCTTTGGATATTTCTTCTAAAGTTTGATCAGTAGAAATTTCTATTGTTTCTTCTAAAGCTTGGTCAATAAACATTTTTGTTGGTTCGTCTACTGTTTGGTCAGTAGATATTTCTGTGGTTTCTTCTAAAGCTTGGATGGAAGATATTTCTATAGTTTCTTCTAAAGTTTGGTTAGTAGCTATTTCTGCAGTGGTCTTGCTATCTAAAACATCGGCAATATCAGCATTACTGTAACTTTTTCCAATTGTTTCACGATCAAGCTTATCTTCTAAGTCGGCCTTACTATAGTTGTCCTTGCCTGCTTCGACACCGACGATCACATCATAGGTCTTCTCATTTCGTATTATGTTACTGCCAAGTATGTCTTCGATTTCAAATGTTTCCACGTTGTTTGATTCGTTCTCACCTCTGTGATACTTTACAATAGGCGACACAGCCACACCATTTACATACATGTATGTCGCGTCTATACAAACAGCAGTTTCTGATCCTGAAGCACCTTGAGGTTTCCATGACTCAAACTTCTTTAAGATCTCCACAGCATCTTCAGTTATGGCATTTATCTTGTTCTGTTTCGTAGAACACGGAGTGCTGGAAATCACATTCACTTGTTGCGTCTCATGGTCCTTTCTTTCTAGATCTACTTCATTTTGGTTTGAATGACACGCTTTATCTTTGTCAGAGAAAGTTGTTTCAATTTCATCAGTTTTTCTTGTGTAGTTTAAGAAGCTGTCCTTTATAACTGAAATAAATGTTAAACTAAATGAAAAGGTACAAGTAGGCAAAGATCAGGAAAAGGCGCAATCAGAAAAAGATTCCCACTCCAAAAACCGAGGTGGGAAAAAACCAAACTAACAATCAGGTACTTATACCATGAAAACATTTCGTAAGCCGAATGAGCAGCTATTTTCCCAATAGGTGGCCATTCAGTTACCTTAACTTAACTAAAAATATGAAAACATACATAAGGCGCCAACAGCACAAAAATATTTAAAACACCAAGACATAAAACAAAAAGAACCACCACAGAAGTATCGCCTTGGAACGATCAGTAACACAACATCAATCCAAATATCATAGAGATAAGACGTTTTACCAGCAAAAAGGACAGTGATAAGGACATTGGCCCAAGGAAATTTACGAACTATCATCGTATGTCGATAACTGAACACTATTTTAATCTTATCATGCTACCAAGAATTTACATGCGTTCCTCTGAATTAAATGTTTCATCTCGCAAATTAGTTAGAATTATAATAGTATCTGTTCATATGATTTGACAACCGAATCATCAATGTAAGTTTTTCAATTGTTTTTATAACTATAAAAATCAAATGACTTACTGTTGAGTGTAAAGCATTGCTGGTTTTCTTCACTTGAATTATGAGAATCTTTCTGAAATTAAAAAGACGAGTATTAATAAACCATACGTAAATTTAAATTGTTAAAGTACAGTGCATTTAAGATTGCAATCACATATAATATTCTATAATTTAAGATTTTAAACGATCAGAAAACAATATAACATACAGATATAAATGGTTCAGATCACATTGGACTGATGGCAAAACATAAAAAAAATATATATATACTGAGAGGAACTAGAAACTTAAGTGTTTTTATTTTTTATACTTTGGGTTGGAACCCCGTAAGAATCGATTTGAACCCTCCAGTTATTCTTTTACTGACCGTCTGAAGGCGATTCTGCTGTGACTTATCTTTTTATTCCAGGAAAGAAATTACCAGAGTTCTAAAATCGATTTTACGGACCCCAACCACCAAACTATGGGAAGTTTGAAACTTAAGTTTCTAGTTCCTCTCAGTATAGTAGTAGCTTAAGCAAGTGATACGTCATAGTCTTGTACACTCCACAGTTCAAATACTTTGACATTTAAAGCATTGCTAGTTGAAAATATCAGGATCAACTATTTGATGTGAAAAGTTAAGCTTGAAGGAAAAGTGTGAAATATAAAAATATACACATGTGCGTGATAAAATAATTTTGTGTACTTACCCAACTAAGTTATATACATCAAAATCAAGTTCAGTTACGTCTCTACAGTGTACAAAAGTAAAGTATTCACTTATAGAACTTAGACACATTGAATAATTGCAGACATATTAAACGCTGAAGCGGTCATATGTTTAGGAAAGTTTTCATTTCATCTGTAGAAACGTTTCAGTACATGCATGTATACGAGAACAAAATTCAAATGGTGTATATCAGTACATACAAATATACAGAAGAAAATGCAAATTGTATGTACAAGTACATGCATAAACAACAATGTGTAAAGGATAAACATCAGGGCATGCATAGAGACCAAAACGCAAATGTTAAATATCAGTATATATCATTACATATATACATACAGAACAAAATGAAAAATGATATACATTACATGCATACAAAACAAAATACAAATGCCATACAAGGACATGCAAAAGACCAATGTGCAAAATGCGACAAATACAAGTCATTACGAAAACATGCCCATGCAGTATACAGAGATTTTTAAAGTTGTAAAAAATGAAAATTTTCAATAGAATTTTTTCAATATTTTTCTTATTTTTGCTCAAAACATAGATTGTGGGTACACGTTAGAACCGCCTCGCCGAGGCGGTTCTAACGAGTACCCACAATCTATGTTTTGGAGCAAAAATAAGAAAAATAGGTATACCCCTCCATACCCCAGTTTTCCTATATTGGGGTTCACTTCACGGACATGTTTTCAATACTTTTCATGATGTGATTTTGGAACAGTGAAACAACAACAGTAGATGCTCTGGACGATCACTTTGACAAAAATTGTGTAGATGCTGTATATTGTAACTAATATATGAGCCGCCTCGTGGGAAAACCAACAATGTGGGTTCCGAACAGGTCCGACACAAACCAGCCTGTACAAGCACAGAAAAGAGCTAGAAGCTTGAAATTTCGGATTTAAGTAGAAGAGGAATTGTACTATCTGAGTAGCGAAAACAAAGGCGCTGATCAGCTTCGCGGTTACCGCGAAGCTGATCTGCGCCTTTGTTTTCGCCTATGCAGATTGTTGGTTTTCCCATGGGGCGGCTCATATATCATGTACTTTGAAATTTTGAGATTATCATGTTGCATAATATTCATGATTTAAATGCAAAACACTGACCTTAAAATACTCATCAGAAACCCTTTCATTAGATATATCATATTATCAGCTCATAGTTTCATTTTTGTCATCAAATTGTTACAGTAATCACGTCTTCAGTATCTTCGGTGCTTGTTTGTTCAGCATCCTTAGAACTAAACTGCACAGTCTTTCCCTTCTTGTCAGTTTTATTTCGTCTAGAACTTATTCGGAGAGTCTTTTTCAGTCTTTCGTCACCAACAAAGTCTATATCATTCCCTGTTGCCTTTATTTCATGAGTGCAGGGTGACTGGTTAGGTTTTATAGAAGTAATGAAATCAGGAACTGTTAAAGTACTGTGACGTGCTTTAAATGGTGCAGAATTGTTAGAACTGTAAGGAAAACGTGTTCTTTTAGAGTTTTTGAAACAAACCTTTTGCTTCTTTCTAAGAACAAAGATTACAATTGATGCAATACATAGAAGTCCTATAAAGGCGACGAGTCCACCTGCTATGAAAGCCGCTGTGTTGACTTCTTCTGCTCTGGTGGGGGAAGTCATAATTCCTGAATTGAAAGAGAAATGGTAGTTAAACAAATACGTTTACGCATGCTTATCTAATTTGGGAACATAAAGGCATAATTTAAGATGAGCTTACACATGTTTATCTCTTTGGCAACATTGTGAGACACAAAATTTAAGATAAGCTTACGCATGTTTATCTCTTTGGCAACATTGTGAGACACATAATTTAAGATGAGCTCACCGCGAAGTTTCAACTTCGTCTTTGTTTTCGCATATGTAGATTGTTGTTGTTTTTTTTCATGAGGCCTCTCATTTCTTACTTTTAACACACTATCTAAACACTCACCATCCACACCCGCTTCAAAAGACGGTGTACAGGAAAACTGATCAGGGTATTCCCTGTTCACAGAGCACATTCTAATAGTGACGTTCCCAGCCATACCAAACGTCCAGAGATTGAACTCTGATGTAGATTGGTTGAAAACAGTTAGGTAATCTGTCCCGAACAATCTTTGTAAAGAAAATATTTGTGGTGATCCGCCATCGAAGCTAGGCTGACAGACAAAATAGGCTTGTTGATTAATGGTGCAGTTGGAGGGAGCCAAAGGTGGGCCTGGGAAATATAAGCATGATTATGCTTAGTGTTTAGTTGATGACTTTTATAGAAGAGAAAACGCATATGGACAATATAACAATATTTGAGCCGCGTCGTGGGAAAACCGGATTTTTGCCTAGGCGAAAACAAAGGCGCAGATCAGCTTCGCAGTAACTGCGAAGCTGATCAGCGCCTTTGTTTTCGCTACACGGATAGTACAATTCCTCTACTTTCTAAATCCAAAATTTCCAGCCTCCAGTCATCTTCTGTGCTTGTACAGCTCGGTTTGTGTCAGACCTGGTCGGAAACCCCGAAGACCAGTTTTCTCGCGTCGCGGCTCATTTTATTACAGGTTTGAAACAACTACTAGTGTATCTATGATTGTGAACTGTCACAATGGTTATATAACATCATAATGCATACAATCATCTCATATTTTGAATTATTAACATTAGATACCAATGTTGATAAAAGTAACAACACAAACGTACCTGGATGTACAAGTTGAAACACACAGGGTTCAGTAGAAACACCGACAGAGTTGGTACCATAGCATTCTACATAGGTGTCTGTGTATTGTAGCAGGGAACTGAAATAAAAAAAAATCATCATTTGTTAATTTAAATATCATGTTTCAGTTTTCATTTGTTTGATATCAGCATTTTGATTTCACCTCTATCTTTTGATTCTAACAAAGAATCGTGATACTATTAAAGTTAAAACCCCAGGAATATGACTTGTCTGCAGGCGTACATATTTATGTAGGATAGTATTAAGCATACTCTGTTTCTTTGTTCTTGGCACGCGATAGGTACTTTTGTTTCAGATTTAAATGCAACAACACGGCCACCAGTCCAGCTCTTTCATAGCAAAATGCAATGATAATAAATTCATTTGCGGTACTTCCCACTATGCAGCTGCGGAGTTCGAAACGTGTAATTTAAGCAACTTCGTGTTCTCTAGTTTAATTATAAATTACTCCTTTTTAAGACATCTTTCAAAAATCAGAGAATGACATGATGTGGGTAATTTATCTAGCTTTTTTTCACCTCTAGCCGATCTGCTGAAAACTTAGCACGTGGTCTGGAATCACTTTTAAAGTGAGTGCAACACATGCGTTTTTAGGTTGTATGCTAGATTTTCAACACAAAAACACTGAATAACTTCGTTTTCCAACTTATGCAATGCGTCGATTTTATTTGGAAGATTTTATTTTGACTAATGATGAAGATTTGTGACCATAAACGTCATTTGTATGCCTCTGATTTGAAAATAATCGATATGCTATGAAGCGGTGTGATAAGCGATGAAGAAAGTAGACTAGCTATGAAGAAAACTTGTTATTATATGAGCTAGAGCAGTCCAGTTGATTGTACTATAATGAAATGCACTGGTCAGCCTTGTATTTGTCAAGAGGCGTATTTAATAGCCTCCTCGGCTATGAAATAAAGAAGTTACTTACTTAGCTTATTCGGCAACTAAGAAAAGCTGATAAAACGTCTTTCTTGTTTTGAAATATACTCAGCGTCAATGAAAAGTTACCACCACCAAATTATCGATATTTTGAAAAATATATAATTTCTTTCAAAAATTGTAGCTTCATTTATGATTATGGTCAACAGCTAATTGATTTAGAGACATTCAACAGTTCCAAAAACCCTGGAACTATGGTGCACGTGCAACACGTGCAATTTGTGATTTTCGAAATTTTTGAGAACTAGAAAGCCTTATTTTTACAAGTCACCATGTCTTCTCACGCATCTAACACCAGCAGTTGAAACGCCATCAAATCGGTTTACATTTTTCCATCCACAGCTGGAATTGAGGACCATACTTTTAGGTAGTACCCAAATTCTGCATTTCCCCATATATTCCAATGGAAGCTTCTGGCATTTGTCCAGGACTGGTTATAATCTTTTCGGCTGTGATGAGCACCGTTTTCAATAGCAATGATGGATGACATTCTATGTCATGAAAATGAATGCTGAAGCACAGGCAATTTTCTTTTCAGAATGAATCAAATATTATCGTGTGTTAATTGAACCTGATTTACTGGTAACTTTTCATTGATGCTAAGTATAGTATGGAAAAAGTAAGTATTCATTGCACATAGATAGACCTCTGCACTTTTTCCAGCTCATTATCAATCACACTTGCGCTAACATCGGGTCATTCAATTAGTTGTTGGATTTTAAATCTGAGACTGCTGCACTCTTTTTAAACTCTTTTTATAATGTAGTCATGCTGGTTACTGTATGAACCCTGATAGTTCCATGTACTTGAAGAAGTAAACTGATCATTTTCTGTAATGCATATAGCTCTTTTTCGTTCCTCCAATAAGAAGCGAACTACATATATACAGTAAATAAATAAAAGTAAGCATACATATCGAAAAAATACCTGCAATACACAAATACATACTGTAAGACAAAACATGTTCTTGTAAAGGAAGAATCATGCTTTGTCAAACAAGAAAGACATTTACCAGATTTGCTAAGTTGCTGTCGAAGCTGAGGATGCTATTAAATACGCCTCTTGACATTTCGTTATAGTAAAATTAACTGAACTGCTCATCCTTCAAGCATAACACGTTTTCTTCATAGCTAGACCCCTTTCTTCATCGCTTACCACGCCGCTTCATAACCATGATAACATATCGATTATTTTCAAATCAGAGGCATACAAGTAACGTCTATGGTCACAAATCTTCATCATTAGTCAAAATAAAATCTCCCGAATTAAATCGACGCATTGCATAAGTTGGAAAACGAAGTTATGCGGCGTGTTTGTGTTGAAAATCTAGCATACAACCTAAAAACGCATGTGTTGCATGATTCCAAACCACGTGCTGTGTTTTTAGCAGATCGGCTGGAGATGAAAGACGCTAGATAAATAACCCACATCATGCCATTCTCCGATTTTTGAAAGATGCCTTAAAATAGGAGTAATTGATTTTAAAACAAGAGAACACGAAGTCACTTACACGTTCGAACCCCGCAGCTGCATAGTGGGAAGTACCGCAAATGAATTTATTATCATTGCATTTTGCTATGAAAGAGCTGGATAGGTGGCCGTGAACAAGCACGACATGTACGTTGTAAAAGCTTTGTTATACTCGTATCTCCTGAATATGCCAAGTTGTGGTTTCTAGCCTTCATTAACGGCACAGTATGGATATTAAATTGGATATGAGTATGGCTTGTTACATTGGGTCAAACTCGATCTCTCCAAAGACTTGTTCGTTGTTTGTGACGTTGTCTTTCGTGGCAGTGACTGTGCTGATCACATTTCTTGTGTGACGATATCTCCACGTCATAGTGACGCCCATGGGTGATGCCAACATCCGACACAACAAATGGATAGAGTTGTTCACGTGTATGGCTTGTTTCTGGATAGCTGAGACTGCGCACTGGGGAACATCTAAAACACAATAATTTTGTGTTTCAATTCAGTTTTTTTGTTGTTGTTTTTTTAATCAGTTTTTACGTCCCTTTCAAGCTTTTTCACTCATATCGAGACGGATCAATCGGTAGGTGGGGCGAAAACTGGAGTACCCGGGGAAAAAACACCTGACACACCCTCAAGCAGAACTTGGCTTGTCCCACATGTGACTCGTGCCCCGAGCGAGGCGCGAACCCACATCGGTGAGATGATCGAATGATCAAGAGCACTGAAGTCAGTGACCTTAACCACTCGGCCACGGGTGCCGCCTCAATTCAGTTGTGTTATACACCTTTACTATACAGTAATCATTTTAAAAACGTTGATATTCAGTACAAAGTGTATGCTTTGTTGATCTGTTTTGTTCTTCAAATGATAATAAAAAGATAAAAGTAGGCAATGATCAGGAAATGGTGCATTCAGAAAGAAATTCCCACTCCAAAAACCGACGTGGGAAAAATAAATTTACAATCAGTTACTTACACGTACTAAAAACATATCGTAAGTCGAGCGGGTAGCTATTTCCCAATTGGCGGCCAATCTTAAGCACCGACAGACGTTAAATAAAACTGTTTCATTTGATAACACTTTCTTTATAAATGGTCATATAGCAACTAAGATAGACTAGATTGGGCAATATTTGCTAATACGTCTCTCATGCCCAAGATTATCACGGAGGTAAAAGTAACCATCACGAAAACATGTCCGTGTAATGTATACCCCTTTGAACCCCTATTTTATATTGCAAAACGGAGGTATACCCATTTTTCTTATTTTTGCTCCAAAACATAGATTGTAGGTATTTCTTAGAGCCGCCTCGCCGAGGCGGTTCTAACATGTACTCACAATCTATGTTTTGAGCAAAAATACGAAAAATAAAAAATCAAACATTTTCCAACGAAATTTTCAATTTTTACAGCCGAAATAATTATCTGTCTATTGCATGGGCAAATTTTCGTAATGACGGCCAACTTACACAGAATCTTTAGTTGAACATCAGTGCTCATATTCGTACCAAGTCTGTTTGTAGCTGAGAAACTGTAGTTGCCTTCAAATAACCTTAAAACAAAAACAATAAAGCACATTTTTACATTTTACGCATTTCATCAGGTTTAACATCATGAATTAAATTCTTTTATTTAAAATCACTATTATTTTTTTCTGCAATTTATTTGGAATTACATATATATTTGTTTTCTTTAATTCAGTAAGAGTATTATCGGAGAAAATTCGGTTTTGTCGTACTTGATCGCCACAAGTTACTGATAATAAAATGTATTGCTTTTTAACAAAACAGGGGCACATAAAGCAACTTACCTAGAAACCCTTTGGAAAGTGACATCATAACTTTTTGAATCATTTCGATGTACGATTTTGTATAATGATCTCTCGACTTCAACACCATTTTGTAGTAAGCTAACGGTATACGGCATTGGCCTTGCATCGACATGGAATCGCATTATGACGAAATCTCCAGATGTTGCAGTTATGACGTCATTGCTCTCGACAGAAATGTTAGGTCGGTCTAGATAAGAAGGCAAAGAAAGTGATTAAACATTACAGCGTGAGAGGATTTTCTTTGTTAACGATTTTATTCTAATGTTAGATGCGGTAAACTGTTTGAAGTTCATCTTACACGGTGGGATCCGAATTTTGAAATGCTACTTATATGGCAATATACTGTCATATGGTGAATAAATTCTTCAACTTATATCTGTATTAAGTTTTCATTTATCTCTCTTTGTCACATCTCTGTATTATGTCAAATATATTGAGAATTCATTCAATTTCCGGAAAGGCGAAGACCAATAAAGGTAAATCAGTATAAAACAGACAAAGGTTTTAGAACTCATCCACCCTATGACATTATATTACCAAATAAGTTGTTTTTGAAACTTTAACATATTAATATTAGTAGCTTCTGTTTGAATCCCAGCCCTAGAAACCATGGACAAGGTAAATCACTTAGTCACACAAGAACCCGTACTTGCTTGACTAAAACTTTAGATTATGCTCATGCAGTCGTCGAAACATGTCCACCAAGGGGGACAAATATTCTTGAAGCGCTAGATGGAAGATGATGATATGATACAATATCGTTAGTTAATTAATTAATACATTTCTCTATTAGACTTTGGAGCGTTACAGAAGCACATCATAAACCAAATGGCACCCGGTTACATTCGTAAAACCAAAGTGGCACAATTTGATAAATCTGTCTTTGGTTTATCCTCTTCCTTTAGCTCGAGAGACCAATAGACTGCCTTCAGGTCAAGTCTGCCGAATTATTTTTGCATTGGCAATCAAATGAAATGTATGGTCTGTTCGCGGGATGGCCTGAGCGTACTTCCTGGTATGCGAGATTATTTTTAAATAACACCTTATTGGCCTGTCTCTGTGAATGCTGATACTTACACGAAATTGAAAGGGTAACATTTGTAAGAGCACTATCCAGGTTTAAATTAATCATCACACTGTTAGTTACTGCGCATGTAAGAATAGTTCCGTTCATCGCACGTGACAGCCTCCTTCGGAAGTATGACGTCACAACGGAAGTACCATCATCTTCCGGTATTACTACAACCTCAAAATCTCCCACAGGTATTCCGTTCCAGAACCACATAACGGTAGCAGTTGGCTTGCTGCCAGAGCTCGTGCAGGCCACGTGCACAGTCTCGTTTTCGTCATAGATACCATCAAAGCCCAAGATGACGGGTGGGAGAGGTAACACTGTCATTTACATAAATAAAATAAGTAAACATAAGTTAAAAAGTAAACATGTCGTCGGCTGAGTGCTATAGTGTTCTATCTCCATTTTTCAACATTTCGAGAAAATAGGGTTCTTTGCCTACTTGTACCTTTTTATATCAGAGTTCTTGTGGTTGTGCCGTGTGGCGGCCCTAAAAAGTCTCCCCGTACATCCATTTAATGCTCTTATCTTTCCAATCCTCAGGGATTGCTTGCAATCAGTTTGTATTTTCCAATCTCTAACTACCACAACTCTTCGATACCGTATTGAAGGTCATTAGTTGACCGTCACTTGTATCTCGTTGTATAAGCGATTCTTAAGCCCCGTTTACACATTCGCGATTTTTGGCTACGGTGCCGCTACGATTCGCCACGATTTGTAAAATCGTCGTATACCGTGGTGTACCGTGGTGATTCGTAGTAGAACCGTAGTGAATCGTGGTGAATCTTGATGAATCGTGATGATTCGGGAAACTCTACGGCAGCGCTACAAAAGTTTTAAACTGTTTAAAACATTCGTGGCGTGCCGTGGCGAATCGTGGGGGTAAAAGGGCGTGGCCTAATTCGTAGCGCAACCGTAGCGGAATCTTGCTTATTCGTACTGACACCGTAGCTATATTCGCGGCTATTCGTGAGAGATCGTAGCCAATCGTGGAGCTCCGTAGCGAAACCGTGGAATCTTTTACACCACGAACTCTCACGATTCACCACGAATTGCGTACGGTTCTCCTCCGAATCATCCACGGTTTCGCTACGGAGCTCCGCGATTGGCCACGACGGCTACCGCCGTAAATCGTACTATTTCCGTATCGAACCGTACAAGCACCGTGCGCATTCGTTGTGCCACCGTGGTTAATCCTCATTGACCGTAGCGTTGCCGTCATGAATCGTCATTGATTCGTAGCGATACCTTACAGACACCGTACTAAGGTCGTGGACATTCTTACTAAAATCGTAGAGATGCTGAATATTTCCACTTTTCGCCACGATTCACCACGATCCATCCCGATTTTTCTGACCATGAGAAATCGGGGTGAATCGTGGTGAATCGTAGAGAAAATCGTGAATGTGTAAACGGGGCTAAACGTTTCTATCTATGGACTTGTATTAGACATGGATCTGAGATGTGGGCTTCGGTTATACCTTTTTCTTTCATTCGAAAGATTTTGCATTACGATTAAGCGCATTATTTATTCTATAACCGGTATGAGTGTCGCGCTTCAACACAATACTCCCAACTATGACTATCACAAAAAGATTAGGAATTACATTAACTCCCCTTAGGTTGCATGCCGCGTCTACTGTACGGATTCCTCATTCAACTAACAATTTTCAAAATTTATTACCTACTGTTAGGGTGACACCTCTTAATTTATTTTCGGCATCTACTGTTAATCTACACGGAGCTTCCAATTCAAATATGTTTCGTAATAATCTTCAGATTAGGTTATCTCCACTCAAATCACCAATTTTACGTAAATATATTAATCCGTTCAAGAGACCTGGAATGTACCCTAGTATTTCTAAGTGCAATGCCAAGAAGTGCAACTGTTGCAATCATTTATGCTCTAAGACTACTACCACTTCATCTGTGAATGGTAGGACATTTTCAGTGGTTAATGATTCTGATTTAGACTGAAAATCAATGGATCTTGTATATGTTCTTACTTGAAATACAAATAATTGTAGAATGCAATATGTTGGACAAACTTGTCGAACTTTGCAAAAACGATTTGGTGAGCACTATCGTAGAATCAGAAAGCCCAAAAATAATGATATCTTTCTGTACCAGCATTTTAAGCGCATTGGTCATTCTCCCAATGATGTTATAATTCAACCAGTGGAGAAAATCTCATATGATGAAAATTCTTCAGTTAGATTCAAAAACATCAAACGATTTGAAACTGAACTTAAATGGATAAAATTACTGCAAACACCCTTTCCATTGGGGTTTAACGACAACATTTACCATGAAGGCAACATTTCCAAAATGCCCAATTTTGATGTGCTTACACTTTCAGAGTCCCGTAAACGTAAATCTAGATCTAATGGTATACGGAAAAAGGGTAATGACAAACGTAAACAGTGCGCTGCATTGAAATTGAACGTTTCCCTTAATGATTTAGCTGTTAAACTAAGGATTCACGGTCGACATCCAATGCTGTCTTATCTTAGTTCTCTACCTATTGCTGCATTACGTTCCTTGGACACAGAGGCTAATAGATTTTACGATAGAAATCATCAAATGTATGACGCTGCACTGTTAACAAGATGTTATACTCAGCATGCTCTTCGTCCATTTATCGATTCCGAATCTAATCACATTAGTAGTTTTATAAAAATTCCTTTCATTAATAAAGGAATTGACTTTATTGATTTACCAAGCATATTCCAAGATAAATCAGTGATACAGTCTATACCTACCTACTTCCAAAATCCAGAACCTCCTATTATTTGTTACAAATATAACAAACCAATCAGAAATACTATTTTTAATTTCAATAAACTTGTTTCTGATCTTGATATCCATGCTAATACTCCCAAGTCTTGAGATTGTAAAGATTCAAAATATGTTTATCAACCAGCCGGACATATAGTTACTGGAAATTTAAAAATAATTTCGGATTCTAGAAGTCGCGACATTGTTTCTAAAGGTCCGAAATATACAGTAGATTCCCTTCCTACATTAATTTCGACAAATGTAGAGAGGAGATTGCATCTGCATTAAATGATTTCGGTAATCGATGGTGTAAACGAGAGGGTGTTGAGGATAATGCTCTTAAAGAATGGAAAAGAAGTATCTTCACTATCGTGGATAAACGTATTACACCGGTTACACTGAACATGTCCCCCAAACTTTTTCAATACCTCTTTGCTAAGCTCTTGATGGCCTTCTAACATTCTTTCAAAACTATTTAGACAATCATATAGATGTGTTCCCATATCTTGGGTAAGATCTTCATTGGTGATAGGTTAACAATGGAAGTGTGATAAGTCCTTCACAGGTTTTCAGGGTAAAGAAGAATAACTTTCCAAGGTGACTGATTGATTCTATGTGAAGTTATTTCAAATGAGCCGCATCATGAGAAAGCAATGTGATTTCTGATCAGGCTCCACACAAACCAAACTGTACAAGCACAGACTGGAAATTTTTGATTTAGGAAGTAGAGGAATTGTAATATCCATATAGTGAAAACAAAGGCGCTTATCAGCTACACAGTTACTGTGACCCTATTCTGCGCCTTTGTTTTCTCATATGTGAAATGTTTGTTTTACCATTGAAGTGTCTCAAATAAATGATTAAGAAGTTTTGAGGAAAGTATAGTCAGTAAAAATTTTGTTTTGCAAGTCACTATCCCAGGGAGGTACTCTGAAATTGTCTAGTCCTCGTGATCACATAGATTCAACACACTAAAACAGTATTATGTAATACATGTTTTCAGTTGTGGATGATACGGTGGCTGAAAAACTAGAGAAATGCAAGCATTAATTGCTCTTAGCTGAGGTTCTGTATTTCTTCCATGTTGAAATCCACAAATATCCATAACTATAACATCACCATTAATGATCTTATAATCTCATCATCGTGTCCTTAGTTATGTCCAGGTCTTCAAAAAAAATCAAAACTTTCTAATGTTGTTAGAAATGTATAAACATTCTTTTCAAATTTGATAGACTGTTACCAAGTTAATTTCCAGGTACAGAAAAACATTTCATAGATGGTTTTATAACTTCTCAAACCTTCTCAAAGGGTGTTGATATGCAAAAGATTAATGACTGTTTTCTATTGTGATAGATAAGCTTCAAAACTTCATGAAATGAACTATGAAATCATTTAAGCATAGCAAGTTACCTTCCTTTAACTTCATTTCGATCTTCATGTGATAGGTTTACAAAAGGAAAATGATTAGTATATTATGGTTGGCCATTGTAGACTCAACAGACTTTGCCACTTTCTATTGTGAAGAAATCATGGACCAAGATTTTATATGGAGATTAGTTTCAACTTGCCTAACTAATATCCAATGAGTTTGTAAAAACTCTACAAAGAATCAATCAGTCACCTGGGAAAGTTATTCTTCCCACTCTGAAAATATGTGAAGGACTTATCACACTTCAATTGTTAACCTATCACCAATGAAGATCTTACCCAAGATAAGGGAACACATCTATATCGGCTGTATTCTCAACCTACACTCGAGGCCTACTCCACTCAAACTCATTAAGATAATCTGATCAGTCACTCGTGTGAGTGCATAACTGTTCGATTTGGTATGCACATGTCCCACTCACACTCCAACTCAACTCAAATTTCGAGTAAACGTTGAGTGAAGGCGACACCTCACTCGAGCGCTACTCGAAAATTTCTGGACCCTTATTTTTCCACATTTTCTTCGAAAAAGCCCAATAATAGCAGATTACATACATCACCCGGACCAAGCTTTATGCTCGGGACACATCTTTTCTTGAGAGGGGTCGCGAATTCTAGAACAGATTTCGATTTTCCCAAGGCATGTCATTTGCGACTATTTTGAACATGAAAAGCACATTTGATCCATATTTTAGGTGAATGGCCAACTGCAGACGCATTTGTGCCTTTACGCTAGATATCACTGTCAAAGACTCACCCCCTCCACCCCCACGCACACCCATCTCCTCACCCATCCACCCCAGAGAGAGAGAGAGAGAGAGAGAGAGAGAGAGAGAGAGAGAGAGAGAGAGAAATAAAACAAAAAGCAAGCAGAGAGAGAGAGAGAGAGAGAGAGCAAAACAGAAAGAAAGACAAATAAACAAACAAGCAGACAAACAAACAATAAAGAAGGAATGAGTATAAGCAAATACGATACCATGCGTGCACATCAAAATAAGATAACAGGTCACCGCAATATGCGGCGTCTAGTCAGAGTCTTTGCTGCTAATTTGATGGTAGAATAATAACATCAAATGTCTATAAGATTTCAAATTTCTTTGTTTTATAATGAAAATTTGACACTCCAGTGAGTGATGGTTGAGTGACTGTTGTGCATACCAAATCTATACTCCACTCACACTCAATTTAATCCCACTCGACTCATACTCCAGCCATACTCTCGCGAGTTGAGTTTGAGTTTGAGTTTGAGTGACGGAAGAGAATATAGCCGATGATTCTTTTCATAGTTTGGTAAGAATATTGGAAGGCAATCAAGAGCTTAGAAAAGAAGTATGAACAATGTTTGGGGGACATGTTGAGTTTAATGGGTGTAAGTTTTATTCACAAAATACTAATCTTTTACCTCCTAAACCCAAATCGTCATTTAGGCATTTGAAGCAGGGTATCCAAGAATTTCATAGAAAGTATGTCTTGGTTCCGGCAGACAAAGCCGCAAACAATGTTGTTGTCGTTTGTAGGCTTCACTACGTTAACACCTTAAAACAGGAGCTTGATGGTACCAGGGCTTATCTGGAGACAGATACTGATGAAGTGTCTGTAGTTAATGCCCACTTAAACGATTTACCTGTTAAGTTTTCTGTTTGTGTCAATGAAGGCCAAGACAAACTTCCTACGATGTATTGGTTACCTAAGCTTCACAAAAGACCATACAAAGCTAGATTTTTTGCAAATTCTAGCTCTTGTACTACCACTGAACTTTCTAAATTATTAACTTCCTGTCTTACTGCTATCAAATATCATGTTATAAGATACTGTGAGACAGTGTATGAAACTTCAAATAAAAATTGGTTTTGGTCAATAAAAAATTCTGGTGAGGTGCTCAGTAAATTGAAGTGTAGAGGGTTCCGTGCGACAAGCTTGTCCACGTATGATTTTTCTACTCTGTATACAACATTACCACATAATCTAATAAAAGAAAAACTTCTGGATTTGATAGAGTGGACCTTCAAAAGGGCATTAAAAACTATGGTTCACTTTATTTGGCATGTAATGACAGAAAGGCTTTTTTCACTTCCTCTGACCAAAGTCGGTATACACTTTGGTCATGTCAGAATGTGTGCGACGCCTTGTCCTATCTCCTTGATAATATTTATATTAGATTTGGGACCAAGTTATACAGACAAATTGTTGGAATTCCGATGGGTACAAATTGCGCACCTCTCATAGCTGATTTATTTTTATACTGCTACGAAAGAGATTTCATGGATTCTCTTAACCACGATAATCAAGCTGATGTTATCGAGGCTTTTAATTCCACATCTAGGTACCTCGATGACCTTTTGAACATTGACAACCCTTATTTTGAAGGTATGGTCAATCAAATTTATCCACCTGAACTTCAGTTGAACAAAGCCAATATCTCAGATACCGAAGCCCCCTTTTTAGATCTACATCTTTCTGTTGCAAATGGATTTGTTTTATCTAAACTTTATGATAAGCGCGATGACTTTGATTTTGATATAGTAAATTTTCCTTTCTTGGATGGTGACGCTCCTCGTCGTGCTTCTTATGGTGTTTACATTTCGCAACTTATTAGGTTTGCTAGAGTCTGCAATCATGCTACAGACTTCAACGCTCGAAATAAATGTTTAACGGCAAAACTTCTCCAACAGGGCTATCGGTATCATAAACTTCGAAAAACCTTTTCTATATTTTATCGTAGACACTATGAATTGATTTCCAAATATAATGTTGGATTAAAGACGCTTTTAAGTGAGGGCCTTTTGGAACCTGAATTTTATGGTGACTTAGTTTACAAATTTAAGAAACTTATAGGAATTAATGATTTTTCTTTTCAGTTTAGAAAAATCATAACACGTTACAGACGTATAGGTTATAACTTGAATGTTATGCGACAGTCTGCATGCTTAGTTTTTAACCCTATCATGGTTGATAACTGCTGCCTTCTTTAATTGCACGCCGATGGATCGGGCGTCAGACTCTATGATGACCCCGACTTAAAGCTATTCATGTTAGTTGGTTGGGGCAGGAGCTTCTTGTCTGTTGCTTGGCCCACCGGGGTTCAACTGGTGTTTTTCTTTTGCTCCGGAGTTAGTAGGTTATTCGGCGCCCAGGGATCTCCATCGTCGGGCAGCTTACTCAATCTGTGAGTCCTTGTTTTTGATTCATCAGGATGTTTATCATGATTTATTTGTTTGTTCTAGATGATTCATTGACTAGTTAGAGATTTACCACGAGGACCGAAGAACTTACTAAATGTTATGAACCACTGCAGAAGCTGAGGGTGAGGTTAGGATCCTGTAAAACCGGTTTAAGCCCGCCAGTAACTTTGTGTTACTGATCGTTCCAATGCGATACTTCTGTGGTGGTTCTCTTTGTTTTATGTCTTGATGTTTAAAATTTTTTGTGCTGTTGGCGCCTTATGTATGTTTTCATATTTTTAATTAAGTTAAGGTAAGTGAGTGGGCACCTATTGGGAAAATAGCTGCTCATTCGGCTTACGATATGTTTCATGGTATAGGTGCCTGATTGTTAGTTTGGTTTTTTTTTTTCACCTCGGTTTTTGGAGTGGGAATCTCTTTCTGATTGCGCCTTTTCCTGATCTTTGCCTACTTGTACCTTTTTCAAAGGTTTGAGACCCTCAAATAAGGTCAAAATGTTCATATTTAGAGTGAACATGCATTATGAAGATGTCTTTCTGTCTAAATGAGCTTGATTAAAAAAAGTAGCGGTGAAAATGAAGTAATTTTGGAAAAAAAATACGAATTTTGTGTTTGGACATAGAACATTTTGCGTAAAAAATGTCCTTATTTTTATGACCCGGAGATGGAACATTTTGGTGACCCAGATTCCATAGTAATCAATGCAGCATTTTCGCTCGTTTATAAGTGCAATAAAAATATATAATAATTATCCAAAGTAAGCCTTAAAGGCTGAATACTAATTATAAATCTATTTATCTCAACATACCCTTAAATGTCTTCTTCATATGTATCCTAGATATCATATAATACGTCCAATACCGAATGGAACCAATAGCACAGTAGCATTTGACCATGTGACCAAAATGTCATGTGACTGAATTACTCCAAATGCAGACATCTCATTGGTCGAAATGGAGATAGAACAGTACAGCATTTCAATTTCCGGTCATTTTGGACATAGAACATAAAACAACTGTTAATAATATAAAATCTAGGCAGAAATATCAACATCTGACCACACTAGGAGATAGAACTTTTGATTCCGATTCCAACGGTATATCACACTTGATATGACCCAAATATGGAGATAGAACAGTATAGCACTCAGCCGACGATGTGGCAAAGTTGACTTTTGGATTTCGGTGTTCTGTTTACTAGTAATCCAGAAAATATAGGTCCCGCGGAGAAGACAGACCTTCTGCTATCTACAGTGGCATTAAGATGTTGTATCCTTACTATCAGGAAAACCGGCTGTGTAAGGTTAAGCGTGTATGATATGCATGTAAACACTTACATTGAATGTCTAGTTCAGCGGCAAACGTCTCCTCGAAGAACACAGAGACGGTGACGTTACATACAAACGTTGCGTTGTAGTGATCTCTCGTGACGTTGAATGCCAGTGTATTAATTCGCCTTCCCGTACCGTTGGAATTCATGACATCATAAATGTTGCCGATCAATTCCTTTGTGTTGTTTGTGGCATCTGAAACGTAGGTAATCTAGACCTAACATAGGATTTTAACCCATATTTGACGAATGAATTTTCCCTTCTTTATCATTTTGGTGAGTCCACTTTCATCTTTAGGGGCGTCAGGAGTGATTTTTTAATTTCATTCATTTTTTCGGTGAAAATTCTTTAAGCAAACAGAATAGCCCCAGATGGGACGCCGCGTTCTGCGGCGTCGCATCTGGGGCTATTCTGTTTGCCTATGTCCCATAAAAGGGACGTCAGGCTTAATTGAGTTAAAGCCGGCTGCTAGAGTTCTATGTGTACATGTATGAAAAGAATTCAGTGCCATCTACAAGCAGGTAGGTGTGGCCCCCACATGCACTCTATTACCTTCTCTATGCTTCTCTGCATTCAAGTCCAAAAAGGTTATTCTGAAAACAACACAGCATGGTGCCACTGGTAAAATTGTATATAACTGTTAACCTTACCTATCATGTACCATCTGATATCTGGCAGTGGTTTACCTCCGTCAGCTTGACATACCAGAGTTACTTCAGAACCTTCGTTCACAGGTCCCGTAGGTGACGTCATGTTCATAAAATACGGGCGTACTGAAACAATACTTTTATTTTAATGGCGTTAGCGAATTTTCTTACAAGCCATGTTACAATAGAAGAGTGCCATTCGTATTTTACCATTGTACGAGGGTGGGTCAGAAAGTTCTGTCATAGGTGTTATAACTTTGTTAATAGACATGATAGGTTGATGTATTATACCTTGATTGAAAGGTCTACATTTCTCCTTTACAATGATGCCAAAAGAATGCACGAAAGAAATAAATACTTTGAAATAGACGCCTTGAAAGACACCTGGGGTAAAATCAATGGCACTTTTTTCTTGAATTTGTGAATATTATTGAAAGAAAAACGACTCGAAAAAATATAATCCATGCAATATATTTTTCAAACATAGATGAATATATCCTGCAAAAATCAAAATTATTCAATTGAATTTAACTGAATTATTTCAAAATGAAAAAGTGAAATTGGCTTGCTGTAGATACATTAAAATTACAGTTGAAATTCAAAGGGCATTTATTGACATCTACACGTAGACCAGGGACCTTAAAATGCGTTTAACCATTTCATCTTTTCATCCTAGTGTGCCCTGTAGTAAACTCATAAAAAAACAAGCAAATATAATGGCCCAGCGGTGCCAGAAATGCTATAGGGGTACGTATTTTAATGACGTCATATATATCGCTTTATTATAAAGTCACCATAGCATCAATAACGGTGATTTTTGTCAGATTGTGTTTCTAAATATACTATTATTTATCACTGTAAAGCTGGAGAAAATTTTGATTGGTAGTTATGAAGATATGACGCATGAAACGCACACAATACTATCGACAAATTCTAGAAAACGTGCCATTGGTTTTACCCCATGTGTCTTTCAAGGCGTCTATTTCTGAGTATTTATTTCTTTCGGACATTATTTTGGCATGGTTATAAAGGCAAAATGTAGCCCTTTCAATCAAGGTATAATACAGCAATTTATCATGTCTATTAACAAAGTTACACCACCTATGACAGAACTTTCTGACCCACCCTCGTATTGTCTTATGCATATGTGAAGAAATAAAATCCCTTCGATTATTTATATTTGCCACCTTTGGTTTTAAATGCCTTATGATATTTCTGATTGCCAAAGGTTCCATAGAAATAGACGTCATAATTGTTTTATTAAAAAATATTAACCATTTATTTCCATATAACCGTCCAAGTATCAGCAAACCGCATTACAATCAATATGTCTTAAAAATTTCAGACGAGGGTTAAAATAGTATAGGCCTAAATGTTATACAGTGCTCTTAATATTGAACAATTTAAACCAAGGTCCAATCTTAAAAACTATTTCATAAAATGTTCTTACCCAACACTGTGGCAGTCGACATCTCTTTGACGTCTATTCGCCGTAAGTCGTAACATCGATACACTTTGTCGTCTGCTAGTGTGAGTGCGTGGATCACGAGCGACTCTCTGATGCCATTTTGTCTCTCAATCGCATACTTCGTTGAATTATTCACAACTGGCACGCCTTTAATAGCGATCACATTTCCGTCTGTGCTGTCCCAGACAAGATTTTCCGAGAATGGCAGATTGCAGTCGATAGTAACAGAACGTCCGAAAGTACCGATGACGTCACTCCCTTTTGTAGAAACGGACAGAGAAATCAGAAGAATCACGTATTTCAGCATTTTCTAGATGGCATTGATATCTCAAGCTGTGTTCTTCTGAATTTCAGTCATAGACTTACATGTTTGATAAACATGATTGATACTCTATACAAAGGAAATTGGCGTGTAAATTCCTTTGCTCTAATATGAGCCGCGACGCGAGAAAACCGGTCTTCGGGGTTTCCGACCAGGTCCGACACAAACCGGCCTGTACAAGCTCAGAAAAGAGCTAGAAGCTTGAACTTTTGGATTTAGAAAGAAGAGGAATTGTACTATCCGAGTAGCGAAAACAAAGGCGCTGATCAGCTTCGCGGTTACCGCGAAGCTGATCTGCGCCTTTGTTTTCGCCTAGGCAAAAATCCGGTTTTCTCATGACGCGGCTCATATGTTTTAACTATCATTTCTAAATGGATGTATCATATTCCAACGTCCTTTGTTTTTTTTTCTTCTAATCTGTGATTTTGGCTGCAGTCTAAAATACTCGGATTGACACCATTATTTTTCCGTTCTTTTGAAGTTAATTCCACGACGTCAGTCCTGCGAGTTATATTGCATTAGGCTATCTTTGGTATGGTAACAGGCAGTTCAAAAGAATGAACGATGTAAAACATAGCAATTCCATTCTCGCAAAACACTGTCAAAATCAGTTCCGCAATTTCAAATGTTTACCATGTAGATGTTGGATGGATTTAATGAGCTGTGTCGCGAGACAAGACAGCATATCTCACAGACTAGAACGGTCCTGTTCATCTGCAAAAGGTAAAATCTTGTAAAGTATGATCATGAAAAGTACAAAAACTACAACTCAAAGAAGAGAGACGTTGGTCTCACCGTCTATATGGATAGATCTGCACCATCACTGAGCGTAACTTTATAGTAAAGTCAGATTTTCTGGTTCTTGTAGTCATTTGAATGTTTTGTTTAAAACGTATTTTGTGTTTGAAGATAGTAAGACAAACTAAAAACAAACAAGACCGCACCACCAGAAAACCAACAAATTACATCATACATGTATGCGAAAACAAAGGCGCAGATCAGCTTCCCAGTAACTACGAAGCTGATCAGTGCCTTTGTTTTCGCTACACGGATAGCATGTTCCCTCTTCTTTCTAAATCCAAAATTTCCAGTCCCTAGCCGTCTTGTACAGATTGGTTTGTGTTAAACCTGTTCGGAAACCACAATGTCGGATTTTCTCATGAACAATGATTTAGCCGGGCCGTAAAAGAACAACAATGTGGCATTTATCAGTTTATACTGTGATACGGCGAGAAGATTTCGACACAATCCTTTAATATCATTGTAAAAATTGTGTCATTTAATATGGGACAAGCGTTATTCAATGTGCACAACAAATTACCGAGGCTCTGATCAGACTTAATTTGGTGCTTTGAATATTGCTGGACACCCCGCGGCATGGTTGGTTTTGTTACGAGTTGACTCAGTCTATTAGCTTTATCTTATATTTGAACACCCTTCGACTAAACATTAATATTATATATATATTATAGTAAGGATACTAATTTTCTGTTGGTAATAATGCATATTTGTAAATAATGAATGATTCACTTTGTTTATTTAGGCTGTTTGAATTAGAATTATGACACCACATCATGTACATATAGATGAATATACCACCAGATATTTCGGCTTTTTCTTAATGCTATAATTCCGGCGAGGCAGAGGGGCGGGGCGCTTTCTGGTCAGTATTGACCGACGATCGATCACGCTCGAAAAATGTTGATTTTGGACTCGCAGAGGAAGCCTGCTAAAACGCTGTGATAAGGGGAGGCCCGGTGTCCATCTTCCGTCAACTCGTCAATATTCCTCTTAAGTTGTGCAGTATATTGTTTGTATGTTGTTTGCATATTATACATGAAGCGTCCTCAGGTTATGCAGCTGTTTGGTCGGGCATCGGTACACCATTGAACAGGGAGTGGTCCGTGGGAGCTATAATCCATTTCCAGTGCGAAAGTTCTTCGTGGCGCAGTCAGGGACAATATCATAAGAGTTGATAAGTCTTTTATTTCTCTCCGTTTTAGCTTTATTTTATACAAACTGTGTGGACTATATAAGACAGTTTTGCTGACTGATATTCCTAGCTCAGAGATCATGAAATGGGTTATAGCAAGAGAATTGTTGAAATGAATACCGAAAATTTTTATTCATATTCAAGCGCGCTGCTAAGAAGAATGAATAAAATTGATGCTTTTCTTCTTAGCTGACCTGTCTTCTTCATCGCTAGTCTGAATTTTTCATTGCATGTGCGTCCCATCATAAGAAGAAGAAGAAGAAGAAGAAGAAGAAGAACAAAGAAATAAAAAAAAACAACGCATTAGCGATTTCTCCCATCTTGAGACGGAATTGCGATCACGCCCAGATATGATATGAACCACCGCATGAGTACAATTGTTTGTAGAATTTGCCTGTTTGACTTAAGTAATAAGGGTGTTAATGAGAGAGAATAGGGCGGTTAAGAAGAATCAAATTTGACCAAGATTGTAAGGGGTACAGATAGTTTGCGTTGCACACAGCTTATCGAGCTGTGTACAACAAATGTATTAAAGGGGTCGTGATTGTGTCTTGCATGTGACATTTGTTTTCATAAATAAAACCCATAGGGTCGTTTACCGTGCATTATCTTGCTGCTACAGGCAACAAGGGTTGGCACGCGATTCAGTCAATAAAAATAATTGTTAGATCCCCTGGAAGCAGTAAAACATTCAAAGCAAGAAGATGGGCCATATTGTACAACGTTATTAAATCTGGAAGAATCGAATATACTCCATAATTTTGATGCAAACTGTTTTGAAAAATAATGACGGTGAAAGAAATAAGAGACGAGTTATTACTTGTTGGACCACCCTCGGTCACAACTTCGTATAGATCTGTTTTGATTCCCTGAATTATATTAATAGACACTCTATCATATATAGGGAGCGCGGTGGCGTAGTGGTAGAGCGTCGGACTCCGAATCGAGAGGTCCTGGGTTCGAACCCCACAAGCGTCACCGTGTTGTGTCCTTGAGCAAGGCACATCTACTCCCTACAGTACTGGTTAAACCCAGGAAGCGTTGGCTCCGTCCCGACATGACTGAAAAATTGTTGACTGGGACGTTAAGCCTCAACACAAACAAACAAACAAACAAACTCTATCATATACGATGAATACTTTATACCATGTTATGCTATAAATATAATTTGATAAAAGTTTGTCACATGAAACGGGTACCCGATAAATAGTTGAGCTAGGGACAGGAAGTTTTTATTTTACTCGCCTTTTTTGATGACAAACACATCAGACATATTAAAATTTATGTGTAAAGCCTTAAATCAATCCTGTTTACTTACTTTATATAAAAACTATTATATGGTGCAATTTATATTCTACTTACAGCAATATCGATTTTTTTTTTATTTTGTTGAATGGTCTCACCGGGTAAAAATGAAAGTAGCAAAGAAACCCGTGGAAAGTGAAAGATTCTGAATGGATGGAAACAAACTATGCTACTGAGAACGTATGCAAGGTAGGTCTTTTTCTAATTTGTTTTATACAAATCGTTCATTTACATAGAGATGTGTTTAATAAATCTTTTATTATAACATGAAATCAAACTACTTATAAGTTCCACCAAATCACTATGTACGACAAAAGTAATTTTTACTGTATCTACTACTAAATTACATGTATAAATCAAACAGTTCATAAAGAGAAACATAGCCTATAGAAGAATCATGCGCTATGATCTAGGTCCCATCAGCATCATGCACATAAACTGTGAAACAAAATTGTCTGCTTTGGGTCAGTATCATAGTGACCTTAGCGTACGAACCAAACATACTGATAAATAAAGATACTGGGAAAGTGAAAAATGTAACAGTATCAATCACACTTATTATCTCTATGACCTATACATCGTCTCGATATTGTTGTCATCTATATATTGTATCAAACCCATTATGACGGGTCGGTATTATCAACAGCGAGATTTAAATTCACTTCCTTATTCAGTGTGTTGTTGATAAAATTCTTAAAAAAATAATATGCGGAAGAATTGGCAAATTGTATATTATATAAATGAAGCTTGTATTTATGAAGGTAATTGAAAAGATAGGTACATAGATAATTGATGGAAATGCGTAAGCTTTATTATGTATACTTTTATTTTACGTTTTATACGCTTTTAACTTACAAAATACATGCATTTTTAAACTGCCATGCATTCATATCGCTTTTGTTTTAGCATCGTATTTTAGTATGCTGAACGCCAACACCAATTCACAGAAAACACAATGAGTCAGTTCAGTATTAGTCAACGGGGTTACTTCTCCCTACAACAGGAACTGGACAGTGTCGGTGATGACTATGATCAACTTTGCAGGCTGATCATACAGTTCCAGATTACGCCACAAAAATGGCCACGTACACCGGATGAAGCGATTTCTCTAATACGCACACACATCGAAAAAGTGTCCAGATCTTTCTACAACGTTAAAGACCAAATGGTAAATCTTTCTGGATTAAATGATAAAATTTATGACGGAGGAAGCTGTAAAACCAAATGGCAAAGATTCGTAATTAAATGTACATTTAAGTTTGTATTGAAAATAAACATTCATCCAGCATTTTAAAACCTGTTCTTAAGCCGTCCTTTGCATTCTCAATCGCGGTTATATTTTGCCTAGTCGGTTCTGACGGGCACCACAATCGATGTTCTGAACAAAAATCTTGTCAGTTTTTTTTTCCGAATACAATCTTTAATGTTTCGAGTGAATGATCATGAAAAACCTTATTGGCATTTATACAGCTAAGTCTTGAACAGTGGTATATAAATTACAAAGAAACACAACACAAAATGTAAAACCAGCCTAAACACACCCGATTTCTACTCATTCCAGTCAGCTTTTGGTAAACACCTTCATCGCGCAGAAAATGATTCCCACAAAATGCGACAATTTACCGACCTTGTATTTACACCATGTAAGACACTGCGCGCAATTCCCTGATTTTTTATATATATATATTTTCTTCCTGGAAGAAAAGATATTAATAAAACAACACAGAACATGCAACTATTTTTTTTACCTTTTTAGATGCTCTGATGATGATCCGGACTTCACTCCAATTTTCTTTCTTAGCCAACTGTTGATTAAAGTATAGTGACTATTCCATTTCAGTTGAGGAGATCAGAGCTTCTAATTGAATCGCTTCGGAAGTGTCGCAAGCATCAGTTGAGTTGTCAGACATTTTACGAGAATGCTACCAAAGAAGTTGGAAAACTAAACAAACTAATGACTTGTCAGCTGAGTATTTACAGACCATACTTTATGGAGCAGATGAAGCAACGGGCACGGCAACTGGGCGATGGTCATTTAAAGATAATGATTCTGGGTAAGACATTGTCATTTTTTAAAATAAGTAATTGATTTTGTTCGGCGGACAATGTACTATTTTGCAATTTCATAATAAATATACGATTGTATCAAACTCATTATTGCATTGCAGGAGAAATATGTGCAGGAAAAAGCAGTATTCTTAACATTTGGATGGACGGGAATTATTTTCCCGTTGGTCACGGGCATTGCACGAGAATTCCTTGTGAAGTTCGGTTCGACACAATAAGGCATGCCTACCTATACCACGATAGCAAACCATGGTCGAGGCCTTCAGAGTCGTTTGAACTATCTACCAATCCGGAGGACAAATCGTGGGTTAGAGTGCAAAATTGTATCTTGCATGGCTATGATGAACAGTCCGATAGTTCCGCTCCGTTGCACAAAGTTGTTATCAGATGGCCGTTGAGGATGTTTCAGGTAATTTTAACAGTATCGTTATTTTACTGAAGAAGAATGTCTTATCTAGGTCCACCTAAAACTGGCGACTTCTTATTTTTGAACATTCTTCAGAAAATGTATTTTTGCATGGAAGTTCAAAATTATCGTTTTTCATTATTTTGTGTTTTTTCAAAACGAATACAAGATATACATGTAGCTGAATGGAAGATTCCGAAAATGTCACAAAACATATTGAAGCATCTGGAAGAGCTCTGGAATATAAACAAAAATACGTCCTTAAGTGGTAAATTTAGTTCACTAGACTTACGATTTGTTCTCTTTGTATCAGTACATGATTGTCAATTTCCTACCTCGTTTTTGGCTGGGGCTTTCGTTCTGATTGCGCCATTTTCTGATAGTTGCTAACATTTACCTTCCCTTTCCAAGTTACTTAACGCACCAGAGCTCAAAATTAAAATCAAGTTCATCCTTACAAAACATTCTTTATCAATGTTTAAAATTATATAGAGACATTTTCCAATCCAAATGACATACCTAATTTACAAAACGGGACGCTTGGTGCATTGGTTGTAAACTAAAACTTTAAAGTCGATTATAAATATGTTGAGAAAATTCTTAATACTTTGTTTTATGTCTGCAGATTTTTCTGCTTTATCTTATTGCATTTATTATTTGTAATGTTTTGATATATAATTTTCAGACTGATCAGATACATCAGATGCAGAAAGATTTGAAAAAGAAAGAAGCGGTGAAAGTACGAAGACCTAGATTAACAGTATCAGAACCAATTGGAATAGCAAATGTATGTTTTAATTAAAACGCAATAGCATTTTTATTTATTCCGTATTGCTCAATTGATCTGTTGAAAGGTAAAAGTAGGCAATGATCAATTAATCTGTTGAAAGGTGCAAGAAGGCAAAATTATGAGTTTGTTTAAATCAATTTGAACAATTTATTACAACATGGATGTTATGTTCATCAAAGGCCATGCAGAAAGAGCCAGGAAATAAAGATACGGTTGTGTAAAAAGAAATGCAGACAAACTACTAACTTAAAAAAAAATCCAAATCACAAAGACATATGCACAGTGACTGGTGAAATTTGAAAAGGACAGTCCAGTTTCAGCAAAAATTAGTAAGTCTGTGGTTATCAAAATTATACATGTAGTAACATTTCTAAGAAATACACTTTAATCCATCCAAACATCTTAAAATTTAGTTCTGATTGTTCATTTACAATATTTTGCTGATTCTGTTCCGCTTTTAAATTAATAATTTTCAACTTTACTAGCAACACCCAGAAGCACCTTCTGTCGTTTATTCAAGAAGTGAAGAAACAGAAGTTCTAAAGCCACATAGAAACACAACGGCATCGAAAAAGCCGACCCAGGAACCAATCTTAGAGGTACAGTGCCAAAAAAAAGTGTAGGTCACGAAAATAAATTAAATTCATCATGTAAAGGGGCAAAATGCAAGATCGTTCAAGCCAACAAATGAGCCGCCTCTTGGGAAAACCAACACTGTGGTTTCCGAACAGATCCCACACAAACCGGCCTGTACAAGCACAGAAAAGAGCTAGAAGCTTGAAATTTCAGATGTAGAAGAGGAATTGTACTATCCGAGTTGTTACGACCTAGCGTAACTAGACAGGTACAGCGAAAAACAACCAAGTAATTTAAACTTAACAATATTTAATCAAACAAATAAATGCTGCAAATACATAAAAACAAACAAACAGATAAGTAAATAAATAAATAAATAACTTACAAAGTTAATGTCAAATAAGTCCTTGTCCCTCAAATGTAAGTCCACAATCCAGTAACTAGAATATGAGCACATGTATATTTTAATCCACACTTTTATTCTAATCCAAAACACTAGTGAAACAACCAAAATTATATACTTTAAATCACTTCAAATTTCTGAATACCTACGACTGAATTGGGACCTATATTTATACATCTAAGGAAATTCTCCAGGTTTCTAGAGAATGATATAATAAACTTTTCTCTAGAAAAGAAACGAACTAAACGAAAGTTCTTTTAAATTCTCCAAAGAGAATTTAGAATTCTCCAGAGAGAATTCAAGGCCGCAACGACCATCAAGACTAAACGAGAGTCCACTAGACCCTTCGAGATCTCAGTATACATAGTCCAAATATATTTTTAACTTATGGTAAAAAAAAAAACACTCACTCCATTTTCATCTGGAATTATCCACAAAGTGCTCATAGAATTTTCTATACTTCTAAATTATATAACAGTGATAAAAACAATCAATGACACTCTTCTACAAAGTTCCAGATAATAAATTGTAGAAACATAAAAAGAAATATATATTAATTAATTGGGTTACTCCCCTTTGATTATATATATATAAATTATAAGTAATAGCTTTTAAAAGAATCAATATTATTGAATCAATTATATATAACACTTCCCCTCTTCAACGAAAAGAAAGTTTTGTGAAATAAAACTTTCTTTTGCAATACTCATATGCAAACTTACAAGGCAAAACTGTCAAGCTCTTGAAAGGGTGTCTGGAATTATATTATCTATACCTTTTATGTGTCTAATGTCAAGATTGTGCTCTTGCAACATGAGACTTATGCTCTAGCTAATACTCAGATGGAGTCTATTTTTCAGATTAACAGTGTAAATAGAGCTGAAACACTTTTAAGTATCAAAAAGCGCATCAGTTGCCGTTTTCCTGTAGGTACAGGAAAATCTGATATAGCCTCAACTTTGGCTTCTACAGGTCTGACCTGACCTTGTCCAACAATATGTCCTAGAAATGTCAAATTAGCATGGCAAAATTCACTTTTCAGTAAGTTTATTGTCAGTTTAGCATCACTGAGTCTTTTGAAGAATTCTCTGATGATCTCCAGGTGTTGATTCCACTCTTCACTGTAGATGATGGCATCGTCGATGTAAGCTTTACACCCATCCAGACCGAAAATCAAACTATTAACCAAGCGAACCAAGCAACATTTCAGCGCTTTCAGTTTATTTCGAAATTGTCTTTCTGTAGTAACACATTCTAAAATCTCCTTTGGACTGTCTGTATATGGAATCTGCCAAAACCTTTTCAAAAGATCGAATTTTGTCACATATTTGGCGTGACCAATGTTGTCGATGCAGTCATCAATTCTTGGTATGGGAAATGTGTCAGTTTTTGTGACAGAATTTACTTTTCTATAGTCTGTGCACATTCGAAATGTCCCATCAGATTTTGGCACAAGTATACAAGGAGAACTCCATTCACTTTGACTAGGTTCTATAAAGTCATTGTCCAGCAAATACTTAACTTCTTTCCTGAGATATTGTTGTCTTTCAGGATGAAGTCTATACGGATGTTGTTTCACCGGTTTTGCTCCTTCAATAATGTCTACATCATGGTAGATTTTATCGGTTCTGGATGGAATGTCCGGAAATAAGTGCTCATATTCAAGAATTAATTGTTTTAGTTCATGTTTCTTGTCCGGATCTAGATGTGACAGTTTCTGATCGAGGTCATGCAGAATGTCAGAATTCTGGAGTTTTGAGGATAATGGTTCACAGTTCACAGAGTTCATTTCTTCAAAGTCTGTCTGATTTTGTTCATGAGGGACTATGCTTACTGAGGAAATAACTGAACTATCATTATCACTATCCCTATCAATGTACTTTTTAAGCATGTTAATATGACATAATTGTTTTTGCTTGCGCCTCCCAGGAGTGTTAACAATGTAATTTACATCACTTAACCTTTTCTCAACAGTATATGGACCATAATATCTAGCTTGTAATGGCCTGCCAGGAATGGGCAAAAGAGCAATCACCTTGTCTCCAGGGTCAAAATTTCTGTTCTGAGCATTTTCATCAAAATGCAACTTCATTTTGCTCTGAGCTGACTTAAGATTGGACCGAGCAACTTCCCAAGCTTTTGTCAATCTAGTTTTGAAGTCAGACACATACTGAAGTAAGTTCAAAGGACTGTCATTACTTGAAAGAAACTTCTCTTTCATAAGTTTTAAAGGTCCACGAACAGTGTGTCCGAAAACAAGTTCAAACGGACTGAACCCAAGAGACTCTTGTACTGACTCTCTGACAGCAAATAATAGCAAATGTATGCCTTCATCCCAATCTTTTTCGGTGTCAAAACAGTAAGATCTGATCATGTTCTTCAAAGTTTGATGGAATCTTTCCAAAGCACCTTGACTTTCAGGATGATAAGCTGATGACTTGTATTGTTTAATGCCAAGTTCATGCATTACTTGCTGAAATGTTCCTGACATAAAATTGGAACCCTGATCTGATTGGACTGATTTTGGAAGACCTACAAGTGTGAAAAACTTCACAAGGGCCTTAATTATTGTTTTCGTCTTGATATTCCTGAGTGGAATTGCTTCAGGAAAACGTGTTGAAGCACACATTATAGTCAAGAGATATTGGCAACCTGATTTAGTCTTGGGTAACGGACCTACACAGTCAATGATAATCCTACTAAATGGTTCATCAAATGCAGGAATAGGCTGTAAATTAGCTTTTGGAATAGTCTGATTAGGTTTTCCTACCATTTGACAAGTGTGACAGGATTTGCAATGTTGGGAAACATCAGATTTTAATCCTGGCCAGTAGAAATGCTTGAGAATTTTGTGGTAAGTCTTATTTATCCCTAAATGACCTGACATGGGAGTTTCATGGGCCAAGTTTAAGATTTCAGGACGATAAGCCTTAGGAACCACAATTTGGTGATTTATGGTCCATTCGTCTTCCGCTGAAACATCAGGAGGACGCCATTTTCTCATTAAGATGTCATTTTTGACATAAAAACAAACAGGAACCTGAGAAATTTCATTTTCATCTAAAGCCCTTTCAAATAAAGGCGAGATTTCAGGATCACTGTGCTGTTCTTGACAAAGTTGTGACCTTGACATTTGGTCGTGACCTTGGTCAAAAATTGAAGGTGAAAGGTCATTGTCTGACCTTTGATTGTTGAAGTCAGTTTGACTTGAAGAAAGAGATTTTGAAATCTCATCATGAAAAGACTGACCTATAAAAGTGTCAGTTAAGTCAATATCCTGTATCCCATCATTCAATTTGACTTTTTTTGCCATAGCCCTTGTAACGGCACATGAAGGGTAAAGATCAGGAATTTCCTGCTCAATGGGATCAGGCAATTGATCCTCACAAGGTGTATTGGTCAAAAGTGGGTTTACCACAACCTTATCTCCGGCTAAGTCATTGCCTAATAGCAAGTGAACACCTTTAAAAGGTAAAGAAGGCCTAATACCTACAGCCACAGGACCAGAAAGTAAGTCTGAAGACAAATAAATGTTATGGAGCGGTACATTAACAAATCCACACTCTACTCCCTGAATAAGGACACTTGTCCCAGTTGAAGTCTTCTCGGAAAAAGGCAGGGTATCTGCTAAAATAAGAGACTGAGAAGCTCCGGTATCTCGTAAGATTTTAATAGGGGTAGACTGGGCAGAATCACTAGTAAGTGACACAAAACCTTCTGATAAGAATGGTTCATAAATCTCCATAATACAATCAGTCGCAGACGTTTTGGCCAAAATAGGATTTTCATCCTGAATAATCGACTGTGGTTTTGACCTTAAAGAAGTAAGACCTGTTGGTCTAGAATTATTTTGATTTTGTCTCTCTTTTCTTCTTTTCAAAGTTTCACATTCAGAAATGACGTGACCGTCACCTTTACAATAATTGCAAAACAGCCGGGGTGAGTATGAGGATCTTTGACCTTTGTTTTCACTAGTATCTTTATTTTTAGGATTATGTGAAGGACTGGAACTATCAGCTGTTAGTCCAGCTTGTGGTTGTGGATTAGGTTGAGGAGAATTATTTCTCTGTTGAGGGTTAAATGGTTTTGACTGAGGTGTATTAGGTTTAAATTGAGGGTTAAAAGGTTTCTTGTAAGGCTTATTTACAAAAGACACCTTATGAGTCAAAGCATAATCATCAGCTAATCGTGCTGCTACATCTAAAGTTTCTACTTCCCTTTCGTCAAGAAAAGATTTGACATCAGAGTGTATGCATCGTTTGAACTCTTCAACAAGCATGAGCTGTCTTAATTTTGCATGATCAGACTTTACATCCTTTGAAGAACACCACCTATCAAATAATTGCTCCTTAGTTCTAGCAAATTCTACATGGGTTTGGTCATGTTCTTTCCTACAATTTCTGAATTTCTGCCTATAAGCTTCAGGTACTAACTCATAAGCCTTAAGAATCAGATTTTTGACTGTGTCATAATCTGAACTTTGATCAAGTGGAAGCTGAGTGTAAATTTCTCGAGCTTTACCAATAACAACACTCTGTAGAAGCAAGGTCCAATGCTCTTTTGGCCATTTCAAATTTTCTGCTACCTTCTCAAAATGTAAAAAGTACTTATCTACCTCTTTTTCTTGAAATGGAGGAACGAGCCTGATATGCTTTGTAACATCAAATACTTTACTAGGATCAAAAGACACAGGAGGCATTTGATTTACTGCTTAATTCAAGCTCTTTCATTCTTATTTCATAATGCATTTTCTCTTTTTCAACCTCAATTCTTTCCTCTTGCTCTAATTTTTCTTTTGCAAGCCTTTCTTCTAACTCTCTTTGTTTTTCTCTTTCCCTTTCTTCAAATGCTAACTTTTGTTTTTCAAGCTCTAACTTTTCTATTTGTATTCTTTCCTCCCTTTCAGCCTTATCTCTTGCAAGTTTTTCTTCCCTTTCAGCCTTATCTCTTGCAAGTTTTTCTTCCCTTTCAGCCTTATCTCTTGCAAGTTTTTCTTCCCTTTCTTCCTTATCTGCCCTTCTTTTTTCTTCAAACTCTAATCTTAATTTTTCCAGTTCAAGATGCCTTTTTAATTCTAACTCTTTCAACTGTATGTCGGTTTGTGAGACCATAATAAGAGATGTAGCTGAGGGTTCAAAAAATTCCTCATCAACAAGAAACTGAATGATAACATTCTTAATTTCACGTTTTAACATAGATGTTTTGACATCAGGTATGCTATAATGACTAGCAATGTCTAAAAGATCACTCTTTTTGGCCAAGTTTAACAGCTCTTGAGAAGGCGCAGCAATGAAATCTTCAAGTTTGAATGACATGGTTGCTTTTTGCTGGTATGACAAACAATAAATATCTTTTCAAATTCAGAATAAAATAGATGCACAAAATGTTCAATCCCGGACGAGCCCCCAAAATCTGTTACGACCTAGCGTAACTAGACAGGTACAGCGAAAAACAACCAAGTAATTTAAACTTAACAATATTTAATCAAACAAATAAATGCTGCAAATACATAAAAACAAACAAACAGATAAGTAAATAAATAAATAAATAACTTACAAAGTTAATGTCAAATAAGTCCTTGTCCCTCAAATGTAAGTCCACAATCCAGTAACTAGAATATGAGCACATGTATATTTTAATCCACACTTTTATTCTAATCCAAAACACTAGTGAAACAACCAAAATTATATACTTTAAATCACTTCAAATTTCTGAATACCTACGACTGAATTGGGACCTATATTTATACATCTAAGGAAATTCTCCAGGTTTCTAGAGAATGATATAATAAACTTTTCTCTAGAAAAGAAACGAACTAAACGAAAGTTCTTTTAAATTCTCCAAAGAGAATTTAGAATTCTCCAGAGAGAATTCAAGGCCGCAACGACCATCAAGACTAAACGAGAGTCCACTAGACCCTTCGAGATCTCAGTATACATAGTCCAAATATATTTTTAACTTATGGTAAAAAAAAAAAACACTCACTCCATTTTCATCTGGAATTATCCACAAAGTGCTCATAGAATTTTCTATACTTCTAAATTATATAACAGTGATAAAAACAATCAATGACACTCTTCTACAAAGTTCCAGATAATAAATTGTAGAAACATAAAAAGAAATATATATTAATTAATTGGGTTACTCCCCTTTGATTATATATATATAAATTATAAGTAATAGCTTTTAAAAGAATCAATATTATTGAATCAATTATATATAACAGAGTAGCGAAAACAAAGGCGCTGATCAGCTTCGCGGTTACCGCGAAGTTGATCTGCGCCTTTGTTTTCGCCTAAGCAGATTGTCGGTTTTCCCATGAGGCGGCTCAAATGTATTGTTAACGTGTTCATTTCACGAGATACTATTTTTACCAGTGTGCTTATAACAAATACGAGTTCTTTCAACAAGTGATGTTATGAATTATGATAAATGCGGTTTTGTCAACAGTACAAGGGTGTACAGATGCCTGCATTGCGAACATCACCAAAGACTCCCGTTGGGGCTAGTGATACATCCCCGGACACAGAGGGCGAGGAAACACGAACAAGATTCAATTTTGATAATGTATCAGGAGACGGGGATAACCTAACAGACAACAGCTATGATGACACATTGAAGGTGGGTATCAGTTCTAAATGAAAGATATGTGACTGTATCTAAATTAGCTCAGAGGAGTCCTTTACTATGAGCTTATCAATTCTAGTACTTAATCAGATCTAAAACCATTGTATTACTTTTTTCTATCATTCAAGAAGATCATACTTCCCTAAGTTAGCAATTTAAATTATGATGATAATTATAATACTCATCAAATTGGTTTACAGTTAAAGTTAAGTGTACAAAATCCTGAGGGATCAACTAGGTGTTACACTACTTTTAAACGACTATTTTGTCTATCTCATAGCTTGTAAATTGATTTTTGTCTATATAACTTATATGTACGAGGGGAAAGCAAAAAGTTCGTGGACTTTCTTAATAACTTTTATAATTGACGTCCGATTGTTTTCGTATTTTCACAAGTGTAATAATGGTCTATTGTCGACATTCATGTAAAATGTTATTTGTCGAATCTTATTTTTGATTGGTCAAATTACATCAACAAACACGTGGGGTTTGCTACCCCGGAGCACGCCGTAAAATCTCTGTTTACGTGTTTATAAATATAAAAATATTTTAAAAATGTCTTTTCTAAATTTTCTTAAATTATGAAAATATTGATAATGATGTCATTCGGCTTGAAATGTGAAATTGCAGTTCTCGCATTCGAAAGACAACGCTACAGCGACACTTTTTGAAAGACAAGTCTAAGCAAAAATTTAGTAAAAATGACGTTACTGGTAAATGGTGGAAACTTGCACATCGATAAAATTTGTGCGAGACTTCCGAATAAAACCTACAGAAACGTCTGATTTGTTACAAACAGCTAGAGACACATCAGAACTGAAGCATACAACAGTGTTCAATGATGTGCAAAGTGTTAGTCACAACGAAATAGCTGTTAAAAACAACAAGTAAGCACAAAATTCTACGCGAACAACTTTAACGTCATGGCATGCCCCGTATAATCCTAGCGTCTGTCGCAGAAATTGTCATAAAAACTAAATTTTTCTAGCGATTTGCCTTAAACTTTCTACTGTACTCCTTCATGGATGGGGAATAAATATATGAAAATTTGCTTGAAGTCGAATGAGAAATAATGTTTTTATAGGAACTTTTGACTCGGCCAGCGTATACAGAAAACCCGTTGTCAAATGACGTTAACGTCTTGGCGTGCTCCGGGTAGCGGTAACACGCATCAAACAAATTGCCATAGAAACGATGTTTATCAAGTGATTTGTCTGAAACTTTCTAGGTTTGTTTGTATTAAATTGATCGCAAACATACGGTAATTTCAGAGAAATCGCATATATACTTTTGATTTTATTGACAAAGTCCACGAACTTTTTGCTTTCCCCTCGTATGTAAATGGAATCATTGTGTCTGTTACTTAGTTCGACAATGGAAATATTTAGTCTGTAAGCTACATGTAGTATGAAAATGGAATTATTTTGTCCATTATCTTGCATGTAATTGGTATTATGTTACCTAGCTTGTAAATGGAATTATTTTTGTCTATAACTTAGTATGTAAATGGAATCATTTTTTCTGTTACTTAGCTTGCCAATGGAAATATTTAGTATATAACCTAGAATATACATGGAATTATTGATTTGTCCATTAACTTGCATGCAACGGGTATTATTTTACCTAGCTTGCAAATTGATTATTTTGCATATTATCTAGCTTGTATATGGAATAAGTTTTTGTCTACAACTTTGTATGTAAATGGAATCATTTTGTCCGTTACTTGTCTTGTCAATGGAAATGTTGCATGTAATTGGTGTTATTTTACCTAGCTTGTAAATGGATTTTTTCTCAGTCTATTATCTAGCTTGTAAATGGAATTATTTTGTCTGTTACCTAGCTTGTAAATGATTATTTTTCTATCACCTTATTTGGAAGTGGAAATATTTTGTCTGTTTCCTACCTTGTAATTTGTCCTCTACATATATAGCTTGTAATTGTATTTTATTTATCGCTTGAAAATGGAATTATTTAGCTTGTAAATGAGTTTGTTTTGTCTATTACCTAGCTTGTAAATGGATTTATTTGGTCTATTACATAGCCTGTAAATGGAATCATTTTCTTTAGTATCTAGCTTGTAAATGGAATTATTTTGTCTATTACTTAGCTTGTAAATGGAATAATTTGCTTGTAAATGGAATTATTTTGTACATTATCTAGCCTGTATTTGGAATTATTCTGTCCATTACCTACATTGTAATTGAAATTGTTTTGTCTATTACCTAGCTCGTAAATTGAATTGTCTATTACAAAGCTTGTAAATGGAATTACCTTCGTGGACGCACCAGGAATCTATGACACTGAAGAAAGCTTTCTGAACCTCCAGTCTTACATACAGTCATGTGATGCCTTCATCTTCGTCATCAGTAATGCTGAAACAGAGGGGCTGGCTAGAGACAGGGTATGCTATGAGCTTTTCCTGAACCATATCAACATCGATTGGACCTAATGTAACAAGTTTTAATAATGTGATCGCTGTCTCAAGCAGGAAAGATAATGCTAATTTTAAGAAGTATCAGAAGAGTACATTGTATAATGCAATATACATTGATATTTATAGTCATTATGATATTTATAGTCATTATAGTTGATTCTGTGTGTGTTTTTATTTGCAAAAAGTACAAGCGCAATTCCTATAAGACACAAATGTATTGCAATGGAGCATGTAGGCCATGTAGTGTCACCTTTGTGCAATTAGACCGACGGCGATGTTACATGCGTGAAGTACAATATGGAAAGGTCTTATGAGAAATTATATCACAGTGTGTCATAGAGATCGCGGCCTCTGTCATTCTGAGTCAAATTGTTTATAATGGTTTGAATGTCTTTAAGTAAAATAACAACATTTTGAGATGTCAAGAAGACTTACAACCCAAATATAAACTATCTTAAACAGGTATTGAAGCTAATGGAGATTGTTAGACAGACTTGCGAGGAGAAGAACAACTTCTTCAACCCCCAGTGTGCACTGTTTCTCTGTAACAAATGGGACATAGTAGACGATGCCGATAAGGAAACGTTACTAAACAGGGTCCTACAGAGAATCAGGGAGTGCTGGCCAACTGTATCCAGTAAACAACTACTACCGATTTCTGGTTCAAAACAGGTATTTTTCTGCTATAATATGACACCGAAAGTTTTTTTTATATTAACACTAAAGTATTTCTTTCATTACCTCTTACTTTTGGGGTATAAGTTCTGTAGCAAATTGTGTGGTGGCTCCCACATCTACAAAATATAGCAAATGAGCAAGAACTGATAACAGTGTTATCGGGGAACGTTAAGTTATATGCAAATAAGAGATTTTACTTATCCATTGGGTACCTGTAAAACTGTTTTTAATCTGTAATGTTCAAAAGCATTTAATCTTGGTTAAGATATTCAAATCATTGCCAGATCATTCGTGAAATACAAGATGGAAAAGTTCCAGCTTTGTATGAGAAATTCTACTATGGTGTGTGTTCTTTCATAGAGATGGCTACCTCAATCAGTATTGAGTCAAACTGCTGGTAATATAATTTTTAAGTATTTTTCTTTCAGAAAAAATATCGAATTAATTCCATCAAATTGAAGAAATAAGAAATTAGCAACATTTTATTAACGGTTTCAACATCGACACCATATTTTCGTCTTAATAGAATTGACAATCTATATAATGAACAAGACGTTTAGCTCCTACGAGCATATATCCCAGCATTTTGATAATAATAATATAATTACATATTTAATAACCGTTATTTAAGAGCATTATTTTTTCTATAACCGGTATGAGTGTCGCGCTTCTTTTGGCAGTATCAACACAGAACTCCCAACTATGACTATCACAAAAAGATTAGGAATTACATTAACTCCCCTTAGGTTGCATGCCGCGTCTACTGTACGGATTCCTCATTCAACTAACAATTTTCAAAATTTATTACCTACTGTTAGGGTGACACCTCTTAATTTATTTTCGGCATCTACTGTTAATCTACACGGAGCTTCTAATTCTAATATGTTTCGTAATAATCTTCAGATAAGGTTATCTCCACTTAAATCACCAATTTTACGTAAATATATTAATCCGTTCAAGAGACCTGGAATGTACCCTAGTATTTCTAAGTGCAATGATTCATCAGGATGTTTATCATGATTTATTTGTTTGTTCTTGATGATTCATTTACTAGTTAGAGATTCACCACGAGGACCGAAGAACTAACTAAATGTTATGAACCACTGCAGAAGCTGAGGGTGAGGTTACGGCCGTGTAAAATCGATTTAAACCCGCCAGTAACTTTGTGTTACTGATCGTTCCAAGTCGATACTTCTGTGGTGGTTCTTTTTGTTTTATGTCTTGGTGTTTAAAATATTTTTGTGCTGTTGGCGCCTTATGTGTGTTTGCATATTTTTAGTTAAGTTAAGGTAACTGAGTGGCCACCTATTGGGAAAATAGCTGCTCATTCGGCTTACGAAATGTTTTCATGGTATAAGTACCTGATTGTTAGTTTGGTTTTTTTTTTCCCACCTTGGTTTTTGGAGTGGGAATCTTTTTCTGATTGCGCCTTTTCCTGATCTTTGCCTACTTGTACTTTTTAAAGTCGCTTACATACCTTAACTATCATCATAAACTCCGAATAGCTTTTTTATTGCGACTAACTAAGAAAATGTATATATTTACATATTGAGCTGGGAAATGTGACTTGATCAAGGCCTCAACAGACGACGCCTGTAACGAGGATCCGCTTCTCAGTTCGCTAACAATTAATCAAAATAGAAGAAAAGACATGAAACGAACCCACAATGCTAGCCATTTCTTAAATGATACACACATTCCATATATGTTTTGGGACCCATAAATATGATAAAGCGTTTTAGATTTTTGATGGAGCATCACAGTAAACAAATAAAATAGACTTCATCTAGAGAAACAGAGACGAAAGTATTAAGATGATACTTATTTTATATGACTGATACTTAAAGGACCTCCTTTGAAGTGTTGCTATAACTTACAGCAACACTTCGAACGAGGTCCTTTATTATTATGCAAACTAAATACATGTAGCAATATTTTGTTTCTCATTTTATTACAGGTGGCTCACGTCATTCCTTGATAAAATAGTCGCACTGCAAAGGAAAGCTCAAACCATAGCAAACTATTCAAGACATCAACAACGTGAGGTTAAGGAGAGTCTAACAGAAATACGAAGATCCATGCTAGAAATAAGCGACCGCCAGACAGAAACTTCGCAAACATTAGAAGAGGATAGAGTCACTGCTTTGAATAGCTTGAAGGAACGAACCAAGAAGCTTTTGAAGACCAATATCGATACCTTACGTAAATGGGTCGATAAAGATATACCCAAAGAAAACGGCATGACGTGGAGAAAGTATCACCATGAACTGAATAGAGCAATTGCAAAGCGACTGGAGCAACTGTTTGTTGATGACGAAGAATCAAATGTCATTATAGATGCTTATGAAGACAAGATTAAGGAAAAGTTGTATATGATGCAGGCATTGCTTACTCGAGAGGACGCAAAGGCTTCCTATCTACAACCTTTGACTGCATCCATAGATGTGTCGAATGAGAGCAGTGGGATTCTTCCAAAGGCAAAACTACTGTTATTGGTGCTAGCCATGGTTGTAACTCTCCCAGTGGCGCCATTGATATTGATTGTGTGGCATATAATTGAGGAGATGACGGTGCCGATTCTGCTAGAAGATGAGGAACTGTTCAAAAAGGACAAGGGGGTGTATATGAGAAAACAAACAGAAATACTTGTGGATCAGATTGTTAAGGAAAAATCAAGCCTGATTGCTGAAACTAGATTAGATGCTCTGTCAAACAATGCAAAACATATGATGCAGTTCTTTTTCACGTGCATTGAGAACCGATTGAAGGCTATTGATGAAATGACTCAGCAAGTTGAACGCCAAATAGTTACATATGGTAACCTGGGGGCATTGAATGTAATAACCACTAAACTGTCACAGTTTTACATCAGAAACATAATGAAACACGACATTGTCGCCGACCACCTAAGAGTCGACACGGGGAATCCGTCAAAAATCATCGGTACTGGGTATCTGTCAAGTGTTGTGAAAGGTAACAACAGTATTGCCACATTTTACTTCTTTATTTATATTGAGATTTAAAATGCATTTTTTCAACAAGCAATACCATAAAAAGGTTTAAATTGTTGCCAGTGTTTCAGAGAACGTGCTTTTCAGCGGTATACAATAGGTATATCCGTGGAGAAATGCATCGCGCTTATGTATGTTTGACCTTTGAACTTTGCTATAATTTTTCCGCTTACAATTAATGCATGAATTGAATGGCTTCGATAAGTGTTCGAGGAAAACTGCTAAAGTGCTAATATTTCATTTTCACTTTTTCCTATCAGGTCAGTATTTCGATGACGTTGACCATGACGTGGCAGTCAAGGTAGTGAAATGGCCAGCTGGAGAAGAAGAGGCAATATTTCGGGAATGTTTCCTTCTAAGGTGGTCGTTATAACAAACATTGCAGATTTAGAACAGTTAAAACTAACACCCTCCATTTGCACACGTTTTTGAATATCCTGTTTGAAAGCATTTATCAGTTAATACTTTGTCTGTCACAAACGAACCAATATAAGCGTCACGTTAGTATTTAGCCGGACAGACAGAACCGCTGTGCTCACATGCTATTTATAATTGCCAACCAGTCGTTCGTTCGGCATTTTGGTATGGTTACAATCTCTATAGTAATTAAGTAATTGCAAAACTTAATTTATCATTTCACTACATATCAAGTACTTTCTTTACTTTGCAGGCAGTTATCACAGAAGTCGGAACAAGAGAAGACAAACTTTGTGAAATTTTATGGCTCCACATTTGACGAATATCAAGACACGTTTAAACTGATGCTAGTCTGTGAACTGTGTGACACAGACCTTGCCAAGCTTGTACAGATGGACGATCTGATCCTCCCCTCGGGGGTTGGGGTCCTGTTTCCCGGCAGGGATTCACAGAAGGGCCAGGGCTGGAACTACTTTTTCAACCTTGCCAAGCAAGCAGCCACTGGACTGCACTTTGTTCACAGCAATAGTATCGTCCATCGCGATGTCAAGCCGGCCAACTTTCTGGTATGTATGAGACAGACAGACAGACTGTTTGTAGTGTCATCAGGAAAACAAGTCCGTGTAATATATACCCCTTTAAACCCCACTTTTATATATATCAAGTACTTTCATAATATATATATTATGGATTCGGTGCTACCGACAGGTTTGTCTGTTTGATGTATATTACCCAAATCTCATACTATACTATTAATCTATATACATCTTGTATCTTTTGATCCAGTCAAACCCGTTCATTCTCCATATTGTATCAAGTAGTCTTCAACTTAGCCAGTTATCTAGGAAAACCTCGCCCGCAGCAGCTTACATAACCATAAAAATGACCAGCGTTTGTACCGTTGTGTTTAAAGTCACGTTTTGCATAGCCCACCTTCAGTAGTTTTGCAACCTTCGAAGTGAACGGACGTGTTTGTTTACTTCTATTTTCTTTTTTTTTTTTTTTTTTTTTTTTTTTTTTTTTTTTTTTTTTTTTTTATTTCCACCCCCCACCCCCCCCCCCCTCTTTATTTTGAGTTTTATTTTCGGGATTTTAATCAAATTGCATCAAATTTCTGTGTTCCCCCATTGAGCACAATGTGATTTTTTACCTGTATTTGCTTATCTCAAAAATCGAGAACGGCCATTTTCGCTGTCTCACCTTCTATTTTTCTCTAAACTTGCACTAATCAGTATGCCTCTGATGAAGCCGAAAGGCGAAAGCTAGCTCAGGCACAAATAAAATAAAATTTTGCACCGTTAATGATAAAATCTCCATTCCATATATATATATATATTCTGTACGCCAATTTTAGCATCTATAAACCTTTTACGTCATTGACGTAAAGATAAATAGAATAAATAAAAATGGCCGCCGTTCGTAGGTAATGAAAAGAACCGAAAATGATTGGGTCGCCTATGGCGGTAAATAATAGGCCGCTAAATAGCGTCAATGACGTAAAAGGTTTATAGATGCTAAAATTGGCGTACAGAATCGGAAGACCGCGGTGGTGTATAGTTAGCACGTCTGCCCGGAATGCAGGAGGTCCGTGGTTCGATTCCCGGTCGCGGAACGACCATTCTGTTTGTTTATATATATACAAATATCGATATATACATATATCGAAAAAATAATGACATCTGATTTTTTACATTATTTAATTACCGCGACCGGTTTCGTTATACTCATCAGTCGGACTTAACATAGTAACATAGCAACGTTAGTAACGTTTACACATAATAACGCAACGTAAAACGTCGCAACGTTCATGACATCATCAAGTTCTGTTAAGTTTAGGGTTGAATATATTTAAGAAATATTTTCCTTTCGACAACCTAGCTGAAACATCATTGACGTGAAATTTATAGAAAGGAAAAATAGAATATTTAGGATCACTAGAACAACAACGATCTACATGTGCAGAGACGGGTAGTTGTCTTGTTGAAGGGATTCTAATTTGCTGGTCGTGAACTGTCCGTCTATTTCGCGGTTTGTCGCCCGTCTGTCCGATGTAAAATTCTTTGCAGCCGTTGCAGATTAAAACATAAAGAACATTTTGCACTGCACAGTCCATGTCTTCTTTGACGTGAAAAGTTTTGTTCTGCAAAGTTATGGTTGATCCTTCAATTAAGTGTTTACAAAGCCCACACCGGGGCTCATTACATCGAGTGACCTTTGCGGACGTTCTTGATTCATTAAATTCAGATTTTGTTAGGAGGCGCTTAAGGTTTGGGAGTTGTCTTTTGCATTTAACGATTTTTGTTTCACTTAAGATTTTTGACATGGTTTCGTCTGAAGTCAGAACATCCATGTTGTGTTTGATAATACCGAATACCTCTTTGTTTTTAGGATTGTGGGTAGAAATAAAAGGCAGTATGTCTTCCGTTTCTTTACTTTTCACTTCTAAGAGTTTGTCTCTTGGGATAGACATCGCTTTTTGGATGCCTGCGTTAATGATTTCAGTTGGATATTTTCTTTGAATAAGTGTATGAGACAATTCTTTCAGACGTGTCAGTAGTACATTTTTATCAGATACAATGGTACATAGTCTTCTGGCTAAAGAAAATGGTATGTTGATTTTTGTGTGTTTTGGGAGGCAAGAATTGAAAATGAGATATTGCTGGGAATCAGTAACTTTATGAAAAATATCCGTAGAAATTAATGTTCCAGATTTCAACACTAGCACATCTAGAAAAGGTATTTGTGTAGATTTGATCAGAGGTTTGAATTGGATGTCTTTGTGTAAGCTATTCAGTACATTTTCGAAGTAATTAAGATCCTGACTAGAAAATGGCCAAATTGAAAAACAATCATCTAAAAATCTTTTCCAGTTTTCCATCATACGAGCGTATATTGTCCAAAATTGTGACCCTTCTCTATTGTAATTCTTTCATACATGAGCTCTTCTAAGTAGCCTAAAACCAGAGTAGCGTAAGTTGGTGATACCTTTGCCCCCATTGTACAGCCTTTCCGCTGGTTAAAGAATGATTCATTGAATGAAAAATTGTTGTTTTCAAGAATAATACTTAAGCCTTCAAGAATAAATTCCTTTGAATATATATAGTAAAACTGGGGTTTAAGGAGGTATACCTACTTTTCTTATTTTGGCTCCAAAACATAGATTGTGAGTACTCGTTAGAACCGCCTCGATAAGAAAAATATCAAAAATTTTCTGATGAAAATTTTCAATTTTTACAACTTAAAAAATCCCTGTCATTGACGTAAAGATAAATAGAATAAATAAAAATGGCCGCCGTTCGTAGGTAATGAAAAGAACCGAAAATGATAGGGTCGCCTACGGCGGTAAATAATAGGCCGCTAAATAGCGTCAATGACGTAAAAGGTTTATAGATGCTAAAATTGGCGTACAGAATCGGAAGACCGCGGTGGTGTATAGTTAGCACGTCTGCCCGGAATGCAGGAGGTCCGTGGTTCGATTCCCGGTCGCGGAACGACCGATTTTTGTACGCTAATTCTGTTTGTTTATATATATACAAATATCGATATATACATATATCGAAAAAATAATGACATCTGATTTTTTATATTATTTAATTACCGCGACCGGTTTCGTTATACTCATCAGGCGGATTTAACATAGTAACATAGCAACGTTAGTAACGTTTACACATAATAACGCGACGTAAAACGTCGCAACGTTCATGACATCATCAAGTTCTGTTAAGTTTAGGGTTGAATATATTTAAGAAATATTTTCCTTTCGACAACCTAGCTGAAACATCATTGACGTGAAATTTATAGAAAGGAAAAATAGAATATTTAGGATCACTAGAACAACAACGATCTACATGTGCAGAGACGGGTAGTTGTCTTGTTGAAGGGATTCTAACTTGCTGGTCGTGAACTGTCCGTCTATTTCGCAGTTTGTCGCCCGTCTGTCCGATGTAAAATTCTTTGCAGCCGTTGTAGATTAAAACATAAAGAACATTTTGCACTGCACAGTCCATGTCTTCTTTGACGTGAAAAGTTTTGTTCTGCAAAGTTATGGTTGATCCTTCAATTAAGTGTTTACAAAGCCCACACCGGGGCTCATTACATCGAGTGACCTTTGCGGACGTTCTTGATTCATTAAATTCAGATTTTGTTAGGAGGCGCTTAAGGTTTGGGAGTTGTCTTTTGCATTTAACGATTTTTGTTTCACTTAAGATTTTTGACATGGTTTCGTCTGAAGTCAGAACATCCATGTTGTGTTTGATAATACCGAATACCTCTTTGTTTTTAGGATTGTGGGTAGAAATAAAAGGCAGTATGTCTTCCGTTTCTTTACTTTTCACTTCTAAGAGTTTGTCTCTTGGGATAGACATCGCTTTTTGGATGCCTGCGTTAATGATTTCAGTTGGATATTTTCTTTGAATAAGTGTATGAGACAATTCTTTCAGACGTGTCAGTAGTACATTTTTATCAGATACAATGGTACATAGTCTTCTGGCTAAAGAAAATGGTATGTTGATTTTTGTGTGTTTTGGGAGGCAAGAATTGAAAATGAGATATTGCTGGGAATCAGTAACTTTATGAAAAATATCCGTAGAAATTAATGTTCCAGATTTCAACACTAGCACATCTAGAAAAGGTATTTGTGTAGATTTGATCAGAGGTTTGAATTGGATGTCTTTGTGTAAGCTATTCAGTACATTTTCGAAGTAATTAAGATCCTGACTAGAAAATGGCCAAATTGAAAAACAATCATCTAAAAATCTTTTCCAGTTTTCCATAATACGAGCGTATATTGTCCAAAATTGTGACCCTTCTCTATTGTAATTCTTTCATACATGAGCTCTTCTAAGTAGCCTAAAACCAGAGTAGCGTAAGTTGGTGATACCTTTGCCCCCATTGTACAGCCTTTCCGCTGGTTAAAGAATGATTCATTGAATGAAAAATTGTTGTTTTCAAGAATAATACTTAAGCCTTCAAGAATAAATTCCTTTGAATATATATAGTAAAACTGGGGTTTAAGGAGGTATACCTACTTTTCTTATTTTGGCTCCAAAACATAGATTGTGAGTACTCGTTAGAACCGCCTCGATAAGAAAAATATCAAAAATTTTCTGATGAAAATTTTCAATTTTTACAACTTAAAAAATCCCTGTATATTGCACGGGCAAATTTTCGTAATGAATGTATGATAATTTTGAGATTATTTTCTTAATTCTCCATCGTAAAATGTACTACAAACTCTGCAATGTATCTTCCATCACAAGTCATCATAAGCTTATCTATAGATCAATTTCTGGTTGAAACACACTGTGCCTTATATTCGTACTTTAACCCATATTTGACGAATGGATTCTCCCATCATTATCAATTGGATGAGACCACTTTCAGTTTTAGGGGTGTAAGGAGTGATTTTAAAATTGTTAGCTCACCTGAGCCGAAGGCTCACAAGGTGAGCTTATAGGATGGCCATGATCCGGCGTCCGTCCGTCGTCCGTCCGTCGTCGTCGTCCACAATTTCAAAGATCTTCTTCTCTGAAACCGCTTGGCCGATCTAGTTGAAATTTTATGTGGAGCCTCCTTGGGTAGTGGCATTTCAAGTTTGATCGCGAAATCCAGGTCACATGACCAAGATGGCCGCCACGCCCATATATGGTAAAAACCCTTCAAAAATCTTCTTCTCCAGAACCGGTGGGCCGATTTCCACGAAACTTGGTATGTAGCATCGGGGACTTCAGTCCATCATAGTTTGATAAAATGATGACCCTTGGATGACCTTGACCTATTTTACGGCAAGGTCAATTTTGGAAACATAGGCTTTTACATGGGAAAAAGTGAAAACTATGGATTTTTTGAAAACTATTGCAGCCTGAGGCCTGAAAAGTGGTAGATGCAAACAACTAATAGAGTATATGAAGGTATGTGATTAATTTAGGTCAAGGTCATCTCTTGACCTTGGCCAGTCTGTCGTCCATACACACTTTTCAAAGATCTTCTTCTCTGAAACTGCTGGGCCAATCAAGTTGAAATTTTATGTGGAGCATCCATGGGTAGGGGAGACGAAAGTTTGATCGCAAAATTGAGGTCACATGACCAACATCGCCGCCACGCCCATATATGGTAAAAACTACTAAAAAATCTTCTTCTCCAGAACCGGTGGGCCGATTTCCACGAAACTTAGTATGTAGCATTGGGGACTTCAGTCCATCATAGTTTGATAAAATGATGACCATAGGATGACCTTGACCTATTTTACGGCAAGGTCAATTTTGGAAACATAGGCTTTTACATGGGAAAAAGTGAAAACTATGGATTTTTTGAAAACTATTGCAGCCTGAGGCCTGAAAAGTGGTAGATGCAAACAACTAATGGAGTAGATGAAGGTATGTGATTAATTTAGGTCAAGGTCATCTCTTGACCTTGGCCAGTCTGTCGTCCATACACACTTTTCAAAGATCTCTGAAACTGCTGGGCCAATCAAATTGAAATTTTATGTGGAGCATCCAAGGGTAGGGGAGATGGAAGTTTGATCGCGAAATCCAGGTCACATGACCAAGATGGCCGCCACGCCCATATATGGTAAAAACTACTAAAAAATCTTCTTCTCCAGAACCGGTGGGCCGATTTCCACGAAACTTGGTATGTAGCATCGGGGACTTCAGCCCATCATAGTTTGATAAAATGATGACCATAGGATGACCTTGACCTATTTTACGGCAAGGTCAATTTTGGAAACAGAGGCTTTTACATGGGAAAAAGTGAAAACTATGGATTTTTTGAAAACTATTGCAGCCTGAGGCCTTAAAACTGGTAGATGCAGACAACTAATGGAGTAGATGAAGGTATGTGATTAATTTAGGTCAAGGTCATCTCTTGACCTTGGCCAGTCTGTCGTCCATACACACTTTTCAAAGATCTTCTTCTCTGAAACTGCTGGGCCAATCAAGTTGAAATTTTATGTGGAGCATCCATGGGTAGGGGAGACGAAAGTTTGTTCACAAAATCCAGGTCACATGACCAAGATGGCCGCCACGCCCATATATGGTAAAAACTACTAAAAAATCTTCTTCTCCAGAACCGGTGGGCCGATTTCCACGAAACTTAGTATGTAGCATCGGGGACTTCAGCCCATTATAGTTTGATAAAATGATGACCATAGGATGACCTTGTCCTATTTTACGGCAAGGCCAATTTTGGAAACATAGGCTTTTACATGGGAAAAAGTGAAAACTATGGATTTTTTGAAAACTATTGCAGCCTGAGGCCTGAAAAGTGGTAGATGCAAACAACTAATGGAGTAGATGAAGGTATGTGATTAATTTAGGTCAAGGTCATCTCTTGACTTGGCCAGTCTGTCGTTCATACACACTTTTCAAAGATCTTTTTCTCTGAAACTGCTGGGCCAATCAAGTTAAATTTTATGTGGAGTATCCGTGGGTAGGGGAGACAAAAGTTTGATCGCAAAATCTAGGTCACATGACCAAGATGGCCGCCACACCCATATATGGTAAAAACTACTCAAAAATCAGCTTCTCCAGAACCGGTGGGCCGATTTCCACGAAACTTGGTATGTAGCATCGGGGACTTCAGCCCATCATAGTTTGATAAAAAGATGACCATAGGATGACCTTGACCTATTTTACGGCAAGGTCAATTTTGGAAACATAGGCTTTTACATGGGAAAAAGTGAAAACTATGGATTTTTAGCTCACCTGAGCCGAAGGCTCACAAGGTGAGCTTATAGGATGGCCATGATCCGGCGTCCGTCCGGCGTCGTCGTCGTCGTCCACAATTTCAAAGATCTTCTTCTCTGAAACCGCTTGGCTGATCTAGTTGAAATTTTATGTGGAGCCTCCTTGGGTAGTGGCATTGTACTTTAGTTCGTGATATCTTGGTCACATGACCAAGATGGCCGCCACACCCATATATGGTAAAAACACTTCAAAATTCTTCTTCTCCAGAACCGGTAGGCCGATTTCCACTTAACTTGGTATGTAGCATCCGGGACTCCAGCCCATCATAGTTTGACAAAATGATGACCCTGGGATCACCTAGACCTATTTTACAGAAAGGTCAAATGGAAACATAGGCTTTCACATGGGAAAATGTGAAAACGATGGATATGTTGGAAAATGTTGCAGCCTGAGACTTTAAAGATGCTAGATGCAGACAACTGATAGAGCCAATGAAGGTATGTAATTAATTAAGGTCAAGGTCATTTCTTGACCTTGAGCCAAGGTCATTTAAATATCAAAATTAAGATTATGGTTTTCTCAGAAACCGTTGGCTGATCTAGTTGAAAGTTTATATGGAGCCTCCTTGGGAAGTGGCTTTCAAATTTTATTCGCAGTACATGGTCACATGACCATGATGGCCCCCCACGCCCATATATGGTAAAAACACTTCAAAAATCTTCTTCTCCAGAACCTTTGGGCCGATTTCCACTAAACTGTGCATGTAGCAACGGGGACTCCAGCCCATCATAGTTTGATAAAATGATGACCCTAGGATGACCTTGACCTATTTTACGGAAAGGTCAAATTAGGTAACAAAGGCTGTCACATGGGAAAATGTGAAAACAATGGATATGTTGGAAAATGTTGCAGCCTGAGACTTGAAAGATGCTAGATGCAGACAACTGATAGAGTCAATGAAGGTATGTAATTAATTAAGGTCAAGTTCATTTCTTGACCTTGAGCCAAGGTCATTTAAATATCAAAATTGAATTTATGGTTTTCTCAGAAACAGCTTGGCTGATCTAGTTGAAATTTCAAATGGAGCCTCCTTGGGAAGTGGCTTCCAAATTTTATTTGCAATATCTTGGTCACATGACCAAGATGGCCGCCACGCCCATTTATGGTAAAAACTTTCAAAAATCTTCTTCTCCAGAACCGGTGGGTCGATTTCCACTAAACTTAGTATGTAGCAATGGGGACTCCAGCGTATCATAGTTTGATAAAATGATGACCCTTGGATCACCTTGACCCATTTTACGGAAAGGTCAAATTTCGAAACATAGGCTTTTTACATGGGAAAATGTGAAAACAATGGATATGTTGGAAAATGTTGCAGCCTAAGACTTGAAAGATGCTAGATGCAGACAACTGATAGAGTCAATGAAGGTATGTAATTGATTTAGGTCAAGGTCATTTCTTGACCTTGAGCCTTGAGCCAAGGTCATTCAAATATCAAAATTAAGATTATGGTTTTCTCAAAAACCGCTTGGCTGATCAAGTTGAAGTTTTATATGGAGCCTCCTATGGTAGTGGCTTTCAAATTTTATTCGCAATATCTTGGTTACATGACCAAGATGGCAGCCACACCCATATATGGTAAAAACCCTTAAAATTATCTTTTTCTCTACAACTGGTAGGCTGATTTCCACAAAACTTGGTATGTAGCATTGGGGACTCCAGCCCATCATAGTGTGATAAAATTATGACCTTGGGATGACCATAGAATATTTTACGGCAAGGTAAATTTTGGAAACATTTGCTTTTACGTCACAAAGCCCACATGTATACTCACATATGCTTAAAAATTCTCAGGAACTGATTGACCCATTTTCTGGAAATTTGTTTTGTAGCATTTGGAACTACAGCCTATCACAATCTATCATAATTTGAACAAATTGTGGCCTACATCTATTTTACGACAAGGTCACTTTTGGATACTTAGGTTTTAATGTACGTAAAAATGAAAACAATGAATTTTTTAAGTCTATTATAAAAATAATGCTTAACATCTAGATCTCAAGTGAGCCTTTACAAGACCAATGGTCATCTGAAAACTTTTGCGGCCTGAGAAAGTGGAGATGCAGACAACTGATGCACTTGATTTAGGTTATTAAGGTCAAGGTCATTTTTTGTTTTTGATCCAAGGTCATGTATGTATCAAAATTCAAAGATGATCTTCAATGAAACTGCTTTAATGAGGAAAGCTAAATTTTATGCAGAGCATCCATGGGTAGGGGGAACAAAAGTTTGTTTGCCAAATTTTGGCTTCTATGCTCATTGCCATGCTCAGCATCATTTCAAAAATCTTCTTCTTCAGAACTGTTTGTCAGATTATCATGAATCTTGCTCAAATGTTTCCTTATGTTGAAACATTCGTAATCTGCTTTTTTTCCTCTTACAGGATCACTGATGCTGGTATCCCAAGCTCACTCACAAAATCAGAAGCCAATGAGCTGGTTCTAACCTGTAACCAGAATCTATGTTTAGAGCAAAAAATAAGAAAGACATGCGTACCCGATACACCCTAGTTTGACTGTATAAAATGTTGGTGTAAGAGGGTGTACATTACACAAACATTTTAGCCTAATGTGGCATGATAAATTCATTCTTAAAAAAATATTTTTAATAAAGGCGTCAACCTGTACCGGGTAAGTCTTATCTGGTGAAACAGCATGTATAGCTTTTTACATATCTTTTGTTTTTTAGGTGTTTTTTTTTTTGTGAATTTATTTGTCATGCTATGATCGAATTAAGCAAAATTTTGTAAATTATAATTCAGTTAAAGAATCACCAGAATTTTCAGAGGGCCTCTTCCTTTGGGAACTTTACCGCCTTTTTGATCAAAGTGGATTTTATAATCACTATTACTTTCCTATTACGCGTGTGATTGATCATTGATATTTTGCTATTTTTATTGATGATTGTTCTTGACAAATGAGAATTGACTCTACATTTTCTATTTTAGGTTGAAATCTGAACATATATATATACACCTTGGACATTGTTTTCGTGGATTTATACTTTCTATCAAAATTGAAGTGCTACGTGACACTGAATAATTTTAATATTACTGTGTTTCAAGTGTTCTGTGATAGTGACTTAGTGTGTTTATAGTGCCTTGTGACACTTTGTTTATAATTGCCTACAGTGTTTTGTGTTTGTGAATACTGTTGATTGCTGGACTAGTGATAGACAATGCCTCGTAGAAAGTATTGGAAGAAAGGGAAGGCACATCAAAGTTTGGAGGACAAGAATGAAATGAGACAGATGGATAGGAAAGAGAAAGATGATTTGTTAACTGGAAATGAAAGAAAAGGGTTAAACTTCCCGAAAAAGGCTGAGAATGGGTTAAACTTCCCTAAAAAGGCTGAGAATGGGTTAAACTTCCCTAAAAAGGCTGAGAATGGGTTAAACTTCCCTAAAAAGGCTGAGAATGGGTTAAACTTCCCGAAAAAGGCTGACAGTGTTGCCAAAAAGCCTTGTACTGATACTGTTGCCAAAAAGCCTTGTACTGATACTGTTGCCAAAAAGCATTGTACTGATAGTGTTGCTGAAAAGCCTTGCATTGATGATTTTGCAAAAAAGCCTTGTACTGAAAGTGTTCCCAAAAAGCATTGTGCTGAGACTGTTGCCAAAAAGCATTTAACTGAGACTGTTGCCAAACATTTTGCCAGTTCTGTTACTGAAACAAATTCAATGTCTAGCTCAAACAATACTGGAACTAAACTTTTGCCTGATACTTTGGTTTATACAAATATTAGTCAGTTTAAACAGATAATTGTTGATCTCAAAGAAACTATAAGCTCAAACATGCAGACAGATTTTGAAACAGTGATTCTGGAATCTTATCCTGATGTGGTTCCCCAATGTCAATCAAGTGACATTGAAAAACCTTCTGAAAGAGAGAATATATCTTTTTCTCCTCAAAATGCAATGCTGCAACAGCATACACAGCATAATAAAAACAATACTGCTCAGCATCATTTCAGCAGTGATTCGTCAGAAACATGCTTAGACAATGAAATGGTTTGTTACCAAGCAATAAGATCATCTGAACAGTTGTGGAATGCAGGTGATTTGGTCTTTGGAAGTTTTCATCAAAATGATGTCAGATTTTCTGAGCAATCAAGAGGATATCAGTGCACATGCAATGCATTATGTATGTTGTCATACTCTCTTTGTTATAATGTATACACCAGCTTGATATTAGATGAAGTGCTCTGTGAAGGAGATGTTCTCTATCAAACGGTAATCAACAGATTAAAATCAAAAGGAAAATTTGTTCATCACCTGTTGAGCTTGGAAGAAATCCCAGATAATTTTGAAGTAAAGATGGGAAAATTCACAGTAGAAAAAATGCCTATATTATGTGGCCCTCTTATTGATACTCAAAATCTTGGCTTACCAACACTTCATGATACCTTGCAGTTAGCATTCATGTCTGTATCATCAGGTCTTATAACGATTGGGGCCATATGCTCTGCTGTTTTTAGAAAGAATGACATGTATGTATTTTTTGATTCTCATTCCCATGGTGAAAATGGACTTTCGTCAAGTGATGGGTCATCCTGTTTGATAACATTTTCAAGTATAGATGATCTAGTTACATACATGTATGCATTGTATGATAGTTTAAATCTTGACACTAACTTACAGTTTGACTTCTTGCCTATCAAGATTAAGAAGAATGACGAAACACAGAGCTATAAAGATCAAATGGATAGTAGTATGGAAGCCTACTTCAGGGATCAAAAATTGAGACAAGCTAACAAAACACAAAGTAAAGAACAAAGAATATCCAATTATACATCAAACAAATTAATTAAAGAATCAAGGAAAGAACTATGGACAAGCAAATTTAAGCATCGCACTGAATATTATAAAAAATATAAAAGAAAATGTAGACAAAATGAAGCATTTCGAAGAAAAGAAAGAGAATCAAAGCAATCTGCAAGAAAAGACCCAGTGTTTCAAACAAGAGAAAGAGAATCAAAGCAATCTGCCAGAAAAGACCCAGTGTTTCAAACAAGAGAAAGGGAATCAAAGCAATCTGCCAGAAAAGATCCTATTTTTAAGGCCAAAGAAGTGGTGTATCAGAAAAAATCGAAGAAGTCTGCAAGAAAAGACGCTAGTTTTAAGGCCAAAGAAGCTGTGTATCAGAAAAAATCAAAGCAATCTGCAAGAAAAGACCCAGTGTTTCAAACAAGAGAAAGAGAATTAAAGCAGTCTGCAAGAAAATATCCTGGTTTTAAGGCCAAAGAAACTGTGTATCAGAAAGAATCAAAGCAATTTGCGAGAAAAGACCCAGTTTTTCAAACAAAAGAAAGAGAATTAAAGCAGTCTGCAAGAAAAGATCCTAGTTTTAAGGCCAAAGAAATTGTGTATCAGAATAAATCAAAGCAATTTGCAAGAAAAGATCCAGTGTTTCAAACAAGAGAAAGAGAATCAAAGCAGTCTGCAAGAAAAGATCCTAGATTTAAGGTCAAAGAAACTGTGTATCAGAAGAAATCAAAGCAGTTAGCGAGAGAAAATCAGGCTTTTAAAACTCATGAGAAAGTATTCCAGAATAAATCAAAAAAGAAGGCAAGGGAAAATGCTTATGTTCGTGAGTGCGACAGAATTAAGAAACAGCAAGTTAGGCAGGAAAAAAGAAAATTTGATGGCAGTTCAGAAATCATTACTCCTAGAAAAAGATGTAAGCATGACACAGATAATTTTCCAGAAACTCACAGGAAAGACTTAAAAACTATTAAAGAAGCTATAAAACAATTCCACTTAGATATTTCTATTGGACCTTTGTATGTTTGTTCATGTTGTCACCAGACATGGTTCAGGAAAAGTGTTTCTATGTTAAAGAATACCCATATTCCAGCAGAAAGTAAAAGACTGCATTGTACAGACTTTATATCTGTCAATAATGAAGAATGGATATGTCACACTTGCTTAAGTGCCTTAAGAGATAGTAAAATTCCAAAGCTGTCAGTAAGTAATGGCATGAAATGGCCAATCAAGCCACCAGAGTTAAACTTACATCAGTTAGAAGAACGGTTAATAGCGTTGCGTATTCCATTTATGCAGATAAGAGAATTACCACGTGGTGGACAGTACTCCTTGAAAGGGAATGTAATAAATGTACCTGTTGATATTCAGCCTACTATAAACTGTCTACCAAGGCCAATGGATGAAAATTTTACAGTTGCTATCCAGCTGAAAAAGAAACTTTCCTATAAAACGGTTGACTTTAAAGAAAATGTAAGACCATTAAGAGTTTTGACTGCTCTACATTGGCTTATGAACAACAGCAAGCTATATAAGAACTCTGGCATAGTTATTGATGATAACTGGTTTCAGGAAGTTACTGAAAGTGCAGAGGAAACAGTCAGAGAATTTTTAGGAAATTCAAGAGGACAAACTAATGACAACTATTGTGTCGAAAATAAAAAGCAGGAAGAAATCACAAGTAAAGAGGACACTGATGCACCAGCTGATTATGATTCTGATCATTACAGTGAGATAGATGCTAATGACCATGTTGGCAATATAGATACATTAGTGGATGATGCTGATATTGACAATAAGTGTGACAAAGTTTTCTCATTTGCACCAGGTGAAGGACAACACCCTTTAAGTCTATATAATGATAAAGATGCAGAGTATTTGTGCTTCCCGTCCATTTTTTGTGGACAAACACCACCCAGTAAGGAAGAACGAATTGTTCCCGTTCATTATAGTGACATTGTTAAATGGGAATTGAGAAGTATTGACAGGAGAGCTGCACAGTCAGTTCCAAATATATTCTTTAAACACAAAAAGCTACAGATGAAACAAATCAGTGATAAAGTCAATTTAGCTGTTAGAAGATGTAAAAAGCGAGGTCAAAAAATAACTGCAGCTGAAGCTAGAGATGCAAATTATTTGGACAAACTTGTAAATCTTGATGAAGGCTATTATATATTTCGCCAACTGAGAAATTCACCTGCCTATTTAGAAATGCGCAAGAAAGACATTTTTGCAATGATTAGACAACTTTCTTTGCCTACTTGGTTTATGTCATTGTCAGCTGCCGATACTAGATGGACAGATCTGTTGAAAATGTTAGCAAAATTAAATGACGGTATTGAATATTCTGAAACAGAATTAGAAAGGCTCACATGGCAAGGAAAAACAAAGCTAGTTCAGAAAGACCCAGTTACATGTTCAAGATACTTTGATCATAGGGTTCAAGAGTTCCTCAATACAATTCTTAAAAGTAGTTTTGAGCCTATTGGAAAGGTGCTTGACTATTTTTATAGAGTTGAGTTTCAGCAACGTGGCTCCCCTCATATTCACATGCTTGTTTGGGTAGAAAATGCTCCAACTTTAGAAACAAAGTCAGAAGAGGAAATAATTGAATTTGTTGATCAATATCTCACATGCAGTAGTGATAATGAGAAAACAGCAAATCTTGTTAACCTTCAAAGTCACAGACATTCTAGAACCTGCAGAAAAAAGGGGAAACCAATATGTAGGTTTGGATTTCCATTGCCACCATTGCCGAAAACTATGTTGCTGTATCCTCTTGAAGAAAACATTGACAAGTACAAGAAAAAGAATGTAGAGCTCCAAAAATCAATGAATGAGTGTAAAGAAGATGAAGATATGCCATTTGAGGAGTTTCTAGAAAAAATTGCTAAAATGAACTTCGAAGATTATATTTGCTGCATAAGAAGCTCCTTGAAAGCACCAAAGGTTTTCTTAAAGAGAAAAATGAAGGAAATGAGAATAAACCCATTTAATGAAAACATACTTCTTGCCTGGAAGGCCAATCTTGACATTCAGATTGTTCTTGAACCATATGGTTGTGCTTCATATATAGTTGGTTATATAAGCAAATCACAGAGAGGGATGAGTGCACAACTTGATGCAGCAGCAAAAGAGGCTAGAAGAGGAAATCTTGACCTAAAGAAACAAGTCAGGCATATTGGGAATGTATTTTCTAACTGTGTTGAGGTCAGTGCTCAAGAGGCTGTTTATCTTGATCTGCAAATTCCTTTGACAAAATGTACGAGGGATATTGTTTTCATCAACACATCTATACCAGAAGAAAGAATCTTTCTGTTAAAGCCAAAAGCTGCTCTTGATGAACTTCCTGCTGAATCCACAGATGTAGAGTCTGACAATGTTATACAGAGGTATTCTAAAAGACCCAGGCAGCTTGGGAAATTTTGTTTAGCTGATTATGTCTCTAAGGTTGACATTATTTACCCAAAAGGAAATAAGTTTCCAGAGAAAGATGATGGCAAAAATGAAGATGACAGTTTTGTCAGTAGCTCTGGTGATGAAAGTGATGACTGCTTTGATGACGATAATAGTCGAAGTTCAGGCCTGCTGTTCAAAGCAAAAAATGGAACAAAATACCAGAAAAGAAAAGTACCAAGAATAATAAGGTATGTCAAATACAACAAAAAAAGGGATCCAGAAAATTACTTCAGAGAGCAGCTAATGCTTTTTGTACCTTGGCGAAATGAACAGAAGGATTTGATAGGTTCTTTTGGCACATATGAAGCTCGTTATAACTCTGTGCAGACATCCTTGGTGTCCAAAAGAAACGAGTATGAGCATCATGCTGAAGAGCTTGAGATTGCAAGACAAATGATGGAAAATGAGGAAAGAGACTATGATCAAATTGCACCAAATGCAGAGCAAGAAAATAGAGAGACTGAAGAAGAAGGGCCAGCAGAATCAGAAAAATTTGTTTGTTTCAATCCAAGCAGAGTTGTAGAGCAAAGGCATTATGACATTGGAATAGAATTACAGTCAACTTGCTCAGTACCACCAGTAGAAACAAGTGGTATTTTATTACCAGATGATGAATACTTACAACTACTCAGAAGTCTTAATTTGAGACAAAGAGAATTCTTTAACCACATTGTGCACTGGATTAAGTCCAAAGATGAACCAGTCTATGCTTTCCTAACAGGAGGAGCAGGTGTTGGTAAATCAGTTGTCATTCGAGCACTTTATCAAAGTCTTTATAGAATGTGGAATTTGAAAGATGGAGAAAATCCAGATGATAAAAGAATTTTACTATGTGCTTACATGGGCTTTGCTGCTTTTAATATTAGTGGCCAAACCATTTCCTCTGCATTCCACAGGAAAATTTTTCAAAAGGGGACCAATCATCTTTCAGCTGATGAATTAAACACATTCAGAATTAAGTATAGACATCTGAAACTTGTCATTATTGATGAAATATCAATGGTAGGGAACATGACATTAAATTTTATCAACATTCGCTTACAGCAGCTCATGGGAACAAAAGAAGTTTTTGGTGGTTTAAGTGTTATTGCTGTGGGTGACCTGTACCAGCTTAAGCCAGTAGGGGATTATTTGATAAGTCTAGATTTGACAAAGGGAGCATCATCATTAGGGCAGAACTTATGGAAAAGGCTCTTTACAATGTATGAATTGGTTGATATCATGAGACAGAAAGATGATCTTGCATTTGCACAGCTATTAAACCGACTTCGGTTGAATGAAATGACAGATGAAGACAAACAAAAGCTGCAGACACGTGTTGTTGACCATGAAACCAGTGACTATCCAAAGGATGCCCTTCATTTGTTTGCAGAGAATTGTTATGTAGACCAACACAATGACACTATTCTGAGTCAGTTGCCAGGAGAAAAGTTTGTGATACAGTGCCATGACATTGTTGTCTCAGCAAACATTCCTGCTAAAAGGCACCAGTCCCTGATTGATGGGCTTCCAAAAGACTATGGGAAAACAGGACAGTTAAAGAAGTCATTGACAGTAGTTGTTGGAATGATTGTTGTTCATACAGCTAATGTAGATGTAGAAGACGGTTTAACTAATGGTGCTACGGGTGTGGTGAAACACGTTGACTTCAGGTGGATGGAAGGAACAAATCGACCTAGCATTATTTGGGTATTGTTTGATGACCCGCGGGTTGGTAAGGCAACACGTGAAAAAAACAGGAAATTCTACAACTCAAGCATTCATTCAGACTGGACACCTGTATTTGAAACACAACGAACATTTATAGTGAACTACAAAACGTTTCAAAGAAGCCAATTTCCACTGACACCAGCTTCAGGTAAAACAGTCTACAAAGCTGAAGGAGCTACAGTAGACAGGGTAGTTGTTGATTTATCCCAGAAAGACAGAAAGTATAAAATGCCACATATGCACTATGTTGCATTTAGTCGAGTGAAAAAGCTTGAGGATTTATATATATTGAATATGAATGAAGCTGCTCTGGCTGTAGATAATGATGTGAATATAGAGATGGAAAGGCTACGCAGAGAAGCTGTCTTAGAACTGTGTTATGTTCCTCTGTATAAAATCGGATCAGACAAAACCAAAATAGCATTTAACAATGCTAGATCCTTGCATAAACATTTCAAAGATGTTGAATTTGAACCAAATGTGTTGGCAGCAGATGTAATTGGATTTTCTGAAACAAGATTATGTAGTAGAGATGAAAATGTACATTTTGCTCTCAGACGGTTCAGACTTATACGACTTGATGATACAGTAAAAGAGGCAAACAACAGGCCATATCATGGACTTGCATTATATGTTAAAGAATACTTACATATTCAGAAAGTTGTGAAATTACAATGTAAGTCATTTGAATTCATACTGGCTGACATATTCAATGCTCAAAGAAGTTGTGTTCAAGTTGTTGTATTGTACAAATACCCCAAAAGTTCACAGGCTGATTTTAGAAAGGATATTCACTGTCATCTTAGGCCAGTTGTTGATCTGAATGTTAAATTAGTCATATTAGGTGACTTCAACATACAGGTAGATGGTGCCAATACAAGGTTTGTGGATTTTGTGGAAACATTATTTGGGTGTATGCAGCAAATCAAACAATGTACAACTGACTCTGGATCAATGCTAGACTTGATTTTTTCAAATTCTGAAGGGTTTTGTGATGTTATTGAGGCTTATTGGTCTGATCATAAACTTATATATTGTGCCTTAGACAAATAGATATTCAAATGATGTGATGCAAATGATGAATAAAGTATAAAAGAAATCAGTGTGAAGGACCCATTCCTGAAAAAGATAATAATGTTATTTGTATATAGTTGACACCTTCGCAACCAAACATAGCTGCAAAGCTGAATTTGAAATGAGCTTAATATTTTTGCTTACCAAGATTTGCTTCTACAAGTGTTGCTTGATTCAGATTAATATATATATTAAAATCTCTAAGTTAACATCATGACAGAAGAATTGAGAATCCATTTCATTTGAATGCAAAAAGTGTAACCCCACTTAAGAAATTTAATCAGGTGGTTTAGTTAATCTTTGGGGTTGCCACCTTTTTTTTTTTTTTTTTTTTTTTTTTTTTTTTTTTTTTTTTTTTTTTGTTGTTGTTGTTTTACTTGTAACATTTAATCATGATCATTTAAGTCATTGTTTATTTAATTGGTACTTGAAACTAGTTCTGGGTAAAATAGTTATTGATGTCGTGTATCCTCATTGCTATTGATTCACTAGATATTCTAGGAGTGTGGAGGCTCTGTGATACACCAATTGATCCTGACTCCAGAGCAAGAGGTCAGGAGTGTTATCATTGAGGAGTATTGGGTGAGAACTCAGAAAGTAGTTCTACCTTGACTTACTGAAAAAAATTTACTGGGACATTAAACTTTATCCTAAACAAAAACAAAGAAAAAAAATAGTTCTTCATCCATTAACATGCAAGTTGTTACAGGAATAAAATGTTATTTATTGTCCCCCGCCTTTTCGAAGAAAAGCGGAGGGACATAGTTTTTGGCTTTCCGTCATTCCGTCCATCCGTCCGTCCGTCCGTCCGTCCTTCCGTCTGTCCTTCCATCCTTCCGTCCCCCTATAGAGTATGTACCTTGTGTGCGCAACTCCTCCTACAGTTTTACTCCGATTCTTTTAAAACTTTACATATGTTTTTACCATACTTTGAAGATATGCATGTCGTTTGGATATACATGTAATCCTCAGATTAATTTTTCACACATTTTTCGCAATTTGAACTAAGTCATTTTTCAAGCATTTTGTCAATGAAAGTGAATGGACAGTGGGTACCTTGTGTGCGCAACTCCTCCAACAGTTTCATTCCGATGCTTTTGAAACTTAACAGAGGTCTTCACCAGGCTTTGAAGATATGCATGTGGTTTGGATATGTTACTTAGATTAATTTTTATTACTTTTGTTCGCAATTTGAACTTAGTTATTTTTCGGTCATTTTGACAATGAAAGTGAATGGACAGGGGGTACTTTGTGTGCGCAACTCCTCCTACAGTTTCATTCAGATTCTTTTTAAACTTTACAGTTGTCTTTATAATGCTTTGAAGATACGCATATGTTTGCATTTAATCCTCAGCTTAATTTTATCACTTTTTTCGCAATTTGAACTTAGTCATTATTGGGGCATTTACACTTAGAAAGTTCATGTGGCTTCTCAGATTATATTTGTGTAACTAAACAATCAAGGCGGGGGACATAAATTCTCTGAATTTGATAGTTATGACTGAATCATATAATACCACATGATGTATTTGTTAAAATATGGTGAAATGCAATACTTTGGATTTTTTTGTTGTTCCTTTGTAAGGACACTTGTATATAATGTTTATAAAGAAACTGAAAACCCCACATGTACACTCATAGAAGTTTTAGAAATAAAGAGACTGTGACTATAATGTTGGAGAAAAGTGAATTTTGCAAATATACAGTACATAACTGATTTAATTGCAAGGAAAACAAAGATCTAGATGCATTGTTGAAGTTTTATTATAATGGTACATTCATAGCTTGTATGAAGCAGGACTAATGTTATATAGTTTGTTGAGTGGTTGACCATGGAGATAAGCTTATAAATAGTTGTGTTGCAAATTTTGCTATAAGATGCTATTGTACAGTGCTGAGCAGTGAGTAGACATGTTTTGTTATGATTTTAGAGAATCTGGATATTAAAATATGGTTTCAAGCTGAAAAAAAATATTTGCATGTAAAGAGCTTATTTTGATGTTGATTATAATGTATCTACATTTTGACCAAATATTTGCATGTAAAGAGCTTATTTTGATGTTGATTATAATGTATCTACAATTTGACCATATATGTTGCTTGTTTTACATAATATGTTTATATGTAAACAAACATAAGATACTTAAAAATGATAGAATAAAAAGAAATGGAAATACATGCACAATGTATATTGTTAGTACAAGTGTATTATCTTAATTTATTTACAAGTTTATGAATATCATGTACAATAATAACTTTAATCACTGAACTTGTTTTCTGTTTGTTGTACTTTATAAATCTGTAAGCTTTAAATGTACCATAATGATGACTTTTACAAGGTATCTATTTCAATAATGGAAATGTAATGCACAACTTGCACTTCTTTTGAAGTTTTAATGTTATAGACACAGTCTCATTATTTCTTCATCACCAATTATATAATGTATATATTGCATAGTTCATGATCAATTAAGTTTGCACACTTTTGAAATGTGGGTATAAAATTTCAATGGTTCTTTTCTATGTACATGTAGTACTGTTTTGCTAATGAGTTATTAGGATCTGTGTTTAATGTAATTGAACAAATAAACCTTTATTGGATGACAGAAGCTAGTTCTTTTCACTGCCATTCCTTTTGCATTCCCTTATTTGGCTTTAAGGTTACTGTGTATGAGACAAGAAGCTAAGCAATGGTAAAGAACTGGCACAATTAGAACCAAAGTTCCATCCAAAAAACCCAAGTGGAAAAAAAACAAAACAAAATTTCAACCAAACCTTAGGCTCTAATACATACTGTATTATTGGACATACTGTAAGCCAAGTGAACAGCTGTTTCCAAAAAAAGGGCCACAAAACACACATTAAGCTGTCAACAGGACAAATATCAACATTGAAATAAAAAAAAATGTTGAGAATCACAGAAGTAATGGCTCCATCTTGGAATGTCAGTAATATAAAATTATTGTTGTGATTTTTTTCAAAGGTGCCTAACCTTGCCATCACTATCAAAGGAGGCAACTGAAGCAGCAAATTATGAATACACATAATTTGATCAAATACTGACTAAAAGTGGCAGTAAATGTTTCAACAGAATTGATATGTTGTTTTCTGTTTTAAGTCACTCAACAGCTAAGGTCATATGGAGATGAAACCTCAGATTAAAGTCTATATGTCAAGCCCTGGGTTGTAACCAGGAGCCCTAGAAGGGAAGTAGATTAACCCAACTTGTCACAGAGGCCACTGTTTCACCAGAATGTCCTCCCAGAAACTTTGCAGCCTTAGACCGGAAACTTGCCAGATGCAGACAACTAATGAAGTTCGTAAAGGTATGTGAGTATTTAAGGTCAAGGTCATTTCATGAAGAGTAAATGCTCCAATGTCAGGCTTCAGGTGAGCGTTCTCAGGACCAATGGTCCTCTGGTATTCCATTTTTCGATGAAATTCCTATAAGCAAACAGAATAGCCCCAGATGGGACGCCGCGTTCTGCGGCGTCACATCTGGGGCTATTCTGTTTGCCTATGTCCCATAAAAGGGACGCCAGGCTTAAATGAAGGGTTTTTATATGGAGCATGTAACTGTTTTCTTGAAACATTTGGTAGACAAAAGGTTAAAACTGATTATGCTTTTATGAATTCAACATTATTTTACAATGCGCTAACATAAGGGTATGTGAAAGACTACCATCTATTTTAGGTAGGAGGTCCATTTTAATGAAGCACTGCAGTGGCCGAAACCGCGGTATGGCCCATCGCCTTTCTCGTAAATATGCTCACTGCTCTTAAAGGATTTCAGTTTTATTTTTATTTGCTATTACTGCAGCTGGTGTTGTGTCGTGTGGCGGCCCTAAAAAGTCTCCCCGTACATCATCCATAGTGCAGAATATATTTTCCTTTTGATTCTTAGAAATCAGAGAGGGTATTTTGAGAAATCAGAAAATCAAAATCACAGTAAATGTAACAATGTACCAAATTTATAGGGTCACTGACGAGGCTTAAGTAATATTACGTAATATAGGCCTCCGGCCCAAAATACATTTTACAATATATTACAGTAATGGTCGATCAATAGTACACCAATATAACCTGATGACATATCAAATTCTTATTAAATATGTAGGTGACATTACCCATTTCTAGCTAGAGTAACAATACTGTCAAACAGTATTAAGTAGCCGTAGCCGAAATCGCGGTATGGCCCATCACCTTTCTCGTAAATATGCTCACTGCTCTTAATGGATCTCAGTTTTATTTTTATTTGCTTTGCTGTGCGTGACAGTTATTTTCTGTGCGTCATGATGGTGTGTTGGGTTTTAAATATTTATCCAGTCTTAAAACTTACGCATATTCAATTCCAATTTCAGCTAAAGTTTTCCGGTGGCACGGTGGTCGTGAAAATAGCCGATGTTGGTCTGTCACGAAATGCCGACCTCAACATCACTACAGGGATCGGTACCAAGTACTATAGTTCCCCGGAGGTACAACAGGGCTCCCTGCACAGTTACAGTGGGGATGTCTACAGCTTTGCACTAGTGCTGTTCGAACTATGGTACGGGAGGATGGTCACTTTTCAACAGCCAGAGCGGCCGAGGTTGAACTTCTACTACCCGGCCCCTCAGCTTACGGACACCCGACCACCCCGGGCTCTGGAGGATGTGATGAAGGCGTCCTGGAGATATGTTCCCTCAGATAGGCCGACCATTGGTGCAGTGCTTCGCTGCCTCAGTGGACTGTCGGAAAAATACAAATTCAGACGCGTGTATGTGAGTGGTGGCGTACTTCATTCGGATTGATTTCAGAACATGTGTACATCCAATTCATACTGTAGACATATACAAACATGACCATCTAATACACAGTACTTTTTCAGCTGTAAAATAACTTTCAGTTGAAAAATAGATAGTTTTATACTCTACGAGTATGCCCAAAACATTCTGGGTACATGTTAGAACCCCCAGTCAACGGTGTTAGCGGCCGGGTGATCGTCTTACCCCTGGAAGTTGGCCGACCTCCATGACAATATTACGGTGGCTGAAAATGCATCAATTTTGATGTTCGTTCTTTAAACATAGACATGATGCGTTATTTTACACTAATGACACAATTTTTATTCGGCTATGAACTATTTTTAGATGATTTTAGTGATTTTTATGTAACCCTGCTGGCAGGGGCGCCTTTTTATAGTTTTTTTCTTATTAACAAATACAAGGTGACATTATATTAAACTTAACAACTTACACGTGGGTCTTCTATAGTATTCTTTTTTTATCCCATCTGTATAGTGCCTCTTTCATTGCTACACTAAATTGTCCAGTTCCGGGTCACTTTTCTTTCGAAGTGGTTTCCAGATAATTGCTAAGAGCAAATTAGGTTTCGGCCTTACCATTAGAAAGAATAATCCTTCTTCTAAATAATGAACTTCAATCTGATTCATTGTGAATATTCTGTGTGCCACACGATGGCTTTGAAGCAGCCCACCAATTTATCCAGTTCCGAATCATTTGTCCAGTTCCGAATCACTTGCGATAATCTTTAAACAAGAAACTCACTGGCGCTATTGATTTTGTAGCTTCATTACTTCTTTATAAAACAAGACTTACACACAGTTTACCATTTCAGATAGTAAAAGTGTCCAAAAACTGTGTACATGTATACTACGTATAACTTACGTTTTGGATATTGGCGTCAATCGAAAACAAATACATGTTCTAAGTCGATAATGGCCTCCAACCCTAACCTTGTACAAGTAACAGGTTCCAGATTTTTGCAGTTAAGTGCTGGTAATCATGAGCTGTGCATTGGTTATTTTCTTTCTTGTTTGTTTGTTTTGTTGTTGATGTTTTATGAGTTTAACTTTCACCTGTTTGATTAACATTGAATTTCAAACACAGCTTTAAGGTTGCACAAACAGGGATATCTAACAGGAGTATGTCAACTAGACTAGAAATCCAGACAGCATGTTTTGTTCGCGACTGCACAAAGACTCACCTGCGTAAGGAAACGACCATTTGATTTTTATTATTGGGGGAAACGGGGCTGTAAGATTTTTTGAACAACAACAACAACAACAACAACAACAACAAAAAAAAACAAAAAAAAAAACAAAACAAAAAAAAAAAAAAACAAAAACAGGATCTAAATTTGGCCGAAAAACATATCTAGGACAGGGTAAATTCTATTTTACTATTTTATGTATTGCAGTATATACCAATAAAAAGACAGGGCCGCGTCGAGAAAAATAATATCCATGCCCGGAAACATCTTCCAGCCCCCACCCCTCTTAAAAATCAAATGGTCGCTCCCTAATATATGCAGCAATGACTTGAATAAGATGGATAGTGGTAATTCAAGGTGTTGGTATATCGGTGTGGTTACTCGGACAAATTGGTTCGCTCTTGTTGAGTTAATGCTTAACGTCCAATAAATAAGTTTCTATTTTGTCGGCACGGAACCGTCGCTTTCTCAGTAACTAGTACTTTAGGGGGAACTGAAAGTGCCTTACTCAGTGACACTACAAGGAAGAGGTAGATACTGAACCCAGGACCACTGCCTCCGAATTCATGAACTCTGCCACTGGTCCAAGGAGGTTCCACCCTCGATGTCTGACAAAAACGTTTTTTGATCGCTGATTTGATTTGCTTAAGTTTGTTTTGTTTGTTTGATTGGATGTTTAACGTCCCAGTTAATAATTTTTCATTCAGGTCGAGATGGAGCTACTGCAGCCTCGCTGCCTGTGTATGAACAATGGAGTAATATTAATATGAACAAGATCACCAATTTTTGGTAACTGAATAGCCACTTTTAGGGAAACAGCTACTCACTAGACTACTGTGTCAAATAATAGAGAGAGAGAGAGAGAGAGAGAGAGAGAGAGAGAGAGAGAGAGAGAGAGAGATGCTGCTAGATTACTTACATGAGGAGTATTTGTCTTACCAAAAAGCATAACTCGGCGCTCAACGTGAGGATCGAACCCAATGCCTGTCCTTCTTGGCTTTGTACTTTTAGTTTAGGATGTCAGGGCATCCTAATTTGGGGCTCATTTTTTTATTCAGTTTAACGTCCCTTTCATGATGATTTTAGCTCATATGAGACGCACCAATCAGTAGGTGGGACGAAAACGGGAGAACCCCGAGAAAAACAAAACCACCTGACACACTCGCAAGCAGAATTTGGTTTGTCTCAGATGGCCAGAGCGGGGTTCGAACCCACACCAGACACACCGGTGAGAACTTTGGGCACAAGTCCCATAAAATGGGGGCAAAGTCCTGACATGACCATAGCTGTGGACTAGAACGTTAAGCATCAGTTCAAACAAACTGCATTGCAAATAAAAGACGGTGGTATTGTGGCGACACGCACGCACGCACGCAAGCACGCACGCACGCACACATACACATACACACACACACACACATCAAATAAAATACTTACTGAGATTTATACACTCCCTCCTCAGCTCCTTTAGGTTTAGCGCTAAGACGTGTACTGCGATATTAATAGATTTTCGAGTACATGTACTATGTCGACACATTTGATTTTTACTGACCCGAAACTAGCTAAATTGGTAGATAAAATTAAACAGCTCCTACGCAACAGAAAATCAATAAATGAAGTTCAGTCTTCCTGGTGTGTTATGATTAATGTTGGAACGCATGTTGGAACCAAAAGTGTAAAAGAAAAATATTCTAGGTTCATGCATTTTGCGGAAACATACACCTTGCGGATATAATTACACAAGTGCAATATACATTCTAGTTCGACAGGTCATCTTGAAGAACAGATTTATTTTTAGCATGCAGATAAGTTTTCAAAATCTGACTTCGTGCAGAGGAAGAGAAAAAGATGGACTTCATGACCATACAAAATATTTGTTTTTTAATCGAACAGCTGCTGTGTAGTTCGTGACGATACGACCACGTGATTCGGAACTGGATAAGATTCGAAACTGGACAATTTACTGTATTTGTTGAATGGTGACCCATGCCCAGGCAGCCAATGTCCTATCCACAGCGCCAATTATATACACAGCGTCAAACGTTGAGTACTGTCAATTACTTTCCTGGAAAAATTATATTTAAATGACCATAGCTATTGGCCAAAACTGGCTACTGCAGGCTTTGGCAGCAGAGGAGAATCATGTAATGGTCAGGCATAACCTTAGCAGTTCACTAGTTCTCATGAAAGTGGGCCAAACTAGGTCATAGCGTAAAATGCACATCTTATGCTATTTTAATGAATCGGTAACCTGAATTAAGTTTGCGCTTTGAAGTATCTACCTCGTATTGAAATATTTGAAAAGAAAATTTTAGTCTAACATACCGCACGGTACATATGCTAGCGTGTGTTGATGCAAGGCCCCTATTCAATCTGAATGTCATAGTTAAATATGTCGATTCTCACTTATATTTAACTGATTGACTTTTCGTATTAAAACAGCCATACACGCTTGGAAAATGTTACTACAAAAGTATTGTTCTGATCCATAATAAATGCCCAATGACCAGAGATAAATGGAAATAAACAAAATCAAAGTATATTTGTCATTGCCTTTTGTGTATTCTACGAGCCCAGATATAAAATCTTAAATAAATTCTTTCAAAAAGAGATAATGCATTATGATTGTTTTCGCCAGAGAGTCACAAACACTTGTCTCGACAAAAATTGAAAGTATTCTAATGGTACAATTTAAACTAATCATTGGGTGTGATGCCGCATTCTTTATCATGAAATCGTATTTTTTCTGTTGTATTCTACGAGCCCATCAATAGTAAGGAAGTGCGTAATCATAGATAAGGCTCCGTCACTATAGTGAAAGGGAAAGAACCCGTATCACTTCAGACATTTCATAATTTTTGTATACTACGGTTCGTCGGAAATGAATCTAAAATCGCGTAAGTATTTTACGGGACGTATTTTACGGGACAGTGGCTTGGGCGTGGAACCAATCGATTAGCTGGCCATATCTTAAAAAGAAATTTACGTCATAATCTGTGGACGGACGACCATTTTCGAAGCTGCTACAAGCTGAAAGAGGTTGTGAAAACAAACATTATTCATAAAACAGATAGAAATTTCTTTTTAACGAGATGCCACGAGACAAACTTTTCAGAGGTAAAATATGCACGGAATAGTGTCGATTACGTAAGTTTTTAATTACACCGAAATCGATGCCATGCTGTGTGCTCAATAATCAATAATGAGTGTGTACTTTGGTTTCTGCATATGACCGGTGCAATACATTAATTGTCAGAAGAATGCATTTCGGGTAGATATACTCGAATTTATTGAGAAATGAAATCGGTTGTTCTGATAGGGATTTTGTGTGGGTATTCAGAATGCGTGTCAATATTTTTCATTAGGCAAAATACACCGTATTCGTTCTAATTAGCACACAGTGCACTTACATGCAACTTTTCAAAATAACTTAAAGTTAAGGTAACTAAATATCGTTCTAATGAGCGCCCACTACGAACGGAAGCATCACATACAATTTGCTGAAATAACAATGTCAAAAATATCAATGTCAGATGATGTCATTCAAGTGTTCCATTCGTTTAAAAACAGCGATTCATCATTTAATATTAAGTTTTGATACGGTATTTATGTGTAAAATTGGTGTTAACTACCAATATATTAGTCGAGCCATGAACATTCGGAAACGTCTAGGGTGTGCGGTTATTGGAGCATGTGCGCTAATTAGAATGAATATGGTAGTCAACATCTTCAATAGGGCAAGTGGTTTTCAGCAGTCTTATAATGTCTCGAATCAACGTTGAATCTACTGACCAGCGAACATCAAAGACCTTGATCAACATGCGCAGATCTGTACCTTTTTTAGTCACATGTTCGCTTAAATCATGTCCATTCCTGGATGGATTGCTCACGTGTTAATATGACAATTTTCAGTCGAAAAAAATGCGATTTTTCTTCTCTTCCTCTTGTTAAAAACGTCGATTGTGGATACATGTTAGCTTCGTATGAGCGGGTACCCACAATCCATGCATATGCCGGTACAAAACCTCAAAGCATAGATTGAGCGCCTCGACTGAGTTCCCACAATCGATTGATATTGTCAATGAACCTATACCTACAGGAAGGAGCAAGCGTTTCTCCAGCCGTTAGTTAAAAGAAATATCTGACATAAAAAAAATATGCTGCTTGCGCGTAAGTTTGACTTTAAGGATGTTCGCTGCTAACATTTGACATTTCCGAAATTCCGGTTTTTATTTTGTTGAATATCTCGTAAACGGTTGAAGATATTTTCCTAAAGCCCCGTTTACACATTCACGATTTTTGGCTACGGTGCCGCTACGATTCGCCACGATTTGTAAAATCGTCGTGTACCGTGACGTACCGTGGTCATTCGTAGTAGAACCGTGGCGAATCGTGGTTAATCTTGATGAATCGTGATGATTCGGGAAACTCTACGGCAGCGCTACGGAAGTTTTAAACTGTTTAAAACATTCGTGGCATACCGTGGCGAATCGTGGTGGTTATTGGGCGTGGCCTAATTCGTAGCGCAACCGTAGCGGAATCGTGCTTGTTCGTACTGACACCGTAGCTATATTCGCGGCTATTCGTGAGAGATCGTAGCCAATCGTGGAGCTCCGTAGCGAAACCGTGGAATCTTTGACACCACGAACTCCCACGATTCACCACGAATTGTCTACGGTTGTCCTACGAATCATCCACGGTTTCGCTACGGAGCTCCACGATTGGCCACGTCGGCTACCGCCGTGATTCGTACTAGTACCGTATCGAATCATACAAGCACCGTGAGCATTCGTTGTGCCACCGTGGTTAATCCTCATTGATCGTAGCGTTGCCGTCATGAATCGTCATTGATTCGTAGCGATACCTTACAGACACCGAACTAATATCGTAGACATTCTTACTGGAATCGTAGTGCCACTGAATATTTCCACTTTTCGCCACGATTCATCCCGGTCCACCCCGATTTTTCTGACCATGAGAAATCAGGGTGAATCGTGGTGAATCGTAGAGAAAATCGTGAATGTGTAAACGGGGCTTAATGTTTTATATTTGAATACATACTAACGATATGCATTAAACGCGTCATGAAAATTGTCAATCTAAGGAACTTCATTTTTTCGCACCATTTTGAAAACTTTAAGTGTCAGCAAAATTTAGGGGGTATGGTTTATTAAACTTGAATATTACACAACTTCAAATTACTTGCACTGATTTGATGTTTATTTTTAGCAGAAGTAGATGTTTACAAGGTCTTCTTTATCAGTATTACTTTCTTTGGTGAGCTACTTTAAAAGTTTTGGGTGTTTTTATGAAATAGGGTGTAAGGAATAAAACAGCCGAAAAAAGGCTTAAAAGGGCGATTTTCAAGTTGTTGGTTCTCTCTTATATGCATATTATCCTATATTTTTCATTCTGTAATTCGAAAAATATGAACAAGTTCTATACTTTGTGAAGATACAAGTAAAAAGTAAAAGTTTGAATCTACAAATATGGTTTTGACACATTTATAATTATTGAATTTTTCCGACTTTTCATTTCAAGTTAGGGGGTAGGGTTGTTAAATGAGTCGAAAAAATTGTCATCCACTTCAAGATGAAAATTTATGTTTGCTTTAGGTCCAAAATAGTCAGCGTTACTGAAACAAAAATGGCTTTTGAAAGTATTCGTGATGTATTGTTTGTCCAGGAATGTAGATGTGAAAGAATTGAAAATCAAATCAATTTTTCAAATTTTCAAACATGTTGTTTAGAGGTGTCTTATTCAGAGGCCTGAAGCTTGAAAAAATGCACACTACCCTATATTTCTTTTTGTTTTCATGTCTTATTTTTTATTTTGGAATCAAAAAAGAGCGGTTAGAAAAAAAAGTTTGAATACTTTTTCATTGGCAGCGAACATCAGTAAGATGTACTACAGCATTCACCATTTTTTCATTATCTACTGGTTCCCAGCTTATTGAAATCAGTATTGGAGATACAGGTAACCGACCTCCTTGGATTATAGATTATTTTCTCGGGGGGGGGGGGGGGGGGGGGGATTACCTGTATTTCCAATACTGATTGTGTGAAAGCTGGGAACCAGCAAATAATGCAAAAATCATTGGTAGATAGATAGATAATTTATTATCCTCCAAATATGGAGAGCAAAAAATACATACAAATACAAAACACAAACAATATAAGTGAAAAACAGCACAGAAAAAAAAAAAAAAAAAAAAAAAAAACAAGACAAAAGAATGAACATTGTTGAAACAACAGCGCTATGCCTTCAGTAGCATACAGCAGACACCGATGCAATGCATATATGTCACGAACATGCCGACTTCCCATCAATACCAATGCAGTATTGAGAGGTCCGGCTGACAACATGACTTCAACCCTTTGACAGTGACGCTTGTGTTTACTGGACGGTTCAGCCTTACCGAAACGAAAAATAAGGAACATTCACCGAAGATAAATACAGCACCACATTTGATTGAGCGAAAATGTTAAGAAAACATTCCTTAATAACAGCGCTACAGTATCTTATCTAGTTTATCTGATTACGTCAGCATCTTGGACTAATAACATTTTCAAGAAAGCATCAATTTATCCATAGACAGGTAACACCCTATTAGACTTAACGACTGTAGCAGGATTTTAAGTGAGTCCAAACGGACAGTTTCATCACGTTCTTGTTCATAAAATCCTGAGAATAATGCATTCACTTGGTCACATGGTGCTAAAGATATAAATCGTCCATAAAATTCGACACCGAAATGTGAAAAGAGTTTTTGCCACAACACAAATCTAAAAGCATTAGAACTAGGACAATATAATAAAATATGCTCTGCTAATGCATCTGTCCTTTCCCCGCATTTTGTACACAATGAAAACCATTTTCCACTGAACAGCATGCCAATTAACCGAACGGCCATCTGTACTTGTCTCCTATATCGTGGAAATTCTTTACAGAGAGACCACAATATATGAGGCTCGTGCAGGACAGCGTGTATTCTTGTAATACGACATAGTGATTCAGAGGCAGTAACTCTCGTTATTAATTCACGTCTAGATGTTTCATTTTTTTTTTTATCTCGAACCAGTTTTTTCCAAGCATACTTAGATAAGAATGTGCCATTTTCAATATATTCTATCAAATGGCGAGTAAGGGCATACTTAGAAAGTATGCGATAAATATCAGGAAAGAAACCCAGCATTTTTGCCGGTGATTCATTATAGTGAATAAGTCTATGAAGAAAAACTTGCTTAACCCTGTGTTCACTGGTCAAACGACAAAGCTGTCCCAGGAATACGAGTTTCCGGTAGTCTATTTCGGTTTCTAACGAGTTAATACCAAATAAAGCCAAGGCGACGTCAGTACTAGTAATTTTTGGCAAGAACTGCATAAACTTGATACAAAAACGGTGTGCCCGCTCGAGCGATGTTAAATGAGAAGCATGGATATTGGACCACATCTCGCACCCATATAATGCTTTAGACAAGACAACCGCGTTGTAAATTCTTCGCATCGTCAAAGGATTCAAACCGTCCTCGTAAATACCACAATTCACGAGACTTAAAAATGTGCTTCTGAGTTTAGTACACGCCTCTTTGATGTTTACGTCAATAGACATGTTTTTATCGCATATCACTCCTAAGTGTTTATATTGTGTGCCTTCTTCTATATGTAAATTACCGAATGGCCATTGTCTATTACTTTGCTGATACGCCCTCATGAGTTCATTAAAGACCACTACAAGGCATTTTATAATACCGTGTTCGAATCGCCATTTGCTTCCATATCGTAAGCATAAGGAAAGTAGTTGTATAAGGCACCAGACTGAGTATGCACCGACAAGCATATCATCAGCAACTGTTGGTGATCCACAGCTAATACCATAGATGCAAAACCCAAGAGCGGACAGTTCAAAAAGGTACAAGTAGGCAAAGATCAGGAAAAGGCGCAAGTTCATAAATAAGATCATTAATATAAATCAAGTACAAGAAAGGGGAGAGAACTCCACCCTGACGCGTGCCCTGCAAGACCGGAAACCAGAATGATTTGTACCCACGACTACGGACACAACTGAACATATCAGTGTACATGTTAACGATCAATCTACAAAGTGTCTTGTTGATACCAGAGTTGTACAGTTTATAAAACAACCCATCATGCCAGACGCAATCGAACGCCTTTTTAACGTCTAAGAAACATACATAAAGTTTACTACTATTCTCTTTGGCATAGAATATTGATTCACGTAGTAAAAACGATGTCATAAGACAACCGAAATTCTTCTGGAAGCCGCCTTGAAGGGCATGGATCGGAGGAGTTTTAAAAAGTATCAAAAAGTTGAATTCTAGTAAGAATAATCCTTTCTAGTAATTTTAAAAGAACAGAAGACAGAGTTATGGCCCTGTAATTGTCAGGATCGTCTTTTCTTTTGTTCCCACCTTTAAAAAGTGTTATTATAGTTCCCCTCTTCATTTCGACAGGAACATGTGCTAACTTTGCAGAAAATAAATTTGATAGCATTTTATACAAGACGACACCAGCGAAAAGGATGTGCTCATAAAAGATACCGTCGTCACCACAAGCTTTACCCTTATGTGTGAGTTTTACAGCCGCTTCAACCTATTCACTACTGATAGATATAACAGAGCTTTCCGGTTCGTATGCTTCATGATTTAACCGCCTAACTGTGTCACAGACTGTCTGTTTGAATGGTTCATCAAATGCACAACTTTCCGAGGGGGTATAAAGTTTTGAAAAATAACGCGCCCATTCATCTGTTATCTCCCTTTCACTATAGACATTGTTACCACCGAAGTTGATATTAGATCCTGGAGTACTAGCTGACTTCTTCCGACGACTATTGATATGATGCCAAAACAAACTGCTATTGACTTCTGCGAGCTTATCAATCTCTTCAAATTGATTTTTCATATAACGTTCGATCGTTTGTCGATGCTTACGCCTAAAATGTCTTTTAGCAGCTTTACATGAACAGTACACAACATGGTTGCTATCCCTCGGTTTGCCCCCAGTCACCCAGTTTGACCGTGCAACGGACATGGATCTATGCAAGGTCGTGAGCTCTTCGCTCCAATAAGGTTTAAGGTAACGCTTGTATCTCTTATGAGCAAAACTTTTGCTCGCGGTGTTTTTTAACACGCCAGTCAACTCAATATATGCTACATCTAAAGAAGACTGTGACTCAAAGCTGCTTTCACACAAACGTTGAAAGACATCGCAGCGAGCTAAGTTATCTCTATAACGATGAATTGACGGTTCATCAGCCTTTTTCCATTTAATATTGACGGAATGTTCTACGATTGGTGTATCCGAGACTAAGATCGGAATGTGCAGCTGAGCAATGACTGGTCGGTGACGCGAAACGTTAAGTGCATCATCATCACAAATTTCGCACGATCTTAGAAGCTGCACATGCTCAATTGGACACAAAATATGATCTATCAGCGTCTCGCACGTATTATCATACGAAACAAATGAGGAGTGAGCACCTGTGCACAACTCCAATGTGTTTACGGAAACCATGTTATTACGGGATAAAAATCTATTAGAGCCCGAGATCTATTATTTTGCATAGAAACAGATTGACTGTGTAGTAGATTAGCATTTAAGTCCCCCATTATTGCTACCAGGCCCTTATCAGCATACAGTCCCAGCAAATTTTCCAATTTGTCAATATACCCAAGAAATTCAGCAATTGGATGGTTTGAGCAAGGAAAATACGTTTGAAATACATAGACATAGAAAGAAGGGCTTATTTCTATTTGTAGTCCTATGATTCTATCTATGAGGCGCCGTTTTACTATAAAATCAGTATTTTTGATATCACAAAATAGAATTTTTGATATCAAAAAATCGAATTTCTGATATCAAAAAATCAAAGCGATTTCTTGATATCAAAAATTCGATTTCCTGATATCAAAAATTCGATTTTCTGATATCAAAAAATCGAATTTCTGATATCAAAAAATCAAAGCGATTTCTTGATATCAAAAATTCGATTTTCTGATATCAAAAATTCGATTTTCTGATATCAAAAAATCGAATTTCTGATATCAAAAAATCAAAGCGATTTCTTGATATCAAAAACTCGATTTTCTGATATCAAAAATTCGATTTTCTGATATCAAAAAATCAAAGCGATTATTTGATATCAAAAATTCGATTTTTTGATATCAAAAAATCTGGAAATTTTCCATCTAAGAAATGATGGCTCCCTAACAAGAAACCATTAGAGTAGTTTCCCATGTAAAATAAACAGTTTATGGGTTAGTTCGGGTGGTAGCTATTGTCACGCTAGTCAAGTAGATAGATTTTTCGCTTTGCAACCGAGAGGTTGGCTGTTCGATTCCCGATCGGCCGTAAAGGCATTTTATGTCGGTGATAAATGTTCATCCTCACTAATGAAAGGCAACTCGCTCAACTATCTGTCCCATAGTTTGACTATAACGCTCTGTACCAGTCGCACCTCGTGGCATCCACGTGGTTCCTTTACCGGATGGACCTAATTATCGGAATGGCCTTACTGCTGTGTAATTGTGTAGTATTTCATATGCATAAAAATACAAGTATCAGATGTGTTTCATTTAAACATAATAAAATTAACCTCCTGCAGTTGCGCATTGGGTTACGGATGACAGAAGGTGGAGGGGGAATAATTGTTAGAATGTTAACGCTGATTCAACGTTTCTTCGATCAAAACTACAGACCTCATATCAGGGGTTGTCAACGTGACGGTAGTCTTCAGGGACCCAAGCATAGGCAATTGATGTCAGCTATAGACCCCCATCGTACGCCGCAGCACACACTTGTATGGTACTTATATCAGGCTAATAATAACAATAATTATCTTTATCTATATAATATTAAACATATGAGTCTGTGCGTGAGAAAAACAACAATTTCAGTTCCGACCAAGTCCTGTACAGCCAAAGAAGCATGCTAGAAACTTGGAATGTCAGATCTAGAAAGTATTGAAACTGATGATGTACTATCCGTGTAGCGAAAACAAAGGCGCTGATCAGATACGCGGTTACTGCGAAGCTGATCCCTGTTAGTTTCCCCATGCGGCGGCTCTTATTCTGTTCTGCCTTCACGAAAGAAAAGAAAAGTACCCCGCGATACATACGAGTGTCCAATAATTATAGGCACATTCCGGCCCATTTCAATAAAGAAACGCATGGGAAACCGTGTATATTCTGCTGCGCATGTTTCAAGTCTGATCATGCCGCGCAATTTATCGGTAATTTTACTGAACATACACAGCGGATTTCAAGTAGATTTTCGCGAAAACTTTATTGACCATAGTTAAACACCTGAACTCAGCCCATGCAAGTCTATAAATAATTTGAGGGATCTATCATTTTTTCTCAGCAAAGGAAGGCCTAAAGGATTTTTTGATATCACAAAATCGAATTTTTGATATCAAAAAATACTCTCCATTTTTTGATATCAGAAATTCGATTTTTTGATATCAGAAATTCGATTTTCTGATATCAAAAAATAAGCCTGATTTTTTGATATCACAAATTCGATTTTGTGATATCAAAAATTCGAATTTTTGATATCAAATAATCGAATTTCTGATATCAAAAAATCAGGCTTATTTTTTGATATCAGAAAATCGAATTTCTGATATCAAAAAATCGAATTTCTGATATCAAAAATTCGATTTTCTGATATCAGAAAATAAGCCTGATTTTTTGATATCACAAATTCGATTTTTTGATATCAGAAATTCGATTTTCTGATATCAAAAAATCGATTTTTTGATATCAAAAAATATTTTCTGATATCAAATAATATTTTCTGATATCAAAAAATCGAATTTCTGATATCAAAAAATAATTTTTGATATCAAAAATTCGAATTTCTGATATCAAAAAATCGGGATTTTATAGTAAAACGGCACCCCATATCTATCATCTTCAAACGATAAAGGAGTTATAATGCTGTCCAACCTTTTATGCCATAACAGAGCTACCCCGCCTTTCCCAACGCGCCTGCGCCCTGGGAATCGGAGATCGAAATCAGATACAGCATGGCAATTATAATTGCTGTTTATTTGATTAAGGAATATTAGGTCCTTTTCATATCATAACCAGTGCTCCGACAGACCGCAGATATCTATGTTTTTTGATAAAAAAACAGTCACTTAAATAGCTGGACATAATGCCAGTGGCGTTCCATGTCATTATGTTAATATCCATTATAAGATTGATAGGAATTCTCCTGATAATTATCTTGATCACGAAGCGGTGCAAACGGGTTGTATACATCCACATCGGACCTGCTAAACACTTGTCTTTCACGGGGTTTATGCGTACTGTCACGTTGGCGATAAGTTGCATCACGAACTTGATTACGCTCATTTCGACTCTAGCCAAGGCCGGCATCTAACACCACGAGGCCAGAATGCGGGAGACTCAACAAGAGCAGCTGACGCATTATCCTCAATATTCAGCCGAATAACTACATTACGTTTATTGCGTTTACTGTGCCAAATACGCACGAACGTAACTGTGGGTCCACGCCTGTTAACATATCGCGCAATTTTATCTTCAGTGATCGAAGGTAGAAACCCACCAAGATAATAGCGACATGGCGTTTTCTTTACGTATTGAACGAAGTCACCATCATCATCACGTGTCGCATGACTGGTAGATTCATTCTCACGAAAGAAATCATCATAATCCGAAGTTGCAGTTCTCGTAGTAGTGTGAACAGGTATGTTACTTGGCGCACGTTCTGAAACTGCGTTGCTTTGACCAGTGGATCTTACATTTGCAAGACTATCTTTATATGAGTATGGCTGCGTATCACGCAGTGGAAAATGATTTTCATGTGAAGAATCTTTCCCATGAGACTGTTTGCCGGTACCAAGTACAGAGGATGGCCGCTCCGCTCCGTTGGTATTAACCAGCGGGTTGGGACGGTCATTATATAGATCACCTGCAACGGACGAACCCTCACTGTCGCCGACACCGTGCTGAGCAGAGTCTTGGGCATCAGGAGCAGCATGCCCGGAACCGACACCGGAAGTCACATTTGATCGTATGTTCGACAAGTGAGGTTCTGCCGTGAGGTGATCTTCACTTGTGCGAAGCCACCCACTACTATCATGGTCATTATGAACAACAACGTCCACTTGCCGAGACAGAGTTGGCCTCTCCAAATAAACGTTCATACATGGTGCTTGTAGCAGAGTCATTACTTTGATCAGTCATACTAATAGTTCCGGAAGCGTCTGAAGTTTGTACCACTTTAGCTTTCTTAGAAGACTTTTTACTTTTACCAGTGCTCGTATTGGGAAGTACATTATTACCATAGTACAGAGAATCCTGTATATCTCGAACTGCGTCTTTTAGCAGGCGAATTTCCGTTCTCAGATTCGCTACCCCAAGACTTTTGTCCGACTCAATACGTTGGGCAGCGAAACCAATGTTAGTCACAGCATTACAAACGGTTGTGCTTAGTTTGCTAAGATCTACCTTCAAACTAAGTACAGTTGATTTTAACGACTGTATTTCTGACGAACGAGCCGATTCAACAGCAGCATAACTTTGTTTCAATGACAACACGTCCGCTTTGACATTGTTTAAATTATTCAGCAGAGCTACAACCTCAGCAGAACAAAAGTACATGTATTCTACGGGACAACCGTAGGGACAGTAAGAAGAAAGAAATAGCTGAATTTTGCCTTTTTGATAAACTATAATTTTGTGTGTTTAAAACAGCCATTGTGCCCAATGATCCATAAGACAAATGGATTTCCTGTTATTTGTAGGTTTTTGAAAGTACAGGCTTTCTATGAAATTGACACTAGTTTTTTTTTCTGAAACTACAATATATTTGTACTTCTTCGGACTGAAAAACAGAAACATATTTTTCTAGATACCCGTAAATTGGTTGCATATTTCAAAAGCAGTATTTAGTCCTAATAAGAAGCACTAAATGATTATCGTTAGCGATTGCACATTTTCATACAAGACTGTGTAATGTTTAATATGCCTGACTCGTAGAATACAAACCAAAACAAAGTAGTGTTGTTATGCCGTCCCATGTGTTTAGGCACTATGTGATATTTACTGTGCAAAAACTTTAAAACTTGTAACAATTGACATGAAACAAGTAAAAGACAGGCATTGAATCTCTTTTTGGTCCAAATAGTTTCTCCTTTTTTACGCCACTCAAAATGCCCACTTTCGTGAGAACCAGTGAGTTATACAGTTCCCTTTTATCATCCTTTCACAAGGAATTACTGTTGAAATGCCCCAAAAATCTCACCAAGAATGATGAAGAAATAGTGTGGCTGTTTGGACTCCATATGATATAAAATGTGATGAATGGCAATAAACTCTTATTTAGCAACATTGTCCACAGTTTCAGCAACTGTCATATAATCAGTTATGAACAAAAAATGTGAAAATTTGTTATCTAAAAGCAGAATATTGACTTGAAATAAAAATACTCAAAGGTAAATTTTACTTTGCGTTCGCATGGGACAAAATAGTAAATTTACAAGTGTGTATTTGTAAAAATAAAATTTGCATCTGGTCAGACCCAGGAGTAAATTTAACTATATGTAAATATACTCCGGTGTGTATTTGCGTTCGCATGCGCGATTTGCTTACCCCGAGTAAAATTTGCACACCAGAGTATATTTACACGCATGTATTTTTGGCGCATGCGAATTGGACTTAAGTGTGGTCTACAAAACGCGATTGTTTTGATCTGAGAAAATGACTCGTAACTCTGGTCAAAATCGATTTTCAATAACTGTGACAGCACTGATACGTTTTCCAGGGACAACACTATATATGTGCCCCTAGTCTTAAATAGCACTTTATATATAATGTGATTTTTGTATCTGACTTCAATAACACTATATGCAATAGATGGTGACAGAAAATGTGGTTTCCGCCAAGTTTCTTTTGCAATGGAAACAAATAAAACTACTTACCCTGACTCGGGGACACGGTAAAAATCGATAAAATGGCACTTCTTGCATCTCTTTTTTTTTTTCAAATAACATACTCGGAAACGTGAAATCGCGTGTGGTTCTAGTAATATTATACATGGAAAAAGCAAACCTCGGACATCGCGCTTGCGAGAAAACCATCAGGGACAAGGATTGCTCCATTTTTTGATAATGACCCGTATACTCAAACGTTCAGAGTACCCCCTTGGGAGTAAAACCTAGAAAAACTTAAAATTCTGGACTTTGGTCCAAACATTTAGAATAATTCCACGAGCCGTCATCTCGTCACAAGCTTCTTTAATTAGACACAACAGCTGTTACTAATGGGCTGAACACTTCAACAAAATCCGTTTAATAAAAGCTGAGGCCGCATGATGAGGAAATCCGGTTTTTGGATGTGCGAAAACAAAGGCGCGGATCAGCTGTGCAGTAACTGCACAGCTGATCAGCGCCATCGTTTTCGCTTCACGGATAGTACAATCCCTCTTCTTCTTAATCCCTAGTTTTCAAGGTTCAAGCCTTTGTCTATGAGTGTAGAGGCCGGTTTGTGTCAGACCTGGTCGGAAACCCCGAGGACCGTGTTATTCGTTACGCGACTCGGTTGATACCGGACCATTTTTTTCTCTTCCAGACCCAGCTTATTGAATTGCTTATTTTCTGTGCCAGTGCGTGTAATATGGCAATTATCGTATAGGCATACAGGGAACACCTTGGCCAGCCTGTGAATAAGCGCAGTTTCTCCTGTGTCTTCACGGTTCACATATACTTAGTATGCATGCAAACAAAGGTTCTGACAAAATAACAGATGACTGACATATCTAGACAGCCGCAAATGCATGTTTAAAATTGTTGAAAAATCTGTTCTTGCGCGACAAAGGTTGGCATTAGCACATAAGTTGGCATATTTGCTTTACAGCTTCTAAATCAATTTGCAAAGACACCACGCCATTGTAATCGACTTAATTTGAAAGATTTGCTCATTTCTTGAACGGTCTGTCAACTGTCTAAGATTCCGCCCCGACTATATAAGGGGCTGTTTAATCCTACACATTGTATACTTCAAGACTAGAACAGTCTGGAGCACGGCGAACGCTCTCCGAAATTGTTTCAATATACAAAAAGTGTTGTTGCTGTTTCAATATTTACCATCCCTTTTTAATCATCCAATGGAATCAAAGTAAAATGGATACTTTAGCTTCTCTGTATTCTAGCGCGAAAAGTTGGAAAATAGACTGATAAAATAAAAATGAAAGTAAATATAATAAGAACAACGGTTTCTCCAAAGTTTATCATTTCACAGGCAAGTGGCATCAATCATGTCTACATGATGGAGAAACTACTACTATTTTGTTTTACAAAATTTGTCATTTAACGGGAGTTAAATAACCTATCATGGCACGCAATATACCATACACGTTCCGGACACTTGTTAGCCGGATGTGCCCATGTCTATCAAGAGATTCCGAGGAAACAGTGCATTTTGTAACGTACAAACGCTTCAGAGATGATCAAGAATTAAAAGAACTCAGTGACACTAGAAACGACACAGATGAGAACAGCGGTGCGTCTAAAGAGGGTGATAAATGCAGCGACCACGTGACTGCTAATAAAATAACAGAATGGCAGGCAGGCTGGAATGTTACCAATGCAATTCAGGTACTTCAATTGATTTAGTCCATTCCTTTGCTGACAATCACGTATCATGTAGTCGTTAGGTTGAATATAAAACGGGATTGATTTGGGATAAATCTTTTGAAGTGTCGAAAGCTATGTCGAAAAATGGTCAGATCTCCTTATCTTTCAGGTATTTACGCGAGATACAAATATTTTTTTTATTATTATTCATAATTAATTGAATAATTTATCAACTGTTTGTAGCGGCCAATGCCTGTAAATGACGTCTTTCTTAAATGTACACTGGCCAAGCTTAACTGTATTTGATAGCTCGATCGGTAACGTGGCCGAATGGTACCGAAGCATACCATCGATCGATCCTCACGTCCGGCACATTTCTCTTTAAATAACTATGAAGATTTTGTTGTGGAAAAAAATCTTCGGCATTTGTCAGTTAGTGCTGAAAGTGCACCAGTCCACCTGGGAGGCTCGTCCAGGAAAAGTGTGCCTAGGATAATTGGTCGTCCCACATGACCTATGCTGTTGACCTTGAATGTAAAGCACCAATTTAAACCAACCAACAAACAAACCAAACAAACACACGTGGACGAATCCATTTTATTTTCCAGGGTATGTTTATCGTGAGTTTCCCCTACGCCGTGTTACAAGGTGGTTACTGGGCAATAATCGCCATGACGCTGGTGGCCTACATCTGTTGCTACACCGGTAAAATCCTCGTTCAGTGTCTCTATGAGGAAGACGAGGATGGATTCCTCGTCAGAGTCCGGAAAAGTTACGTCGAGATCGCAGAGCACGTGTTTGGGCGGAGATTTGGCGGGAAAATCGTCAACTGTGCGCAGATTATCGAGCTTCTCATGACCTGTATTCTCTATGTGCTTCTCTGCGGTGACCTCCTGGATGGCAGTTTTCCGGATCTCCTGGATCTTTCCTCGTGGATTGTGTTGAGTACGTTCTTTCTCCTGCCCTGTGCGTTTCTACAGACTCTGAGGAGCGTATCCTGGTTTAGTTTCTGGTGTACTGTTGCCCATATGGCGATCAACGCCATCATCATTATTTACTGTTTCACCAAGGCCGCTAGCTGGTACTGGAGTGCTGTCCAGTTCCGTATTGATATCTGGACATTCCCTATCTCTCTTGGCATTGTCGTGTTCAGCTATACGTCTCAGATATTTTTGCCTACGCTTGAGGGAAATCTTATCAAACCTGACAAATTTCATTGCATGATGAACTGGACCCACATCGCAGCCGCCATTTTCAAGGCGTTGTTTTCCTACATCGGTTTTCTGACGTGGGGCGAGGCTACACAAGAAGTTATCACAAACAATTTACCGACTCAAGCGTTCAAGATCATTGTAAACGTAATTTTAGTCATCAAGGCCATGCTCTCTTATCCATTGCCATATTTTGCCGCTGTGGATCTCATGGAAACGTCTCTTTTCCGTGGCAGAGACAAAACTCCGTTCCCAAGCTGCACCGACGACGAGAATACCTTGAAAATTTGGGCGGTCGGGCTTCGGTTCGGTCTGGTTCTCACCACCATGATGCTAGCTATATGGATTCCGTACTTCGCGATTCTTATGAGCCTGATAGGATCCTTTACCGGAACAATGCTCTCCTTCGTGTGGCCCTGTGTCTTCCATCTAAGCATAAAGCGTTATAAACTGAAGTGGTATCAAAAAGCCATAGATATTCTAATTATATTGCTGGGAATCATATTTGGGATGATCGGTATATACTATTCCGCACATGCTCTGTCTCAGGCTGTCCATGGTTTACCTACAAACCCTTATAAAACACATTTACCTGTCGCCACGAAGCCAAAGGATATAGATAAAGTCTGAACATTTTCTTCGTCTTCCGGAAGTGCTGGGCCCAAACACGAGCATGGCCAGTGGAAAAAAATAATGTGAGCTTTCGCATGAGAAACCCAACTATTTGGTTTCCGATTAGTTCTGACACAATCCGGCCTGTACAGTCAATAACGAATGCTAGAAGCTTGAAAAAAATGAGAGATTATACTATCCATGCAGCGAAAATGCGCTGATCAGCTGTGCAACTACTGATATGCGGTTTTGTTTTCGCATATGCAGATTGTTGGTGTGAACATTTTTTTCAATATATTCAAACAGCACAAATTTTATAAACAGATCTAATATAACCTAATATAACATTCGTTTTCTTTCTCGTTTGAGAACTGGCCTGATGTCTGCAGACTACCTCTGGACCAGACTTGGACGTTAAGTACTATATTTCATAGGATAGATGTAATAGTGGAAATTGCTAATGCTGAATATTGTATTACACTGATATACGTGGTTGTATTTTGTGTGTAGAAACCTTCGATTCATCGTTTGTGCTTAGTTTCAAATCTCATACACCCCGTTGTTCTCATTGCACGCATTCAGAGAGGCTGTAAGCAGCGGTTGTAGTTGAGATCAAATGTATTTAGATGTTTTTCAAGTAAAGTATAATGGTTTGATCCTATGGAAGCAATAGAAACAGTCAAAGGGAGATAGCATCGACTAAATTGCCCAATTTCGGGTAATGAACCCTCATCAGTAGTTTAGCCCTTTTTAAACCAGCAACGAACGCCAGACTATTGGTCTGCAATTTCATGAATTACGAGAAGTCTAAGTCAAAGACATATTCCTAAACGGGGTCAAACAATTAAAACATTGCTTAGAAATATGTTCCTAAACGTAACATAAACCATTGCAAGGTTTAGAGGCTGTATTACAGCTGGGGAACTCAAAGTATGGCCAAAATAACACCTAAGTTCTTTCTGATGTTGCAAACAATCTATATAAATTCATTGATGAACTAGTACTGTTGACTTCTTTGTGAAGTAGTGAAGAGATTACCCTATCAACTTGCCAACATAGAAATAATCTTCCTGGCAATTTTCATGTGGTGATTGATTTATAAAGCAAGTTAGATTGGTATACAATTGAAATCAGTAGATTTTGGCCACTTTGTTTTGGTTCTCTTCAGGGTTAACCAGAGCAATTTGCATTTGATTTGGGTTGTGGAAAAGTAGGAAATTTAAGTTTGGCCACCCTAACCAATTTAAAGATTAAGAAGTTATAAAAGAACCATTCAGTTACTTTGGCCATAGTTTGTCTTCTTTTGGTGTAAAGCGGTGGCTGTAGTTGTGATCAAATGGGTGTAAATGTATTTCAAACCATTGAAAGGGTGAGAACGATGTTTGGCGGGGCCAATAAATCGGGTTGCTACCCCCATACACACAATGACCATTCTTGTGTTGTAGTGATTACTTTCATGTATCGCCTAAAGTCGCACATATTTTTTTTTTCTTTTTTTTAGTCAATCAGGATATCAGCAAGCTTTTAAAAGCCATGTAATCTGGTCCGATACGTCAATACATACTATTTGAACAGTTGCGGAGTAGAACGTCAAACATAAAGGGCGACGATCGCTCACCTGAACGACCGAGAAACAGTGGATGTCTTCGACTTTTAACTGCTTTTGAAGTCATTGGTGTGATATGTAAGACCAGAGGACCAATGGTCCTGTAAACGCTCACCTGAGATCAGCTGCATATACCAATAACCATGTTTGAATATTATGGTATTTAACTCCAGTGCAGGGGCAGATAAGCCCTTGGGCCATTTTCTTTTTTCAGAATCTTCAATATTCTGTCCATTTGCCAATTTCCTGTTGGCTTTTTCCTTCAAATGACATTTTAACAGTTTTCCCAATTCAGATGCACAGGCAACCCATGTTGACCTTGCCATAAACTTGGTCAAGGTCATCACAGGGTCATGATTTATATATACATTGGAGTACTTTAGCCATCGATGCCTCACGCCAAGTTTCCTTGAAATCAGTCTATTGGTTTCAGAGAAGATGATTTTTGATGGGTTTTTACCATATATGGGCATGGCGGCCATCTTGGTCATGTGACCTAGATTATTTATATACACATTGATTCCCCCATTCTATAGATGCTTCACTTAAAATTTGGCTTTGTTTGGCCAAGCGGTTTCAGAGGAGAAGATGTTTGAATATTATGGAAATATACATGTATATTGCCCCGGGGTGGGGGCACATGAGCCCCTGGGGTCCAATTTTTTTCAGAATCATTAATATCCAGTCCTACTGCCCATTTCCTGCAAGACTTTCACTTAAAATGACATTTTAAAAGTTTTCCCCATTCAAATGCATTGGTGACCTATGTAGACCTTCCCGTAAAATAGGTCAAGGTCATCACAGGGTCATGATTTATATACACATTGTAGTGCTTGAGCCATCGATGCTTCGTGCCAAGTTTCGTTGAAATCGGTCAACCGGTTCTGGAGAAGAAGATTTTTGAACGGTTTTTACCATATATGGGCATGGTGGCCATCTTGGTCATGTGACCTGGATTATTTATATACATATTTGTTACCCCTTCCTATTGATGCTTCACATAAAATTTCGCTTTGATTGGCCAAGCGGTTTCAGAGGAGAAGATGTTTGAATATTATAGAGATATACATGTATATTGCCCCGGGGTGGGGGCGGATGAGCCCCTGGTGCCCAATTTTTTTCAGAATCATTAATATTCAGTCCTACTGCTCATTTTCTGCAAGATTTTTCCTTTAAATGACAATTTAACAATTTTTCCCATTCAAATGCATTCGCGACCTATGTTGACCTTGCCGTAAAAAGGTCAAGGTCAACATAGGGTCATGATTTATATATACATTGTAGTGCTTGAGCCATTAATGCTTCATGCCAAGTTTGGTTGAAATCGGTCCAGTGGTTCCGGAGAAGAAGATTTTTGAAGGGTTTTTACCATATATGGGCATGGCGGCCATCTTGGTCATGTGACCTGGATTATTTATATACACATTGGTTCCCCCTTCCCATAGATGCTTCATGTAAAATTTGGCTTTGATTGGCCAAGCGGTTTCAGAGGAGAAGATCTTTGAAAATGGTGGACGACGGACGGACGACGGACGACGGACGGACGGACGACGGAGCATGGGTATACTATAAGCTCACCTTGTGAGCCTGACGGCTCAGGTGAGCTAAAAATATGTATGAATTGAGCATGAAATTATTTTATAACCTGGTCGAGTTTTTAGCTTCCCGATGATCGAGATTGTATGTCTGTCGGCGGTAACGTAGAGTAAGAACATCAAATATTATTTGGTAAGTTTTTCAGTTGAAATGTTTTATAATGTTACAAAAATTAAAATGTGAAAAGGGCCCCCGCCGCGACGGTCATTTGGGTCGGCTTCTTGTGTCCCCAGGCAAAGCTTGTAAAGTACTGAGCGCGGTTGCATCTAAATGTTCGTTCGCAACATCCAACCGTTGATTTGGTTTGGTTTGGTGATTGCTTTGGTGAGCCACCTCTCACTGGGCTTTAACATGTACTATGAAGAGCTCTCAGTATTTTGTTAAATGGCATAAGTATCGAACACAAAACCTCTCGCTGCGGAGTCCTGAACTAAAATTTTAAGTTTTAGTAGATGTTTTTCCTCCGAAAGTCCGCATTTACAGTGCTAAACTTGGTATGCATTGAAAAAACTAATTCCAGCCGACGGAGTGTGGGATAGCCGCGAGTCCAATGTGCCTCTGTTCCATATAAAGTTGGATGGGTGTGATATGGGCGTGTTCTTGGTGGATGAAAGGGGCTGACTGGTAATTCAATTTCATGGATATTTTTCTACTGATATGTACCAGAATTTCCGTATCATTGATTTTGTGAATCAGATTTTTCAGATCATTACTAGACATTAAACATGTTAAACTTTTTTTTTCAACAATGTCGAAGAAAGTATGTTTTTCACTTACGAAACCCCCATATGACACAAACTGTATAGTACGCTAAATACATCTGGGTGCAATTTTTTAAAATTTGCTCCACCTCGCAACTAGGGGAACCCTCTGGTGTATTTTTGCATCCGGGTGTAGCGTTAATACGGGCATGGCACGAAGTGCGCGAAGCGCACTGAGGCTGGGCCGAAGGTGTTAAGTATTTGCTTATAGCATCTGACTCATGCAGCAGCAGTCACATGACTAGGTATATTTTAATTGTGCCTCTCTAATAGCAGGTCAGCATTCGCGCTAGACTTTCTATACTGTATGCTTGTTGTATAAATGTAGTAGTTATAATTAAATATCAGAATTGAGTCTGGAGTTATTATTAATATATAATAACAAACATAACATGGTGTCAGAGTAAATACGTCAATTATGGATAAATTTACGACCGGATCACTTCCATGTATGGACTGGGAAAGACAGGACTTGGAACAAAGCTGGAAAAGTTTTAAGCAACATGTTCAGTTTATGTTCGACGGGCCTCTAAAGAAGAAAGATGAAGAAGAAAAATGTGCTTTCTTAATGCTCTGGGTAGGAGAAAAGGGCAGGAATTTATTCCAAACATGGAATTTGTCAGCTGCACAGAAGAAAAAACTGGATAATTACTACAATGGTTTCGAAGCGTACGTTAAACCTACGTCTAACACCATATACAACAGGTATAAATTTCAAAGTCGGGTGCAGAATCCAGAAGAGCCATTCGAACAGTTTGTGGCTGAATTACAATTGCTAGTCAAAGACTGTGAATATGATAAGCAAGAAGAAATGGTTCGTGATAGAATTGTGGCAGGAGTTAAAAACTCGAAAATCAGAGCTAAGTTGTTAAATGAGGGTTCAACATTGACATTGACTAAAACACTCGAAGTGGCAAGAACTCATGAATTGTCACATACTCAGTGTAGTGCCATGGCAGAAAAGACTGTAAATGCGGTCAGACAGAAACAGAAATCAAAACACGGAAAATCTGAGAAACAGAAAACCCCAGCAAACTCTGAAAAAGAACTTTGTGGCAAATGCGGTTATGAACATGCGAAATTGCAATGTCCCGCGTACGGAAAACGCTGCTCAAAGTGCAAACGTTTTAATCACTTCCAGAAAATGTGCAAGACTCCAACATCAAGCAGTTACAAATCAAAGAAAAAACATGTATGTACAGTCAACGAGTCGAGTGACAGTAGCGACAATGAGCTATATGCAGGTATGATAAATGACTTGCCGATGAACTCTGTAAATTCGTTAAATGATGAATGGTCAGTAAATTCGAAAATCAATGACAGATCGATAAATTTCCAGATCGATACCGGTGCAAGGTGTAACGTGATGTCACAAGACAATTTTCGCTCGTTGGGAATTAAAACTGCCTTGAAACCAACATCTACAAAATTGACATCATTCAGTGGACATAAATTAAAGCCTACTGGAATAGTACGGTTGCCGTGCAAAATACAAGGTAACAATTTTGACATTGACTTTTATATTGTTGACTCATCTGTTCCATCTGTTCTTGGAAGTTCCACATGCTGAGATATTGGGCTGATAAAAAGACTGTATAATATACATGCAAATGAAATGCCACAGCAGAAAAAAGACTTGCCACAAGACATTGAATCGTCGTACAAGGATCTTTTTGAAGGTCTGGGTTGCATGCCAGACACATATTCAATAAAGGTAGATCCATCAGTGAAACCTGTCATCCATCCACCTAGGAAAGTTCCAATTTCTATGAAAGAAAAGGTGAAATCGGAATTATTACGAATGGAATCCGAAGGTGTGATCACGAAACAAACAGAACCTACTGACTGGGTAAACAGCATGGTAGTTGTGCCAAAGCCTAATGGAAAGGTTCGAATCTGCATAGATCCCCGCGATTTAAACAAAGCAGTGTTACGAGAACACTATCCAATGAAAACGATCGAGGACATATTGACTGAAATACCAGAAGCCAAAGTGTTTTCGAAAATAGATGCCGTAAGTGGATACTGGCAAATAAAACTAAGCCCTGAAAGCCAGAAACTGTGTACGTTTAATACGCCCCTGGGAAGATATTCGTTTACCAGATTGCCGTACGGATTAAAATCTGCCGGGGAGGTGTATCAAAGATCGGTTTCGAACATGGTTCAAGACATTGAAGGTTGTGAGGCTATAGTTGATGACATTTTGATATGGGGAAAAGATATCGCAGGGCACGACAAAAGGCTCAAACAGGTACTTAACAGAATAAGGGAATACAATATGAAATTAAACAGGGACAAATGTGAATTTCGTAAAAGTAGTATTTCTTATGTCGGACATGTACTGACAGGCCTTGGAGTAAAGCCTGATCCAGAAAAGGTGAGAGCTGTAAAAGAAATGCCGCCGCCGACGAACGTAAAAGAGTTACAAACGCTACTAGGATTTGTCCAATACCTAGCCAAATTCATAGCAAACATGTCGGAAATTACTGCGCCACTCAGACAGTTGCTTGAAAAGGACATTCAGTGGCACTGGGACTCTGAACAACAATCAGCATTTGATATGTTGAAAGAAAAAGTGTCAAATGCTCCTGTTTTACGTTACTACGATCCAAAGAAGGAATTAGTAATGCAGGTCGATGCAAGTTCAAAGGGTCTTGGAAGCGTGTTACTTCAAGAAGGACAACCGATTGCATACGCGTCACGAGCGCTGACGAAGGCTCAGCAAAACTACGCGCAAATCGAAAAGGAAACTCTGGGAATTACTTTCGCTTGTAACAAATGGCACCAATTTATTTTCGGAAGAGAAGTTACGGTAGAAACTGATCATAAACCATTACAGGCAATATTCACCAAACCGTTGTTTAAATCACCATTAAGACTTCAGAAGCTATTGCTTGATTTACAGAAATATGACTTGAAAGTAAAATACAAACCAGGAAGTACGTTATTTTTAGCAGATCATCTTAGTAGAGCTTATCTAAATGAGGCAAAAGAAGATTTGTTATCTGACACTGAATTGAGTGTTAATTACCTGACATTCTTACCTGTGTCAAAAGAAAATCAGTTCAAAATCAAAAATGCGACAAAACAGGACGAAGAAATGCAAATCTTGAGAGACACTGTTCTCAAAGGTTGGCCACAACGAAAAGACCAAGTTCCGCCAATAATAAGGCCATACTGGAATTTTCGTGATGAAATAACTTACGTTGAAGAAATGTTATTCAAAGGACAAAAGTTGATAGTACCAAAATCATTAAGAAAAGAAATGTTGGCTATCATTCATGAATCGCATTTGGGAATAAATAAATGCAAGTCGCGTGCCAGAGATTCATTGTTTTGGATAGGAATGGCATCTGAGGTAGAGCAGACAGTAAGAAACTGTACAGTGTGTGCTCAAAATCAAAGAGCAAATGTTAAAGAACCATTGATACCGGGAATAATACCTGACAGACCATGGTCACATGTTTCCGCAGATATCATGGAACTGAATAACAGACATTATCTTGTCATAGTAGACAGATACTCAAAATGGGTAGAGCTGAATTTGTTAGAGAATATGACCAGCAAAAATGTCATAAAACATTTGAAAAGTCAGTTCTCGCGGTTCGGAATTCCTGATCAATTTTATACAGACAACCAGTCGACGTTTGTAAGTGCTGAGTTCAGGAATTTCGCGAAAGAATATGGATTTGACTGTGTCACTTCTTCGCCAACATATGCGCAAAGCAATGGACTAGCAGAAAGAGCTGTTCAAACTGTGAAAGACATGCTGAAAAAGGCGAAAGATCCATATTTAGCAATGTTGTCATATAGAACGACAGCAATAGATGACATAGGACTGTCACCAGCAGAAATGATGTTCTCGCGTAAGCTAAAAACAAAACTACCAACGTCAGCTCCACTGCTTCAACAACAAGGACTGCCTAAGAACCTTAAAAATCGTTTCAAACGACGACAGGAGATACAAAAGCAGTATTACGACCGTGGTAGTAAGCAGCTAAAACCGTTGAAAATCGGAGAAAATGTCGTTATGGAACATAATAACACGTGGAAACCAGCTACGGTTACGGCAGAACATCATACACCGAGATCATACGTTGTGGAAAACGAATATGGTCAAACATACCGACGTAATCGCAGACACTTACGATCGACATCTGCGAGATTTAATCCTGATCAAATACCAGACGATAGGTCAGGAAATGCAACGACGTCAACGTCAGAATCAACATCAACGTCAGACCAGCAAAATGGAACAACGGAAACAACACCAACGCAGACAACAACGCGTTCGGGTCGCGTGGTCAAAGTACCATCAAAGTTCCAGGATTATGTAATGTAAATATACATGTAGTGTGAATATGCTACGAATGAAAGTGTTCTATAATCAGTAGTATTCTTAAAATCAGTTGCATAATAGTGTGTTTCGAAAATTCGAAATTTGGATTAATGTGCTATTCATTCATTCATTTATATTGGAATATATGTGCTGAAATATATAATTCATGAAAGTAAAAAAGTGCTAAATTCATTCATAAGATTCATTCATAGAAAGTTTGGATATTTAGCAGCTGAGAAATTGGATTATATTACATAGATTCCAGACCACACACTCATTAAAACAATCCAGACATCATAGAGATTAAGCTGTCATTGAGCTTATCCTAATTATTTAGATACTGTTAACCTTTAACATGCAATTAGATTTCAAAGACTTGTGACATAAAATGCTGCTGACAGATACAATTATGAACTTGATAAGACTAAGCATTTTAGGGTTGGTTCATGCAATCTAATTATGTGTTGATAACAGAAACATTGTTTTGACATTTAATGTATTGCAAAGCACCAAAGTTGAACTGACATAGTTTCCAGTACAAATATGTAGTCTCGTCAGTATTTGAAGCAAACAATTAATGCATGCTTTCCAGAAAGTTTTTAATGCATGTAAATAAATTTAAATTTCATTTTTTCTTTGAAAAGGGGGATGTTAAGTATTTGCTTATAGCATCTGACTCATGCAGCAGCAGTCACATGACTAGGTATATTTTAATTGTGCCTCTCTAATAGCAGGTCAGCATTCGCGCTAGACTTTCTATACTGTATGCTTGTTGTATAAATGTAGTAGTTATAATTAAATATCAGAATTGAGTCTGGAGTTATTATTAATATATAATAACAAACATAACAGAAGGCCCAGCAGCGTGCCCGCCTATAGGTAACGCGTACACACGGGTAAATGAACTCTGATTGATAGGGTAGGGTTAGGTGGGGTAGGGCACGGCAAGGCAGAGTATGGTAGGAGTAGGAGTAAGGGGATGGTAGGGTAATGAGTAGGTGTAATGGTAACTCGTAAGGTTGGATAAGAATATGAATACTGGTAGGGTAGAAGTAGGAGTAAGGGTATGGTAGGTTAAGGAGTAGCAGCAATGGTAGTAAGGGTAGCCTGGTAGGGGTAAGAGTTTGGGTAGGTTATGGTTAGGAGTAGAAGTTAGGGTATGGTATTGGTAGAGTAAGGGAAGGAGTAAGGGTAAGGGCAAAGAGTATGAGTAAGGGTAGAGTATGGGTATGAGTAGGGTAGGGTAGGAGGTTATGTGTAGGGGTAGGAGTAAGGGTATGGTAGGGGAAGAATTAGGAGTAGGGGGAGGGTAGGGTAGTCGTAAGGATAGGGTAGGAGGTAAGGTGTTGGGTAGGTGGTTAGATGTAATGGTAGGAGTAAAGTTAGGGTAGGAGTAAGGGTAGGGTAGGGTAGGGTAGGGTATTGGATAGGGGAGGACAGGACAATGACACAACATATACTTTTACAGTAAGTGCAGTTTAGAAGTTGTTTAATGAATAATAATTTCAAAATCATGATTGCATGCCCGTTCTAGGCAGTGCCTAAGTTCATATTACACACATTGTGCATAACACACCCGGGTGCAAATTCAAAGATAAACACATCTTGAGACGCAAAACATCAACTCAAATCAAATACAATCAAATCAAAAGGTAAACTTGTAATCGAACAAGTTGATGTATGCAAATAGTCACCGCACGAAGGCTATGTCAATAGATCCTTTCGGCGTTCTGACAGCTGATGAAAAGACAAATTATTTTTAAGTTGCTGTATTCATTTGACAGGTGAATAAGCGCAATATTGAAAGCATCAATGCTTCGAAACATATTCTTTCCAAATAGTTTCTGAAATCAAGTCACTGCGAATAAAAATAGAAGATTCAAGATTGTCATTAGTTTTCGCGACCCAGTTGAAGATCACGTTTAGACACAAACTGTAAACTGACATAATTAACAACTACAGATTAAAAAGCATGAGACCGAATGATGTCATTGTATTTTCTCTTAAAAGTGAGCTCAAAATAGCTAGAATTGAAATGCCTGAAGCCACCCTAATGCAAGACCCTTGATTTACTCTTCACTAACTCGCCATCCCCAATTAACCGTGTTAAAGGGATGCCCCCGATCGGCAAAGCAGATCATGACATTGTCTATATTAAATATGACATTAAGGCTAAATGGATCCAGCAGGCCCCGCGTAAGATTTTCCTATATAAACGAGCGGATATGGACGGGCTCCATGACCATCTAGCGCGCTATAGGGATTCGTTCCTTTCAACTGACCATAGTCATGTGTCGGTCAATGACATGTGGGTCAGTTTCAAGAAGTCAGAGGTTCTCTCGGCTATTGAAGGGTTTATTCCATCAAAAATGACCAAGACAAAATATAGCTTACCATGGATCGATAGCTTGATCAAACGCTTGATAAGGAAACGTGATAAACTTTACTTTCATGCTCGCAAGTCAAGCAGCCCTGACATTAAGAACCATTACAAACAGTTCAGAGCACATGTTCAAAAGAGCATTAGAGATGCATATTGGAAGCATATTACCAATATCTTCTCCTTTGAAAATGATAACCCTGATCCCGATTGTCCCCGAAAAAATGAAAAGGCAAAAAAGTTTTGGTCATTTGTCAAGTCCCTTAAGACGCATCTGGGATCAATACTCTTAGAGAAAATGGTATCTTGAAGACCGACACTTTGGATAAGGCTAATATTTGTAATAGGCAGTTTCAGTCAGCCTTCACTCGCGAATCAAATGATGAAATCCCCTCCAAAGGCACAAGTCCTTTCACCGCTATGGGTGAAATTACAGTTGACCCCAAAGGGGTCATTAAACTGTTGAATAACTTGAATACACATAAGGCGCCTGGGCCAGATGGCCTGAGTGCTAGGGTGTTGAAAGAATGTAGTTCTGAAATTGCTCCTGTCCTGACCTATATCTTCAATGAGTCGCTTGCTCAGGGTGCTGTACCAGACGATTGGCAAATGTAGCCCCGGGATTTAAGAAAGGTGAGAATTACGATGCAGCTAATTATCGACCGGTGTCTCTTACTTGTATCTGTTGCAAAACTCTAGAGCATATAATAGTCAGCAACATAAACAAACACTTGGCTCTTGAAAACATTCTTGCTGACTGTCAGCATGGGTTCCGAAGTCAAAGGTCTTGTGAAACCCAGTTAGTTCAGTTTTATCATGATTTGGTTAGTAATCTGGACCGAGCAGTGAGTTGTGGCCACCGGCAGACGGACGTGATTGTCATGGATTTCGCCAAGGCCTTTGACAAGGTCCCACATAAAAGGTTATTATATAAACTTGACTTCTACAGGATTAGAGGATCTACACATAAGTGGATCGACTCGTGGCTCTCTGAGCTCTCTCAAAAAGTGGTATTAGATGGCCGTGCCTCAGACCCAGTCCCGGTTCTTTCTGGTGTCCCACAAGGATCTGTCTTAGGACCGGTCCTATTTCTTATTTTCATTAATGATCTTCCTGATAACATCAGGTCATCTGTTCGGCTATTTGCTGATGATTGTGTCTTATACAGGAATATCAAGTCAAATTTTACAAGATGACCTGAATAGCTTGGCCAAATGGGAAATGGATTGGCAAATGAAATTCAATTGGCCAAATGGGAAATGGATTGGCAAATGAAATTCAATGTGAGCAAATGTCATTCAATGAGGGTGACGTGGCTACATCCAAGCAGGCATATAGAATTCAATTACACACTGCATCAGCAAACATTAGAACAGGTTCAGTCTGCTAAATACCTAGGTTTAACAATCACAGACAATCTTGATTGGGGTCAACATATTTCTGAAATTACATGCAAGGCAACTAAGACTGGGTTTTCTTCGGCGCAATTCGGCACTGGCACCTAGGTATACTAAGGAAGTTGCATACAAAACATTGGTTAGGCCTCAGCTTGATTATGCAGCTCCTATTTGGCATCCCTATCATGAAACTCAGACTGAGAAGGTGGAGAAGGTGCAGAGGACTGCTGCCCGGTGGACCTGCAGGCGATGGAGGAACACCAGTAGCGTCGGTGAAATGCTAGACGAACTTGAGTGGCCATCCCTGGAGTCCCGCAGGGAGCGGTCCTCCTCTACAAGATACACTCTGGTACAGTGTCTCTTGATAAAGACAAATACCTGACCCCGGCACCCAATCTAAGGCGTACTCGGGCATCACATGAATCACAATACACAAGACCATTTGCCTATAGTGATGCCCTGAAAAATTCCTTTTTCCCCAGAACTATTCCGGTTTGGAATAGTCTTCCTTCTTCAGTGGTCCTATCTAAGACCATTGAGGAATTTAAGGCTTCTATTTAAATCATTAGCCCAGAGGCATGCGTTTTAGTATGCCTCTCGTCTATATCTTGTAAATAGTTTTAATGGTCCACCCCATATGTTTCCTTTTCCCTTGACTAAATTCTAAATTTAGCCACCCACCCCACACCTGAAGTGATAATCAGAAATTAATCGACTCAGTATCAGAAGATAGATAGATAGATATGTGGGAGTGGGGAGAGGATAAAGGGGATCTTTGCTTTTTAAAAGCAATGTTTTGTTTTCTTGTTACTCCCATGAATCAATTTCTGATTATTGTTGGGAGGAGTACATTGTACAATCCAGTGTTTGTAAGATGAGCCTTCATATAGGGACCCTTAGAACCTGTGTAAGGATCTTCTCCTGCACATGGGATGATAGAAATGAAAGTTACTACAGATCTGATCATACTGATCTACAATGGGCAATGACTGTAATGAAATTGAGGAACCCATGTGCGTAACAACATCGTTTCTAGTTGGGACCCCCAAATTTTCCATGCCGCTGGCGGGGATTGAACTTGGGACCTCTAACACCAGAGGCCAGTGCACTAACCACTGAGCTACTGCGCTTCACCACTAATGTCCTGGGCCCAGAATTACAATCCTTCCTTAAAGTTAAGGAAGACTTTAGTTAAGGTGGAGAATTTAAGCATCCAAAAGTATGCATCTGAAACATGCTGAAATCAAACATCAGTTTTATGTAAACATGGTAAATGGTATATTGTTTTACACACCTGCATATTTTTGTGAAAGCAGTTATTGATTTTAACGGTAAACTATGGAGTCAAAATTTGTCACCTTAACTATAGTGGGCCTTAACTTTAATGAAGCATTGTAATTCTGGGCCCTGATATCCCAAAGTTATACCTTATCTCAGTAGAATTGTATTTTGCTCATGCTTCTGAAAACCTAAAACAGTATGTCTGCTTCCAAATTATATGGGCAAAACAATCCATTCAAAAGGACTGATTTATCTATATTTATTTGCTTTGTTGAACTTTTTCTGTTCGTCACCTTAGGTGTTATTTTAGCAAAATAGGAACAGTCATTTGGAATAGGCTTTACAAAATATTTACAAGATGCTGAACAGAGGTATACTAAAATACATCTGTACCAGTGAGCTAAATTTTTGTATCTTTTTTTTTTTTTTTTTTTTTTTTTTTTTTTACATGCTCATCAGTAAGTAACCTGTTTTTCTCAATTTGTTCCAGCTTTCTTTACATCTACAAGAAATATGTCTTTGCCTGTTCTTTGCCACCACAAACAGCTTTGTTGCTTGAAGAGACTACATGCAAGGACACTGTTTAACTTCATAAAGCAACGTCAAGCAACAAAGTCTTCCCATGAGTCTAACTTTCCTCAGATAATAAAAGATTTTCGTGATCCTCGAATAACAGAAATCATAGATGTGAGAACACCAAAGGAGTTTGATGTTGATCATATACCAGGGGCCATAAATCTGCCAGTTCTTGACAATCAGGAGAGAATTGAAGTTGGGACACTGTACACTATGAACAGCTTTGAAGCTAGGAAGACAGGAGCAGCGGATGTCACGAAAAACATTTCAAAACATATATCAGAGTATTTTCAGACAAAGCCACAAGATTATTCTCCCCTGATCTGCTGTTGGAGGGGAGGTCAAAGGTCATACAGCATGGGTATAGTGCTGCAACAGATTGGGTTCCAGACCTTTGTATTACAAGGTGGTTACAAGGCATACAGACAGTCAGTCAGGGAGACCCTGAAGACCATGCCAAAACAGTTCAAATATAAAATCATTGCAGGTTGGTAGTTTACTTTTAAAACATTACTTTATAGAATTAAATCATTTAGTACTTTATGGCTTGCTTTGTAATTTTTAAACATCAGTCAACCATTTTTCAGTCATGTCAGGACAGAGCAATAATTTCCTTTGTATTTACCAATACTGTGGGGAATTAAGGTGCCTTGCTTCCCATTTGAGGCTTAATAGAAGAAAAGTGAAAATGAACAATATTCTTGCATTCTAGAAAAAGAAATTTTTGCAAAATGAAATAGCTGCAAAAATATGATTGATTTGTAGTTTAAAGTAAATCCAGCAAAGCTTCTTTTGCGCTTGAAAATATTGAAAAAATACTGAATGTTTCTTTTCATTGCAGGTTTAACAGGGTCTGGTAAGACAAAGATCCTCCATGCCCTACAGACACACGGGGAACAGGTCCTTGACCTTGAAATGTTGGCCAAACATAAAGGATCAGTCCTGGGACTCTGGCACGGAGAGACTCAACCATCACAGAAATACTTTGACTCATTGTTGTGTGAAGAACTGACAAAGTTTGATACAAACAGAACAGTTTGGGTGGAGTCTGAAAGTGTGAAAATAGGAAAAGTGTGTATTCCAAATGATATGTTTAAGTCCATGTGTGTTTCACCACGACTGACGATAAACTTGCCCCTTGAGGAGAGAGTTAAACACACTCTAACATACTATCCAAACTGGCTGGATGATATTGATTTCTTGAAAGAGACTGTTTCAAAACTTGTAAAGGTGCAAGGTCATAAAAAGATTGATACATGGATATCATTAATTGATCAAGGGAAAATGGAGGAATTCGTAGAATCTATCCTTGTTGAGCATTATGACCCGTCATACACATTATCTCAGAACAAGAATAATCACAGCAAAGAGAAGTCTTATCCTGTGGATATTCCAAACTTAGAAACTGACACTTTAAACAATTTGGTATCACAGTTAAAGTCTTTATGACATCATCAAAGTGTCCTATTTAGATTGATAACTAAATCAATTTGTGTTTTCAAATAGTGCCAAACAAGACAATCACTAAATTTGGAAATACTGAAGATTCTGTGGAGAAAGATAATGGTTAGATTGTAGATTTTCTGCTTTACCCCATACTCAACAGCTAAGGTCATATGGAGATGGGCTCTTGGTTTATATCGGAATGAATGGAGAAGCTGTGACCCCTGGTTTACAAGGCGAGTGGCTTAACCACTAGGCTATGGACGATTCTTACAAATAATGGGCCAGCTTCTCTGAGCATAGTGTTTGTGTTCTAGTCAGTAAAATGCCCTTTAAAAGTGAAGTTATATTTAGGTTAGTATATGGAGAGAAAATCATGAGGATAATTGGTTGGGCATTTTTGATGTTAGAAGCATTGATTGAAAAAATCACATCAAAGCTAAATGTAGTAGCAAATCATCATAAGTAAATGAACCTGTGCGTGAGAAAACCAACAATTTGGGTTCCAACACAAACCAGGCTGTACAATAACAGAAGATGGTAGACGCTGGAAATTTTGGATTTAGAAAGTAGAGGAATTGTATTATGCATGTAGCGAAAACAAAGGCGCTGATCAGCTTCACAGTTACTGCGAAGCTGATCTGCGTCTTTGTTTTCGCCTATGCAGATTGTTGGTTTTCCCATGCGGCGGCTCAAATGCAAATATTCATTGTGATTCATGCCCATGGAATAAATAATGAAACAAAAACACATGCTAATTTTGTTATTTTTTTCCCATTCCTTCACAACTATATGAATAGCACCTTTTATGACTAGAAACTGTGTCAGATGTTCAGTAGAAGTCATATGACATAGGACTTTGTGATACTATACTCGAAGCCAAAAGTAACTTTACACTGTTTTTGTAAGTAGATTTTTCGAGTAGAGGTGTTTAATATTTATAAAGTGTTTGATGTGTATTAAAGTCCAATCAATTGTGCATGAGGTGAGCGAAATTTTAAGGAATTTAATGAAAAAATGCTGCAGCACATCTCTACAAAACATGCAAGGGGTCAAAATAAAGTTTTTTCAAATCAAATCACTTTTGAAGTGTTACTGAAGTCTTATGAATTAACAATTTTAAAGTTTGAAGACCAAGTCTTTAAAAGATGTTAATGTATTGCATATTTAAGTTCTAATAAACGCGAATTTTCCTGCTCGAACAACACGAGTGATGCTTTCAGTTCCAATGCCCTTTTTGCGACATAAACAATGGTTTCAATGGACATTCCCATTACAAATTGTCATTTTTCTTTTGAACCAACGGGATTTTTTTCACCATCCAGTGTTGCAACAAATATCAGTTGATGCCCAAACGATTCGCAATGAAAAAAATTCGATACGATTAAAGGAAAAGCTTCCAGAAATGGTTAAAGTTTACTATTGGATTATTTCAAAGGGAGTTAATTTCGATGCACAGCAATTTTAACAGCCTGCAAAAACCTAACCAAATTTTGGAGCGAAAATGTCAGACAGTATTTTTGACGGACAAAAAGTGGTCATTGACACAGCATGTTTGAATCTTCTGTCTACCTTAGATTTGGTGCGAAAATGCCAATTTTGTGTTTTTAATGAAAGCACAGATAACTCGCGAGTGGATTAAATTATACCAACCATTTTACATGAATTATGCTCGGACACATGTTGGAGACACACTCCAATTAATGCTTTGTTACAATTCAAAACGAATGAAGATTTATTTAGGAATGAAAAGTGTAAAGTTACTTTTGGTGTTTAAAAGTATACTTTAGCATAATCAGTTTATATGATACAATATTTTTGTATTATACTACTCAAAGTTTGATAAGCATCAAAACTTTATTTTTGTTCACAGGACATACTTGCAATCTTACACCCGAAATTTTGCTATAAGTATGAAGCAGCACAAACTCTGTGCAAACATTCCATCTTTTTTTTCGTGATGCCTGCGAGCGATTTTCGCAGACTTTCAGAAACGATGGAAACCCTTTGAAATTAAAGTTGCCATTGTTCATTGATTGTTGCCTGCCCTATCCAGTTCTGTCATTTCCCCCCTGTTACTGGTTCATTCAAATGCAAAACTGTTTTGATAATCGAAATGTCGATACTTTTGTGTCTAAAATGCACTTTTGGAAAATTCCAAAAAATCTGTGATTTTGGGTTAAAAACAAAAATTTTTACAATTTTTTTTTTTTTGCTTAAAACATTGCCCTTTAGGCTGTGGTTTAGATTTTACAGCGTTTTAAAACATTTGCCATTGGACTGAACGTTTTCCTAATGGAAATTTGCATTATGTGATTAAAACATGTGACAACAAATTTTAACCAGAGGACCAATGGTCCTGTAAACGCTCACCTGAGATCTGCTGTATATACGAATGTTACAGAAAATAGTCCCAGTATAGGGGCAGATGAAGCCCTTGGGCCATTTTCTTTTCAGAATAATCAATATACTGTCCATACAAGTTTTTCCCATTTTGACATTTAATTTTAACAGTTTACCCATTCAAATACATAGGCAACCCATGTTAACCTTGCCTTAAAATAGGTCAAGGTCATCACAAGTTCATGATTTATACATACATTGTAGTAACTTGAGTCATCAATGCTTCATGCCAAGTTTCTTCGAAATCGGTCCACCGGTTCCGGAGAAGAAGATTTTTGAAGAGTTAATACCATATATGGGCATGGCGGCCATCTTGGTCATGTGACCTTGATTATTTATACAAGGGTATATACATTGATCCCCCCATTCTATAGATGCTTCACATGAAATTTGGCTTTGATTGGCCAAGCGGTTTCAGAGGAGATGTTTGAATATTATGGTAATATACATGTATAATGCCCCGGGGCTGGGGCAAATGAGCCCCTGGGGTCCAATTTTTTTCAGAATCATTGATATTCAGTCCTACTGCCCATTTCCTGCAAGGCTTTCACTTTAAATGACATTTTAAAAGTTTTCCCCATTCAAATGCATTGGCGACCTATGTTGACCTTGCTGTAAAATAGGTCAAGGTCATAATTTATAAACACATTGTAGTACTTCAGTCCCCAATGCTTCATGCCAAGTTTTGTTGAAATCGGTCCATTGGTTCAGGAGAAGAAGAATTTTAAAGGGTTTTTACCATATATGGGCATGCTGGCCATCTTGGTCATGTGACCTGGATTATTTATAAAAACATTGATTCCCCCTTCCCATAGATGCTTCCTATAAAATTGGGCTTTGATTGGCTAAGTGGTTTCAGAGAAGAAGATCTTTGAATATTTTTGCAATATACATGTGTATTGCCCCGGGGTGGGGGCATACCAACCCTAGGGTCCAATTTTTTTTTTTCAGAATTACCTACCTTCAGTCCATTTGCCCATTTCCTGCAAGATTTGCCTTTCAAATGACATTTTAACAATTTTCCCCATTCAAATGCATGGGCGACCTTTGTTGACCTTGCCGTAAAATAGGTCAAGGTCATCCAAAGGTCATAATTTATAAATACATTGTAGTACTCTAAGCCTCGATGCTTCATGTCAAGTTTCGTTGAAATCGGTCCAGTGGTTTCGGAGAAGAAGAATTTTGAAGGGTTTTTACCATATATGGGCATGGCAGCCATCTTGGTTATGTGACCTGGATTTTTTATAAACACATTGGTTCCCTCTTCCTATAGATGCTTCATATAAAATTTGGCTTTGATTGGCCAAGCGGTTTCAGAGAAGAAGATCTTTGAAAATGGTGGACGACGACGGACGGACGGACGACGGACGCCGGATCATGGCCATCCTATAAGCTCACCTTGTGAGCCTAACGGCTCAGGTGAGCTAAAAACGCTGGTTTGAGCTAACCAGAGTGCGTATTCAAAAACGGTTTTCAGTTTCATGCTTACCATGCACAGGACAACATTTTAAGCAATTTTTTTTTTTTTTCGTAAAATTCGAGTTTTTAACCCAAAATCACTGATTTCTGAAATTTTCCAAAAGTGCATTTTAGACACAAAAGTATCGACATTTCGATATCAAAACAGTTTTGCAGTTGAATGAACCAGCAAGAGGGGATGAATGGCAGAATTGGATAGGGTAGGCAACAGTGACAACTTCAATTTCAGGGGGTATTCATTGTTTCTGCAAGAAGGGCTCCCAGGCAAGGCGAAAAAAAGATGAGATGTTTGCACAGTGATGGTGCTGCTATATGTGACGTTCTCTGAGATTTTCGGTCTTGTGGAGGTATGACGTTGACGTCACAAAATGTGCACTAAAGTTGATGTCACAAAACTGCATGTGGCTTTAATTTGATTTTTGCGCACTCAGTCATAAGTTTCTAAATGCCGCATACTAAGACAGGTTGGATATTTCTAGCAAGACCTTCGCACTTTCCGATTCTGTAATATTTAGACAACATTCACCGTGAAGGACAACAGAACAGGATACTATAACTCTGTATAACAAACGATTTTTCAAGGGCAATTAATTTCTTTGCCAATAAAGAACCCTAATATTCAAAGTATGGGTGGTGCATGTTTTCTCTATTTTTCTTATTAATCTTGAGCGTTACTTATTAAAGCTTTTGGAAATGGATTTATAACATAATAAAAATTGTAAAAATGTTAAAAACTAAATTTCCGACTTTGACTCCACAAGACCCAAAATGTCAGATACTGTCACAATTATCTATAGCAAAATATTTTGGTCTTAGATTAGCAATATGTCCTGTAATCAAAAATAAAGTTTTGATGCTTATCAAAGTTTGAGTAGTATAATAAAGGTTGATGTCATATGTCATTATTTTGTGGAGAAATATTTGGCACAGTCTTTGTTTGTCATATAAATGGAAATTTTCATACAAGGTACAATGTATTTGCAAATCCCTGTGGTCCTCATATCACCATATTTTGACATGGGATATATCTGCCCTTTTCAGCCGCAATGTTTATGCTTATCTTTGGAAAAATTGATATGTCATATTGCTTTGGGTTTTGTCATATGACTCAGTATTCTGCAACAGGGTATCTGACATATAGTCTGAGAATATCACATGATACAGAATTTTGAGAGGTTTTGGTACAGTCTGTGTATATCCTATGAGCTGGTTATGAAATGAAATGCCAAGAAAGTTTAAATCGGATGTACAGTTAATCAACACCATTGTTTTTTTTTTCTTACGCAGCACAATGACCTCTACTTTGTATTACGAGATATCAAGCCTCTTGCCAATTACACTTGATCTGATCTAAAAGTCTTGACACTTTTTTCAGCATGATTCATATTATATGACACAGTATTTTGCTATAAGATATCTGGCATAGTCCGTGGACCCCGAGGCCTGGTAGTTCAAAGACACATTGAAGGCAATGTCTAGGGTGGTCATATGACACTTTTACAGTGTAATTTAAGACCTCTGGCATACTTTGTGGCAATCATATGACACAGTATTTAGCTATAAGATATCTGGCATAGTCCGTGGACCCCGAGGCCTGGTAGATCAAGGACATATTGAAGGCAACGTCCCTCGACAGGTCATACATTCCCTGAAAAACACAAACAAAACATGGATTCAGAAATAAGTAATACTTCCCATCAGTCATTAGTTGATATGAGCTTATAAAATATAAGTGGTTTCCTTGGTTGCCTTTTTTAAATATTTTGGTCATTTTGTTTTATGTCTTTGTCAAATACGTATTCTTCTTATTTGATAGGGCTCAAAGTTACTTCTGCTTTATTGACTGCTATTATACCTCTGGTGATACAAGGATGGCAGCACATTTGCGCACATTTTTGAAAGAATGTGGTTCATTTGCGCACACATTTTCCCCAGGTAAGCGTTTTCATTTGCGCACACAATTTCCCCAGGTAAATGTTACATTTGCGCACATCAGATTTTCTGAGGTAAATGGTATGACAAGCCAAGCCCTCAATGTTAGTCCAGGCTATACACCTTTCTTAGTCATTTCCAGAAAGGTGCTCGTCAGGCAGATGACATTCAAGGAACAGCATTTGATGAACATGTGAATTAAAAACTTGAGAAAGTATAAAGACAGTTCGTGATTATGATGATTGATCAAAACAAAGTGCCGAAAAATGTAAATATGCTAAAATTAAAAATTGACTTTTAAGTGACTGTGTATACCTGTTCGATCTCTTTCACCTCCAGGTAGTTGAATAGGGGTAACAGTGCTGATATTTTAATTATCGTACATGTACCTTGATATAATAAAATACCAGCAGCTGTCCAAGGAAGAGGTGCAAAAACACTGTGCGCAAATGTAACACTAAAACTGTGCGCAAATGATATACATTTCTGTGCGCAAATAAAACGTGCGCAAACAAAACTTTTGAAAAATGTGCGCAAATGTAATAGCACCGATACAAGTGGAGTATGAAAGGGCTACAATCAAATGAGCCGCGTCATCAGAAAACCAGCAATGTGGTTTCCAAACTGTTCTGACTAAAGTGTTTTAGTGTTTATGTTGTTTAATGTCCCCATCAGAAATATATGCCAGGAAAGGGCACTTGCTTTCTAGATTCCCAGTTCTTATGGTGTGCTCAAGAAAACAGCAATGGGGTTCGAACCCAGGATCTCTAACTCCAGAGTATGACACTCCACCACGATATCCAACTAATGTCAGAAAAGTCTCAACATCAGGAAAACATGTCCGTGTAAAGTATACCCCCTCAAACCCCACTTTTATATAGTAAAACTGGGGTATGCAGGGGTTTACCTATTTTTCTTATTTTTGCTCCAAAACATAGATTGTGAGTACTCGTTAGAACCGCCTCGGCGAGGCGGTTCTAATGTGTACCCACAACCTATGTTTTGAGCAAAAATATCAAAAATTTTCAGCTAAAATTTTTAGAGCTAAAAAATCTCTGTATATTGCATGGGCATGTTTTCGTAATGTTAATTGGTTCTGACTACTGACTTACCCCTCTCTCCCCAACACAGGGAGGCATTTCTAGGGCCTTGGTATAGTAATGTATGGCTAGAAATGAGATATCTGAAAACAGAAACAAACAAATACATGTAATACCTAAGGGGTGTGTAAGGATTGACAGACAAATAAATTGATTGGCATCAAGAAGCACTGTCAAGTGATGCTGTGGTTAAATTTTGAATGTGCTGGTAATAAGTTCTAGCTAGTCCTTTGGGCGTATCTAGGATTTCTGTGGGGCTCAAACTCATCAAGGGAGCTTCCTTTTTTTTACATTTTCCCTGATTTTTCTTAGATTTCTCCATGAAAACAGAATAAAAATAGAATAATTCACACCCAGACGTTTCAAGGTTGTAGCCTTTTCTTGTGACTTTACAGGCCGGTTTGTGTCGGACCGTGTCTGAAACTGATGCTTGAGACATTTAATCATCTGATTGTTTCATATTGTTTGTGGAAACAAAGACAAGACAGACTTACTCATTTGCTGTAGAGCTCTACCAATGTTATAGTAAGTCTCTTGACACTCTCCTCTCAACTCAACATAGTTGTTCAGGAACGCCAAACCCTGATGTAGAAACATAGATTACTCTGTTAGTCACATAGTTGAATAGCTTTTTGTATATGCAGGTGTACAGAGGTCAAAGTACATGTACCCAACTGATATTAAAGGCCAAAATCATTAAATCCATATGAATTTTGAAATAAAGACAAAATTGTATGAAGATAAGGTTGCCCACACATAAAGTAAGTAACAAACAGTTTCTCTGATTTGGAATTTTAATAATTTTAAGACACTTTTTCTAATAAAGCATCACTTACGTTGAATCATGAATGCCAAAAATGTTTTGGCATTTTAAGCAGAATAGTTTTCCAGGATAAAATTTAACACCAGTTATCCAGAGACAACACCAATGCGCTGAGAACAACAAACACGGATGAAATCAATATGACAATACTGGGTAAATGCCTGTTTGGGAAACATGGCAAGTTGTTCACAGACAGGTAGTTGCATCTCATTATGAAATCTTGCCCATACAATATACAGAAATTTTTCAGATGTAGAAAATGAAAATTTCATTAGAAAAACTTTGACATCTTGACTATTTTTGCTTAAAACATAGATTGTGGGTACACATTAGCCAATGCCTCCGTGAGGCAGTTCAAAAGAGTACCCACAAGCTATATTTTGGATCAAAAAAAGAAAATAGGTATATCCCTGCATACCCCAGTTTTGCTATATAAAATTAGGGTTCAAGGGAGTATATATTAAACAGACACATAATCCTGATGTTACAGCCTTCAAGAGATTTCACCTGCTATTGTTGAAGTTCTCATTCATGTTGGCTGTCTTCATATAACCAATGTGAATAGCTCATTTGATATTGCAAATACATCTAGGTATAGCTTTACCTGAGTGACAACATTCTGTCTTTTAGCAGCAAATCTCTGTGATGCTATATGTACAAAGTCCAGAGCAATGCACAGGCTCAGCATTGGATCTTTTGGCTGTCGTCGGAACACATTCCCATACTCTCCTGAATAAGAAATGTTGTTTTTTTTAACTACTGGTATATTCTTTTACAATATCTTTCTAATCAACCAATAGCACAGTTACAAAACACAAGGCTTATGAATGCACAGTTATCTTACAGTTTGCTGTTTGATTTTGTGTTTCACATTTCACTCAACACTGAAAGGTCTGGTCATACTACTCGTATGGAGACAGAACCACAATTTAAAGTCTACTCCAAAAGACGGAAGAAGCCTGGTTGAGCCATCAACTCATAGTTTACAAGGCAAGTGGTCTTTTAAAACTGCAACATATTTCCTTAATTGAACCTGTAGATTCCAGCTGTACCACTACAGAAGTCTTAAAGACTATGAATGTTTACCTAATGAATGTTTATAAGAGCCTGTCGCCATAGAGTTATGAGCATTCATGATGCCAAGAGGTATGTTTTCTGGAAACTGAAATATACATGGTGCAATTACTATGTTTTCCTTTACCTTGGCTTCTGCAACATAATTATTTGTTACATTCTGGTTATCAAAGCATTTTTTTCTGCTAGTAAAGATTTACAAAATCAAGCATAAAAGGAGATCTTATGTCTATGTACTGGATTTAAAATACAGTAGTAAAAATTTTTATTAACGTGTCACATGTTATTACAATCAATTAAAACATAAATATGAGACATAAAACATGATAACACCCAGCCAGTTAGGCTTACGAGACACGACATAAGAAAATAACTACATACAATGTCATCTATAATTACAATATGTTTAAAACAATAATTGGTCTCACCATATCGGTTTGTTTCATATATGCATATATTATTATATTTAAGTCGATTTCCTTTTAAGTTGTGGTTCAAAACCTAACATATACGGTAAAAATACTTCAGATTTCATTGTAAAAGAAAGTTAAAATTGCTAAAATATTTTTAAAAACTCATTCAAATACCACTATAATAAACGTTTTCTTCTGTTAAACATCTGAGCAAGAGTATTAGACAAACTATGTTGCAAATTAATAAAATTCATCACAAAAATAAATTTATTTTCTATTGACAGATTGTTGAAGTCAGTGTTACAAGTTTGTGCTTTTAAAAATAAAGGTCGCCTTATGTCAGAATAAAAATCACAGTCCATTAAAAAATGTATTTCATCTTCGATGGCATTTTGGAAACAAAATTTACAAATGAGCCTGTGCATGAGAAAACCAACAATTTGCATGGACGAAAACAAAGACGCGGATCAGCTTCGCAGTAACCGCGAAGCTGATCAGCGTCTTTGTTTTCGTTACTCGGATAGTACAACTCCTCCTCTACTTATACCCAAACTTTCAAGATTCTAGGTTTCTTCTGTGACTGTACAGACTGTTTGTGTGGGACCTGGTTGAAAACCCAAAATGTTGGTTTTCTCATGCACAGGCTCAAATTCTTTCATTTAGTGGCACCTTCGGTTTGGAATATCTACCGGTTTCTATATGGAGTGGAAGGCTCCCACTCCTAAATTTTGCTAGTACTCGGCGATGGCTTCTGTCCAAGTTAAGTTTAACATATGATTCCGGGATCAACTATGTTTTATATAGTCTGTATGTCCTGAGTTTGTTACCTTTTTCATTACCAGAATCGTTATAAAGTTTTGTCTTCCAGGAGTCTTTATCTATCTCCTCAAGTTTATGCCTAACACTGTTTATCTTAGACTTTATTGATCGACCCTCCTGATCAATAAGCTCACCTAAACCAATATCAAGCAATAATTTTCTACACCGACTGTCCCAAGATTTCCCATGTTTAATTGACCAGTTGAATACACTATTAACAGTTCTGTTTTCTGACGAACATTTAGAAAATATAATATCATATACCTATCAGTATGGATCAAACAATTTTCTCCACAGCTTTACCACAAATTAAACATGTTTATATCTGACTATGAAGGTTTGTTGTTGTTTGTTTTCAACATTCCAGTTAACAACTTTAAAGTCAAGTTGTGACAACCATCCCATCAAAAGTATTTAGCACAGTGTAGAGTTTATGGGCATAAAATCCAGGACTTCTCAATTTGAAGTCTGAAGCTCTGCCACAAAAAGAAATAGTATAGACTAAATAAGGCAAGACTTACATGTAACATTCTACGTAGACAGAATCTATTGTGCCTTGAATCATTACACATTTGTATCACTTGAAGGAAAGCATTCCACGCCTGATTGTTGTCTATGTTCTAGAAAAATAACATTTTTTATGTAACTAGACTACAGTGAAGTATATGACTAAAATCCCACTTCTCCTTTTTCTAGCCCATTATCAACTGCTATTTTACCTGAGTACTACAGAAATTAGATATTACCACAGGATATTAGTTTATTTTACATTTATAGTTCATTTTTCTCCAACAAATACTCATATTTCTCTCTGGAATTTGTTTCTCACAAGTTTTTTAAACATTTTCTCCATGAAAAGATAACATTTTTTATTAATAGATAAATGACCAATGATCAAGTTGAATCAAAAATTGAACAAAGTATTTAAAAGCAACTCTGATCAGTGGCAGATTCTTTCATGGCTTCACTTGAATGACAATATGAGAACCTCTTACAAACCTGCAGTACAAGATGCCTAGCAACAGAATAGGCTCTAGTGGCGTTCCTGGCTAACAGTGCTGCTATCATTACTATCAACTCTGCATCCTGGAATGTAGAGACACAAAACATAAAAAAATTTTGGTGTTTTCAATGTGAATTGTTGTACATGTATAAAGGAAACTTTGATATCTGCTATACCAGTTTAAGACTTGTATACTTTTGTCTTTTAGCAAATGAGCTGCCGCATGGAAAAAACCAATAATCTGCATAGGCGAAAACAAAGGCGCAGATCAGCAGTAACTGTGAAGCTTGATCAGCGCCTTTGTTTTCGCTACACCGATAGTACAATCCTTCTTCTTCTTAAATCCAAAGTTTCAAGCCTCTAGCATGCTTCTGAGCTTGTACAGCTCGGTTTGTGTTGCACTTGTTCGGAAACCCAAATTGTTGGTTTTCTCATGCGGAGGCTCATTTTAAGTTCCTGCAAAAAAGTCTCCATAAGATGTGTTTATTAAACACATTTTTTGTCATGATGTTATCCACTGGTTAACAACAATGTCATATGAGAATCAAAACAAAACAAACCTTTCATTGAACGCTCAGATAACACGTTACATATGAGCAATAAATGAAATGTCAAACAATAAGCATCATGGTGGCAATCATTCATCCATTGATATACAATGTGTTTACCTTTATACTGTCCTCTGTTTGTTGGAAGATAGGGCACATCATACCAAACAATGATAAATCTTCCACATCTTACCTTAATACTGTCCTCTGTTTGTTGGAAGATAGGGCACATCATACCAAACAATGATAAATCTTCCACATCTTACCTTAATACTGTCCTCTGTTTGTTGGAAGATAGGGCACATCATACCAAACAATGATAAATCTTCCACATCTTACCTTAATACTGTCCTCTGTTTGTTGGAAGATAGGGCACATCATACCAAACAATGATAAATCTTCCACATCTTACCTTAATACTGTCCTCTGTTTGTTGGAAGATAGGGCACATCATACCAAACAATGATAAATCTTCCACATCCTTGTACCTCTTAGCATTTATCAGGGCTGTTAATAACTATTAAAAAAGAAAAACAAGTAGCCAACAAGCAGCCCAAGGGCAAAAATCGCTCACCTGAGAGTAAAAAAATACAGTCACTGGACCAAAGTAGTTGTGGTTTTTACCAAATCAGGGCATGGCGGCCATCTTGGTAAAGCACCTGAATTTTTTAAGTACACATTGGTTCCCCCTTCCTATAGACGCTTCATACAGGCTTTGATTGGCCGAGCGGTTTCAGAGGAGAAAAGGTTTGAATATTATGGTAATATACATGTATATTGCCCAGGGGTGGGGGCAGATGAACCCCTGCAGTCCATTTTTTCAGAGTCATTGATATTCAGTCCTACTGCCCATTTCCTGCAAGATTTTTCCCTTTGAATGACATTTTAACAATTTTCTCCATTCAAATGCATTGGTGACCTATGTTGACTTTGCCGTAAAATAGGTTAAGGACATTACAGGGTCATGATTTATACAGTCATGATTTATACATACATTGTAGTACTTGAGTTATCAATGCTTCATGTCAAGTTTCGTTGAAATTGGTCCACCCGTTCAGGAGAAGAAGATTTTTGAAGGGTTAACCGGGGTTTTTACCATATATGATCATGGCAGCCATCTTGGTCATGTGACCTGAATTATTTATAATATGTATTGGTTCCCCCTTCCTATAGATGATTCATATAAAATTTGGCTTTGATTAGCCAAGTGGTTTCAGAAAAGAAGATCTTTGAAAATGTGAATGCACGGACGGAACACACATGGACGAACGCCGGCTCAAGTACATGCACCATCCTATAAGCTCCCCATGAGCCTTTGGCTCAGTTGAGCTAATTACAACTAAATCTATAAATGTAATTTTGTTATTTTTACATAGTAAAACTGGGGGTATTGCAGGGGTATACATAACATGAACCCACAATCTGTGTTTTGAGCAAAAATAAGAAAAATAACAAAAATTTACTACTGAATTTTCAATTTTTACAACTTAAAAAATCTCTGTATATTGCATAGCCATGTTTTTGTAATGTTTGCTTTGGTTATAGCTTAACATGATCAGTCAACAATTTTTCCAAGAATGTCTGAGCAGAGCCTCTGCTTCCTGGGTATCTACAACTACTATGGGGAGAACTTTCAAGAACACTACATGGTAAACTCAGGACCTCTCAATTTGAAGTCCTGCACACACTCTAGACCACCAGACTCCTTTGAAACATGGTAAACCAAGGACCTCTCAATTTGAAGTCCTGCACACACTCTAGACCACCAGACTCCTTTGAAACATGGTAAACCAAGGACCTCTCAATTTGGAGTACTGCACACACTCTAGACCACCAGACTCCTTTGAAACATGGTAAACCAAGGACCTCTCAATTTGGAGTACTGCACACACTCTAGACCACCAGACTCCTTTGAAACATGGTAAACCAAGGACCTCTCAATTTGAAGTCCTGCACACACTCTAGACCACCAGACTCCTTTGAAACATGGTAAACCAAGGACCTCTCAATTTGAAGTCCTGCACACACTCTAGACCACCAGACTCCTTTGAAACATGGTAAACCAAGGACCTCTCAATTTGAAGTCCTGCACACACTCTAGACCACCAGACTCCTTTGAAACATGGTAAACCAAGGACCTCTCAATTTGGAGTACTGCACACACTCTAGACCACCAGACTCCTTTGAAACATGGTAAACCAAGGACCTCTCAATTTGGAGTACTGCACACACTCTAGACCACCAGACTCCTTTGAAACATGGTAAACCAAGGACCTCTCAATTTGAAGTCCTGCACACACTCTAGACCACCAGACTCCTTTGAAACATGGTAAACCAAGGACCTCTCAATTTGGAGTACTGCACACACTCTAGACCACCAGACTCCTTTGAAACATGGTAAACCAAGGACCTCTCAATTTGAAGTCCTGCACACACTCTAGACCACCAGACTCCTTTGAAACATGGTAAACCAAGGACCTCTCAATTTGGAGTACTGCACACACTCTAGACCACCAGTCATACTTAGACAGAGCCACTGTTCCAAAGTCTCATCTGACAGATGAGCCGCCTCGTGGGAAAACTAACAATGTGGTTTCCGAACAGGTTTGACACAAACCGGGCTGTACAAGCACAGACGAATGCTAGAGACTGGAAATTTTGGGTTTAGAAAGTAGAGGAATTGTATACCATCCGTGTAGCGAAAACAAAGGTGCTGATCAGCTTCGCAGTTACTGCGAAGCTGATCTGCGCCTTTGTTTTCGCATATGCAGATTGTTGGTTTTCTCATGAGGCGGTTCAGATGATGCAGCTTACTAAGGTACAAGTATCCCACAGTTTAATTTGTAAACAATTTTCGTACCTACCTTTTTATAGAGTTCCCAGACATCACTGTAAGGTAGTTGCTCTTCATTTCTCCTCTTGCCTATGTTCATACTGACCTCTGAAAATGTTAAAAGGGCCCAAGTGCCAGTTGTTCAAAATTAAAGATGTCGTTAGTTAACAATTCGTTAAAATTTCAAACATTTATAGAACAAATACACTGTTATTTTTTGTTGAAAAAATATGAGCATCCTTTGCAATGCAAAGGGTTTTCACATTTTATCAACAAAAAATAATAGTGTATTTTCTTATGTACTCGGCATTAAGTTAACGAGTTGAGGTCTTAACGATGCTGTTAAGCTAATGAAGTTTTGAACAACTGGCCCCGGTGTTGAACATCAAAAGTTTGGTAATGTCCAAACATTTTTACTTTTAAAGGTGTCCCCATATTTGTGAAGGGACAATATACATACATCAATGAAATTACTTCAATGCACACGCATACCTGTATTTATCATATGAAGCCAATTTTTTCCAGTGGTTAACGTTATGTGATAAAAAGTGTTATGACAACAAGTGTGTTTACTACTATTAACACTTGTGTGGGAATATGTAACGTTATTGACAATGTCTGTATTAAAAACAACAATGTAAATTTTCATAGAAAATATGTCCACCTTGGAGGCAACAAAATCTTATTTTAAAAGCCATATGTGGTCATTTGATATGAAATTTATTTAACTCACCAAAGACTTGTTTACTTAATTTCATATCAATGACCACTGATGTAAGATCCTCTATATACAACTGTGCCCACTAGCTCGATTAGTAGCATAGCACAACTCAACTATAGCTTTCATGGTAGATGGAAGCATTACGAAAACTTGTCCATGCAATATACAGAGGTTTTTAAAGTTCTAAAGAATAAAAGATTTCAGCAGAAAATTTTTGATATTTTTCTTGATTTTGCTAAAAACATAGATTTTGGGTACACCCACAATCTATGTTTTGGAGCAAAAATGAGAAAAAAAGGTATACCCCTGCAAACCCCATTTTTGCTATATAAAAGTGGGGTTTAAGTGGGTATTCATTTCACAGACATACTTTCCTGATAGCAGTAACTAAACTCAAAATCAAATACACAATGATATGAATGCAAATGCGCATGTGTGCTCCTTTGGCATCATAGAACCATAGAAATTTTCTATCTCAAGAAATCATACCTATTTTGGAGATATCTTTGCCTCTAGCCTCAAAGAATGCCAACATATGTTCTTTTTTGTGTTTGAAGGTTCTTACTGCTTGCACATAGGACACTGAAAAATAACAAAACATCATTTCAGCAATTATAATTGAGCCTGTGCGTGAGAAAACCAACAATTTGGTTTCTGACCAGGTCTGACACAAACCAGCCTGTACAGTCACAGAAGCAGGCAAGAAGCTTGAAATTTCGGATTTAAGAAGGATTGTACTATCCGTGCAGCGAAAACAAAGGCGCTGATCAGCTTGATCTGCGCCTTTGTTTTCGCCCAAGCATTTTGTTGGTTTTCTTAGGCAGTGGCTCAATTAGTCTTTAACTTCTCAAACATCAACAGTATGGCTCAAATATCCAACCTCTGTAGGTGAATGCAGTGGATATATGCAGACAAAATGGCACATTACGAAAACATGCCCATGCAATATACAGAGATTTTTTAAGTTGTAAAAAATGAAATTTTTCAGTAGAAAATTTTTGACATATTTCTTATTTTTGCACAAAACATTTATTGTGGGTACATGTTAGAACCGCCTCAGTGCCAAATTTCACAGAAGGTGTTTTTTATTAAGCCATTATTTCAAATTCAAAGCAACTAGGATGTTTATTTTTTATATGTTGCGAATGCACATTGTCTAAGCATTTCAAAACACAAAACGATAATTGCCATTTCAAATGCAAATTCTAAATCACAAGTCTTACAAAATGTCCCAAGACGCGCAAGTTTGTCCCAAAACAGAAAACAAATTTTTGTCCTATATTTGTCACAAACATATATACAAAAATTATTATATTAATGATAATGCGCATAGCCTGAAAGTAAATACGCTGATGTACAGAGCCGCAATTCAATTTTTTGCAAGTTTTAATAAGAGCTGTCGCAGGACAGCGTAGCTCGCCTGACTTGTGCTTTGCCACTAAACTTATCAAACCTTTAACCAAAAATTTCTAAGGCCATGACCTTGACCTCAAGTTCACCCAGGGTGGGTCATAATGGTACAGCATAAAACTTCAGAACAATATCTTCCAACATGCAAAGTATCAACTTGATCCATCTACATGTTAAAGAGATATAGACTTCTAAAAACTTTAACCGAAAACTTTAACAAAAAAGTTCTAAGTCTGTGACCTTGACCTCAAGGTCATACAGGGTGGGTCATGATGGTACTGCAAAAAACTTCAGACCAATATCTACCAACATGCAAAGTATCAACTTGATCCATCAACATGTTCAAGAGATATAGACTTCTAAAAACTTTAATGAAAAAAGTCACTAGAGCACGAAATATAGGTCAAGGTCACTAGATCAATGTGGGTGCAAAGTCGGGACATCGAGGAGAAGCCATATGCAAGGTTTGATGGTTGTAGGCTTTATAGTTGATGAGATATTAAGGGTTGGCTTAAAAAATGACAAAGTCACTGGAGCATGAAATATAGGTCAAGGTCAGTAGATCAATGTGAGTGCCGAGTCGGGACATCGAGGAGAAGCCATATGCAAGGTTTGATGGTTGTAGGCTTTATAGTTGATGAGATATTAAGGGTTGGCTTCCAAAATGACAAAGTCACTACAGCACGAAATATAGGCCAAGGTCAATAGGTGAATGTTGGTGCCGAGTCGGGACATCGAGGAGAATTCATATGCAAGGTTTGATGGTTGTAGGCTTTATAGTTGATGAGATATTAAGAGTTGGCTTCAAAAATGACAAAGTCACTAGAGCACGAAATATAGGTCAAGGTCACTAGATCAATGTGGGTGCAAAGTCGGGACATCGAGGAGAAGCCATATGCAAGGTTTGATGGTTGTAGGCTTTATAGTTGATGAGATATTAAGGGTTGGCTTAAAAAATGACAAAGTCACTGGAGCATGAAATATAGGTCAAGGTCAGTAGGTCAATGTGGGTGCCGAGTCGGGACATCGAGGAGAAGCCATCTGCAAGGTTTGATGGTTGTAGGCTTTATAGTTGATGAGATATTAAGGGTTGGCTTCAAAAATGACAAAGTCATTGGAGCATGAAATATAGGTCAAGGTCAGTAGGTCAATGTGGGTACTGAGTCGGGACATCGAGGAGAAGCCTCATGTAAGGTTTGACAGTTCTAGGCTTTACAGTTGATGAGAAACTAACACAGCATCTGAGCATTGTACAAAGGTGATCTAGATATTGACCTCTAGCCCCGCCCCCAGGCATGACCCCACGGGTCCCTTCACACTAAATCACAGAGGACCCTCATATGCAGCAATGTTCCAAATATGAATGATTTCTGGTCAGTGACTATCAAGATATAACAATTTTAAAAACTTTAACCGAAAGTGTGACGCGGACGCGGACACGGACGCGGACGTACACGTAAACGCGGACGACCGAGGTGACAACAATAGCTCTGTGCACTTCATGCAGGCGAGCTAAAAAATGTCTCATGATTTAGTACCAACGTCAGAGTAAATTTATTAAAGCACAATGTCCTAATGACGTTTTGACTTTACAAATATTTCCCCAATATCTTGTGATTTGTCCAAATGATAGGTATGAGTCAGTCCATTCTTTACAAATGGTTTAATAATAAAAAGAATAATGACCTACTTTCATCGGCTTCCACATCTTTCCATTCTTGGAACAACAGCTGTTTCCCACACTCTAGGAACTCATCTAACTTTCCCTGGCTGTCTAACAGATGACATTTCTGTAGTAACATCTGCATCTCCTGTAAAACCAAAATAACACATAGTATGTAAGCTAAGAATTTCCTGGAACAGCAACAGTATGTTTACCGCATTCTAAGAATTCATCTAACTTTTCTTGGCTAACAGATAACACTTGTGTAGTAACAACTGCATTTCCAGAAGAGGAAAAAATACCACACTCATTAAGGAAAGAAAAATGCCCAAATAAGTACATCAAAGCATTTTCTGAAGTTGATGTCACCAACAGGAAGGCCAGCATCTGTGTGCTTCCAGATATTTATTGTAAATGTTGTGAGAACTTGATTTTCCGTAAAATTTGCAAAACAGTTGCCTCACAAATTCAAAGTTCTCGCTTATATAGGCTTACATGCTCAATTCAATTGAGATTGAAAAAACTCCTTTTAACCATACCTCTCTGCTCATCTTTCTATCCTCTATATCCCTGTGTTCTAGAGCCTCCAGAGCTTCATCATGTTTTCCCAGTTGTTGTTGTAGGGCAGACAGGCACAGGCGTGCCCCGATGTGGGAGGGGGCTAGGTCCACCACACGGTTGTAGGCCTTAACAGCACTCTTTACATTACCCAGGGCCTTCAAGCAGTCACCATAGCGTAACCATACTGCTGCCTGTAAGATCAATTACATAAGACTTATCCTTCTATTAAAACCTTAAGAGCCTCAACTGAACAAAGTCAACTCAAAACAAAAAGTCTTCTTGAAAAATGCCTTCGTTTTTGCTCCATAGATAGTATGATGCCCTTTCTTTTTAAATCTGAAATTCCAAGCTTCAAGCTATTTTCTGTGGCTGTGCAGCCTGGTTTGTGTTGGACCTGGTTGGAAACCCAGAGTTTTTCGAGATTACTTGTTACAGATAGGTAGTGATAAGCATAACAATATTTAGTGATAAGCATAACAATATTTGACTTGACTAGTTTAGCTAGTATAGGGATCAACCATGGTTTTCAGTGTTCAAACATTCGATGGATCACGAGGAAGGCGTTTGAACACAAGGCCGCAGGCCGCGTGTTCAAACGCCTTCCGAGTGATCCAGCGAATGTTTGAACACCTAGAAAAAGTGCCTTGAGAGGCACGTATACCCCCGGCTGGTAGCTCCCTCCAACGCCCCCACCCCTCAGCCCACCACCACCAATCCAGACATGCTCACTGACAGTGACACATTAAACCTCAATTCCTGATGAAAGAGAGCACCCTCAACAAGTAAATCTTATAAATTTGTATTTGCAAAAAACACTGTCTAAAACCATGGGGAGAGGGGGGGGGTTGTAGTAGAATGACAGATCTATTTTAGAGCAGTATACAGAGCTGACTTGTATACTCAATCTAGGACTTGATCGCGGACATTGAGGGTCAGGTCCTCGGTCCTAGATGTAAAGTAGAATGTCATTCTTCAATAATATTAAAAAAAAAAAAAAAAAAAGATGTCCTATATTTTGACCTCTAGCCCCACCCTCAGGGCACGGACCCTAGAGTCTAATGTCATTAGGAACAGGGCAAACCTTATAGTGTACCTTTGGTGCAAGTACGAATCATTTCTGAACATGGTGGTAAAGAAAAGTAAAGAAATACATTTTTTTAAAGAAGTTCTAGATTTTGACCTCTAGCCCCACCCCCCGCACATGGACCCTAGTGTCTGAACCTTACATGGTACCTATGGTCTAAGTATGAATGCTTTCTGATAAAACTTTGTGGATGTCAAGAAAATAGACTTACAGAAAATATTTATTATGATATTTATCATATTATAAATAAGTCCTAGATTTTGACCTCTAGCCCCACCCCCCTGGAGATCATACCGAGCATGGAGTATGAAAGCAAACCCTATAGGGTATCTATGAACTAAATAAGAATACATCCCTATGATTGTTTGTTAAGATATGGACTTATAGAAGAAACATTAAAATTGTAAACAGCATATTTTAAAGGTGACCTAGATTTTGACCTCCAGCCCTACCCCTGGGGATGGGCCCTGGGGTCCGAACTCATGGAAACAAAGCAAACCCTATAGGGTACCTATGGTCCAAATATGAATGGTTTCTGACCATTGGTTCATGAGATATACACCTCTAGAGAAACTTTAACCAAAACTTTGACGTAAATTCCACGAACGTTCCGGAATTACGAACGAAGAAACGAACTAACTAACTAACTAACTAACTAACATACGAACGGACGAACGGACGAACGGAAAAGCGAAAGCTATATACCCGTCGGCATAAATGCCGGGGGTATAATGAAACAAACCATGGTTGATCGCTATTCTTGCATTTTCTCTCTAATCCACTTAAAAAACTCTTGAAAATAACATTAACAACGTAAAAACTCACCGAAACCCGCGGAGCTTCTTCAACGTCGGCCATTTTGTTTAGAACGAAACGCATGACGTCACGTCGCATTGACCAATGACGTCGGCCAAAACCCATGTTCAAACGGCACGTGAATTTCATGATTTGAACATGGGTTTTGCTGTTTGAACACGGCTTTCGACCAATCGAAAACGGCTTCAAACAGCTCTGCGCATAGATATCTATGCAAGAATATGGGTTCATCCTGTTTATAGTAGTAATTCTCTATATAGGCCTCAGCAATGTCAAGATGGACAGCCATCAGACAATAAAAACATCTAAACTAGTAAAAATATACTTAAATTGTAGTACCAGATCATAAGTCTTTGACTTGACTAGTTTAGCCAGTATAGGTTCAGCCTGTTTATAGTAGCCATTCTCTATATAGGCCTCAGCAACGTCAAGGTGAAGGTCACCTGTCTCGTCTATGTCTTCTTCAAATAACGGTTCAATCATTTTCTGAAAATACAACCAGCTGGGAGGTCAGTAATTTTTCAAAAGGTTTTGAAACATAGATAGATGAAATCTTCAGAATGAGTCTTTTTAACTTTGTCTGATTAGCCATGTGAAGTGAATAAATTCAAAATTTCAATCATCAACTTGAAGGCAGTATATCAACCCATAGAAACTTACTCCATTATTATTGAAGAGCATTGAGCCGTCACTTAATTTAGGTAATGATATTTTCATTTTAACTAAAAAGTGTAAAACATCTCATTTTGATCTTCATACATTGAAAATGTCAGTCTTTCATTAGTTTTAATTTAACTAGTCATATCAATAAGCAATTAAGATAAAACTCACCTTAACCACATTGATATATTTCAGGCAAATGAGACAGACGGCCAGCTTCACTCTCAAATCTATGGCTAGTATATCAGGAACATGGCAGCTGGAAATCAACACATCAGAAATGAATTAGAATGTCTGTTTTGTGTTTGAACACCTTGTTTACTCAAATCATTTATATTTCTAACCATTCAAATATCGTTCTTGTTAACTCTGTTCCAACAAAGTTGCATTTTTTTGTATTTTGTCATTGAAATTTCAGTGGTATAAAAGTATCTTCTGGACATGATATGTAGATAGTGTTTTATCTCTTACAATTACATGGTACATCTGGACCTCTTTATAACACAGTTCATTATAACACGATTTTGGAGATAACACTGATTATTGTTGGACCCCAACTGGACTGTTTTTGCTATATGTCTATACATTTAACTCTTGTTATAACATGGATTGGAGAGCTGACACGGAAACTGGCTTGGATCCCAGCAATAGTGTTATAGAGAAGTTGAGGTGTATTTACCTGACTGGTACTAAATTAATTGTCCTGAGATCTGTATCTGTGTTTTTGTCGCTGGACCAGTCTAAATCTCCAGGAAATTTGAAACACACACCACAGTGCTTCACCAATACCTGTAGAAAGTTAGTTAAGATTTACATGTAACGGCAAAAAAATAACCAGAGGACCAATGGTCCTGTAAACGCTCACCTGAGACCTGAGATATATACCAATAAACTTGTTTGACTAGAATGGTAATATACATGTATATAACCCCAGGGCAGGGTCAGAGCAACCTTTGGAGTCAATTTCTTTTTTAAATCATAAAGATTCAGTCCATTTGCCAATTTACTGCAAGTTTTGCCCTTCAAATGACATTGTAACAATTTTCCCCATTCAAATGCACGGGCAACCTAAGTTGACCTTGCCGTAAATAAGGTCAAGGTCATCCCAGGGTCATGATTTATACAAACTTTGTAGAGCTCCATTGCCTGATGCTTCATGCCAAGATTCAAATCCATAGGCCTTCTGGTTCTGGAGAAGAAGATTTTTTAAAGGTTTTTGCTATTTATAGCCATGGCGGCCATCTTGGTCATGTGACCTTGACCAATTATACAAACTTTCATTCACTCTTCCTAAGAATGCTCCATATAAAGTTTGGCTTTGATTGGCCAAGCGGTTTCAGGGAAGATGTTTGAATATTATGGTCATACACATGTATATAGCCCGGGGCAGGGGCAGACAACCCTCTGGGCCCAAAATATTTTCATAAACATAAATCTTCTGTCCATTTGCTCATTCCTAGCAAGTTTTTTGCCATTAAATGACATTTTCCTATTTTTTCCCATTCAAATGCATGGGCGGCCTAAGTTGACCTTGCTGTAAAAAAGGTCAAGGTCATCCCAGGGTCATGATTTATACAAACTTTGTAGAGCTCCATTGCCTGATGCTTCATGCCAAGTTTCAAAATCATAGGCCTTCTTGTTCTGGAGAAGAAGATTTCTAAAGGTTTTTGCTATTTATAGCCATGGCGGCCATCTTGGTCATGTGACCTTGACCATTTATACAAACTTTTGTTCCCCCTTCATAAGGATACTCCACATGAAGTTTGGCTTTGATTGGCCAAGCGGTTTCAGAGGAGAAGGTCTTTGAAATTGTGGACGGACGGACGGACGGAGCTAACAAAGTGTGGTAAGAAAACAGGGATAAAACTGTGATCCACAATGACTTTCCTGCTTCATTGTTAAAAAGATATATGAAAATGATAAAGTAGATGAGCTTAGAGGTTCTAAAGTAGTAGTTATGTCAGCATTCTTTACAATAAAGGTAACATACAAGTTGGCTTCTTTAAAAAGAAACCAATGAAAAGGTCAGCAGCCGTTTGTTATTAGAGATTCCCTTTGCTCTAGATTTCAGTGTTGTTGATTCTCTGGTTCGTCATTAATTTCGATTCTCATACATTTCAGTTTCGTTTCCTATACATGAATGTCGTTTCTTGTAATGAACATTGACCAGTGTGTGTATCTGTTGCTCAAGGCAATGACCAAAATTTTTGATGTTATGGAATGAAAGCCAATACTAAAGGGAACACGATTACAATCAATATGTCGATTTGTAGAAAACCAATTTGCAGTGAAGTCAATTTGTGACAGAGTTCTGAATTTTGACCTGCAGCCACGCTACCAGAAACAGACCTATAGTGCGATGTGATGGACTTAAATAAAAATAATTGTTAGATCCTTTGGAAGCAGTAAAAATACAAAGCTAGAAGATGGGCCATATTGTACAATTTCGGGTAATGAACCTTCATCAGTGACCCTTTATAAAACTGGCAGCGAAAGCCAGACATTTTGCTGCAATTTCAAGAATTTACATCTGTGTAGTCTAAATCAAAGACTCAAATTCCCACAGGGGCCAAATCTGCACTATGGGTCATGTACGGAGAGACTTTTTAGGGCCGCCACACGGCACAACACCAGCTGCAGTAATAGCAAATAAAAATAATTGTTAGATCCTTTGGATCAGCCGTATAGAGTTTCTATAGTTTCTGTACCCCTCATCAGGGTATATACGATGTAAACCTAGATGCGCTATGATAAGCAGTCATCACGATCGAGACTGCTTGCTAGATATTTACTGCTATTTGACGGGGAGTGTCAACATTTGATAAATTAAATTGATTGCGGTGAACTGTCTAGTCACTATAGACGGGTTCACTAGTTTTTAGTAAGCGCTTTATGTGACAAAACGCGTAATTGAGGGAGAGCAGTCGATCATGGGTACAATTTTCTTCATATTCAAAGTAAACACTGTGGAAAAGGTCCTGAGGGACCTTTTCCAATAAAACTTACACAAAGTACATTATATCGTACCTCTATAGACTCTATATAATGTTTGGCTGGCATAAGAAGCTCCAGCAGTAAGTTGACATCTGTAGGAAAAAGAGGAAAATATATGTATAATTGATGCCAAAATATGTTTTCTTTTTGTTATGATTTACCATCTCAGAGAACATTTTTTCAGTGGTTTCGAGATTTCCAGGATAGGAATCAGGACATCTCGCATCGCGGTCCTGTGCTAACGCTAGGCCACAGTGCTCCCCAATGCCAAAAGAAAATCTCTTCAACAATTTCAATAATCCTGAGGTCTCAATATATGAAATATATATATAATGCTGAGTGCCTCCCTTGATCTGGTTTAAACATTGAAAGATATAACTCATTTGACAATGCAAAAAAGCATTTTATATGCATGGTGCTCAAAAATGAGAAAAATCTGTTTAATACAATTTTCCTGTTTTGGGGGATTCTTTCTTTGTTTTTCTTTCTACATACACTATAACCATTCAAAAATTCAAATAAAAAAGTTTGAGCATAAGCATAAATAACAAAATAAAAAGAAATTAAAAACACACACACACACAAAAAATGAACATTTTCCTTCTTACTTATATCAAAATGCATTTATCATATGACGTCGCTGTTTTCCAGTGGATAATGTCATGTAATGAATAGTGTTATGACCACACGTGTATTAACACTTTTGTGGGAATACGTAATGTCATTGACATCCATTACAACCATGTAAATTTTCATTGAAAATATAACTTTGAAAGCGATAAAATCCTTTTTTTAGAGTCATATGATTAAACAAATCTTACACTCGTGGTCACTTCATATGAAATATATTAAACTCGCCGAAGGCTCGTTTAATAAATTTCATATGAAATGACCACTCGTGTAAGAGCCTCTATTTAGCTGATACCATAAGAGCAGTAAACTGTCTTGTCTGTACCTTCTGCAGTGATCTGTTCAGGATGATCCTGGAAAGCCTTTCTAATTGTCTGTAGCGCTTGATCTTTCTCACCCAGCTCATAGAAACTCTGAAAATGTCAAGAAAAAATAATACTAATTTTGAAAATCTAATACAGATTTTTTCTAGACAGCTACTAATGGTTTAATGACAGCATGGATAGAACTTTCTAGTTTGTTTATTGTTTGTTTAATTGATGCTTTACGTCCCAGTCAACAGCTAAGGTAATGTCGGGACATTGCCTCCACTTTATGGTACTTATACCCAAAATGAGGATGTCATGACATCTAACAAGTGCTTAATATATAACCATCCAACAAAGCCACTGTGGATGGTTTGACTTGAAACCACATTTCCTGGGCAGGCTCAGACCTGAGCGGTTAACCAGTACTCAGATAGCCAGTCAGCAATGTATAAGCTTTGCCTGGAGGCACAAGCAGCCCATCTATTTCTCCTCGGCCCCAAATGGCGGGGGCCCAGAACTTTCTTGTAGCCTGCTAGTGACTTTGTGTATTCTTTTTGTCACAAATACAGTGATCTCTACATGACCTTTCAACAGAAAATCACAACTTACCCTAGTTAGTGACCATGCCAACTTGAAATATCTCTCAGAATCTGTTGGGGGAAGCAAGGCCAGAACCCTCTGGTAGCCTTCTAATGATTTGGTGTATTCTTTTTGTTGTTCGTACAATATTGATCTCTCCCAGAGATAATCTGCCTTCTTCTCCTGACTCTCGGCATACCTTACAGCTGAAATGTTTGGTGTAAAGTTTAAAAAGAAAAATGTGTAACAGTAATCATCAATATAACATGTCAGGGAGATTCATACTCCCTAACACATCCCTTTTATACAGAAAATTTAGGATGTATAGGGTGTACATTATTTCTTATTTTTGCTCCAAAAAATAACTTAAGTTGTGGGTACATATTCCCTCGATAAGGCTCTAATAACTTCATTGTGATTCTTAAAAATGATAGAAATGGCTTAACTGAGGCCAAATCTTCATGAATTAGTAAAATTAAATAAATATATATATATATGCATTTCCATGACATTTGTTCATGGATTATCTCATTTGGCAATGCAAAATCTCTACTCAAAATGCATCTTTCATAGAAAAAAAAATGACCATAAAATCAGCTGACCAATTTCTAAACTTTTGTAGATCCTATTTAGACCAACTTTGATCAATATCCTGACAAGAAAATAATACTCCTGTCTCCAGAAAAATTATCTGAAAATTCAATATTAGAGATAAAGTTTACACGGTAGTTTACCATTAGAGTAACACTTGGTTGCCTGGTTGAGATCATTATGTTCCACACACATCTCTGCTAGCCGTGCCCACTCCTCTGGGTCACTGGGGTCCAGGTGGGCAGCTATCAATGCAAACTGAAACACAAACAAAACATTGTTGGTTGGTTAATTTATGTTTTACAACACACTCAACAGCTAAGTCACATGGAGAAGAGATTTGTGTTTAAGGATGTTCGCTGCTAACATTTGACATTTCGGAACTTCCGGTTTTTCTTTTGTTGAATATCTCGAAAACGGTTGCAGATATTTTTCTAATATTTTATATGTGGATACATATTGATGATATGTATTGAATGAGCCATGAAAATTGTCAATCTAAGGAACTTCATTTTTTTACCCCATTTTCTGGAACTTTTCAGAAAATTTTAGTTGTCAGTAAAATTTAGGGGGTAGGGTAGATTAGACTTGAATATTACACATCTTCAAATTAATTGCACAAGTTCGATGTTTGTTTTAGCAGCAGTATATGTGTATATGGTCTTCTAAGTCGGTCTTTCTGTCTTTGGTGTGCTAGTTTTAAAATTTTGGGTGGTTTTATGAAATGGGCTTTAAGAAACAAAACAGACGAAAAAAGGCTTAAAATGGCGATTTTCAAGTTGTTGGTTCTCTCTTATATGCACACTACCCTATATATTTCTTTCTTTTATTCGAACAATATAACGAAGTTCTATCTTGTGTGAAAATTCAAGAAAAAGTTTGAATCTACAAATATGGGTTTGGCACATTTCAAAATATTGATTTTTTCCGACTTTTCAAGTATGGGGGTAGGGTTGGAAAACGACTCGTAAAATTTTGTCATCCACTTCAAGTTGCAAATATTTCATTGCTTTTGGTCCAAAATAGTCTGCATTACGTAAATATTATGAATTTTGAAAGCATTCTAGGTGTATTTTTGTTCAAGACAGGTATGTTTCAAAGAATTGAAAATTAAATTAATTTTTCTGAATTTAAAACAAAGTGTTCAGAGGACTCATTCACAGGCCTGTAGCTCGAAAAAATGCACACTACCCTATACTTATTTTGTTTTCAAGTGTCTTGTGTTGTAATTTGGAATCAAAAAAGAATGGTTAGAAAAAAAGTTTGAATACTTTTTCATTGGCAGCGAACATCCTTAAAGTCTCATCTGAACATTACGAAAACATGCCCAAATGATATACAGTAATTTTTTCAGGTCAAAAATCGATAATTTTCAGAGGAAAAATTTTGATATTTTTCTTATTTTTGCTCAAAACATAGATTGTGGGTACACGTTAGAACCGACTCGCAGAGGCGGTTCTAACGAGTACCCACAATCTATGTTTTGGAGCAAAAATAAGAACCAGAGGACCAATGGTCCTGTAAACGCTCACCTGAGATCTGCTGCATATACCAAAAAACATGTTTGAATATTATGGTATTTAATCCCAGTGCAGGGGCAGATGAAGCCCTTGGGCCATTTTCTTTTTCAGAATAATCAATATTTGTCAATTTGCCAATTTCCTGCTGGCTTTTTTCTTCAAATGACATTTTAACAGTTATTCCCATATATATACATTGTAGTACTTGAGCCATCGATGCTTCAAGCCAAGTTTCGTAGAAATCGGTCCACTGGTTCCGGAGAAGAAGATTTTTGAAATTTTTTTACCATATATGGGCCTGGCGGCCATCCTGGTCATGTGACCTGGATTATTTATATACATATTGGTTACCCCATCCTATAGATGCTTCACATAAAATTTGGCTTTGATTCGCCAAGTGGTTTCAGAGGAGAAGATGTTTGAATATTATGGAGATATACATGTATATTGCCCCGGGGTGGGGGCAAATGAGCCCCTGTGGTCCATTTTTTGTCAGAATCATTAATAGTCAGTCCTATTGCCCATTTCCTGCAAGACTTTCACTTTAAATGACATTTTAAAAGTTTTCCCCATTCAAATGCATTGGGGACCATGTTGACCTTGCCGTAAAATAGGTCAAGGTCATCACAGGGTCATGATTTATATATAAATTGTAGCGCTTTAGCCATCGATGCTTCATGCCAAGTTTCATTGAAATCGGTCTACAGGTTCCGGAGAAGAAGATTTTTGAAGAGTTTTTACCATATATGGGCATGGCGGCCATCTTGGTCATGTGACCTGGATTATTTATATACACATTGGTTCCCCCTTCCCATAGATGCTTCATGTAAAATTTGGCTTTGATTGGCCAGGCGGTTTCAGAGAAGAAGATGTTTGAATATTATGATGATATACATGTATATTGCCCCGGGGTGGGGGCGGATGAGCCCCTGGTGCCCAATTTTTTTCAGAATCATGAATATTCAGTCCTACTGCTCATTTTCTGCAAGATTTTTCCTTTAAATGACAATTTAACAATTTTTCCCATTCAAATGCAAAGGCGACCTATGTTGACCTTGCCGTAAAATAGGTCAAGGTCACCACAAGGTCATGATTTATATACACATTGTAGTGCTTGAGTCATCGATGCTTCATGCCAAGTTTGGTTGAAATCGGTCCAGTGGTTCCGGAGAAGAAGATTTTTGAAGGGTTTTTACCATATATGGGCATGGCGGCCATCTTGGTCATGTGACCTGGATTATTTATATACACATTGGTTCCCCCTTCCCATAGATGCTTCATGTAAAATTTGGCTTTGATTGGCCAAGCTGTTTCAGAGAAGAAGATCTTTGAAAATGGTGGACGACGGACGACGGATGGACGACGGAGCATGGGTATACTATAAGCTCACCTTGTGAGCCTGACGGCTCAGGTGAGCTAAAAATAGGTATACCCATGCAAACCCCAGTTTTACTATATAAAAGTGGGGTTTAAGGGGGTGTTCATTGCATGGACATGTTTTCCTGATGAGGACTGGGAACAACTGGGACTGAATCCATAACCCCTGGTTTTCTAGGCAAGTGGCTGTACCACTACGTCATGGAGGTTTCTGAAAATGCGAAATTGTTTTCTCAGGTTAGTCCATTCATGCTATTCTGACCTAAAAATCGTTTCATGCTCCAGAATACATAGGCATGTGTTGTAAACTAAAATACATGCATTGTAGTGGGTTTTAAGAAGTGTAACACCTCTTTATAATTAAGCCGCGTCATGAGGAAACCAGATTTTAGCCAATGCGAAAATACAGGAGCAAATCAGCTATGCAGCATCTGCTCAGCGCCTTTGTTTTCGCTACGTCGACAGCACAATTTCTCTTCTTCCTTAATCTGAAATTTCAAGCTTCTAGCCATCTTCTATAGCTGAACAGGCCAATTGTGTGAGACCTGGTCGGAAACCCTGAAGACCTGTATTCTCACATCGCTGCTCAATTTTACTTAATAGTCACATTATAGCACACCTGTAAAGCTTTCTGTGTTTCTCCTATGTCTTCATATATCATACTGAGTGTCTGGAATGGCTTAGAGGCCTGGGGAGCTGAAATACACATAGTAGAAGAGCCATGTAAGGAGTTTTCCCATCATTGTCATTTGGGTGAGTCCACTTTCATTTTTAGGGGCATCAGGTAGGATTTTATTCCATTTTTCGATGAAATTCCTCTAAGCAAACAGAATAGCCCCAGATGGGTGCCGCGTTCTGAGGAGTCTCATCTGGGGCTATTCTGTTTGCCTACATCCCATAAAAGGGACACCACCCTTAAATGAGTTAAGGCGCAGATCAGTTGTGCTGAGCAGTAACTGCACAACTGATTTGCATCTATGTTTTTTGCTTCACAGATTGTACAATCCTTTCAATCAGAAATTTCAAGCTTCCAGCCTTCTGAGACTGTACGGTTTATGTCAGCCCTTGTCGAAATCCTGAAGCTTATAACTGATTGGCTGTGGTTTCCATTATTTGAAGATGCATTAGAACAGAATGTGAAAACAGACTTGTTTTGGTCACTATCTGTGATCATTATTTGGATAATTTCATTTACTTGTACAGTTAGGTGAAGCAAGAAAAGCCAAAATTTCAAAGACTACATCAACCATTTTTGTTAAAAGAAAATCTTTATTAAGTGTTTTTATATTTTTAGGACTGCTTGACTGTGAAAGCAAATAAGACGAAAGATTAGCCTCATTGGCTGAAATCCTGTTTCACAGTAGCTTAAGTGATATAGTGTCATTTTGATATTTTTTTTATTCAACAACCTCTTTGTATTTAAGATTTGAGCCGCCGCATAGGAAAACCAACAATCTGCATAGGCGAAAACAAAGGCGCAGATCAGCTTCACAGTAACTGCGAAGCAGATAAGCGCCTTTGTTTTCGCTACACGGATAGTACAATCCTTCTTCTACTTAAATCCGAAATTTCAAGCTTCTAGCTAGCATCTGTGGCTGTACAGGCTGGTTTGTGTCGGACCTACTCAAAAACCACATTGTTGGTTTTCCCACGAGACGGCTCATTTATTAATCAAAGACTACGGTGAGTGAGTCCAATTTTTTGCCCTAATAAGTTGTTGTTACCATTTCTGATGAGTTCCATGCACTGTTTGATAGCTAGTTCAGTGTCACCTTGGGCGAATGTAATGTTGACCTCGCCCAGGTGGGGTTCCAAATGCTTTGGAAGGTCACACAGTTTCCGACGCTGAAATATGATGTAAAAATACAACTAATAACATTTATAATTTAAGAAGCCAAATCCATAGTCTAAACTTAAAACAAGACAGAAAAGAATTGTGAAAATCATGCAACACATCTATGGTCTCATTTTAAATGAGCCGCCGCATGGGAGAACCAACAATTTGCATAGGTGAAAACAAAGGCGGCGATCATCTTCGCAGTAACTGCGAAGCTGATCAGCGCCTTTGTTTTCGCTACATGGATAGTACAATTCCTCTACTTTCTAAATCCGAAATTTCCAGCCTCTAACCATTTTCTGTGACTGTACAGCCTGGTTTGTGTCGGACCTGGTCGGAACACAAATTGTTGGTTTTCTCACGCACAGGCTCAAATTTTGTTCGTTTGCAGTTGTGCTTTATGTTCACCTTCAGCAGCTGTCATGTCAGGATGGTCAATTATCTTAGCTACATTGCATTGCTGCTTGACAGGTTACCAGTACTAACAGCTAAGTTAATCAGCATCTTTGGTTTGCTTTACTGATAGTACAATCCCTCATTTCTTAAATCCAAACTTTCAAGCTCTCCAACTTCTTCTAAGACTGTACAGGGTGAATACGAGTCGAAAACCCAAAGGGCAGGTTTTCTAGTCATAAAGACATCAGGAAAACATGTCCGTGCAATATATACCCACTTAAACCCCACTTTTATATAGCAAAATTGAGGTATGCAGGGTTTTACCTATATTTCTCATTTTTGCTCCAAAACATAGATTGTGGGTACATGTACTTGTTAGAACTGCCTCGCCAAGGCGGTTCTAACATGTATCCACAATCTATGTATTGAGCAAAATTATTGAGAATATCAAACATTTTCCATTGAAATTTTGAATATTTACTGCTTAAAAATTCTCTACATATTGTATGGACAAGTTTTCGTAATGTCTAACATAAATGTTTCTCTGAGATTTCAAGCCTTTCTTTTCATTTTGTTCTGTTTTTCCTTCTTTGTTTCCCATTCTAGTCATTGCTTACACAGTATAGAATAAAGTAACTGATGTACCTTCACAAAGGCTCTTTTTCTCTCTTTTTCTTCTGTAAAGATACACAGGTACAATATTATAATTAAAACCACAAAAATAAAAGCACAAGAAATGCACAAGAAAATATGTTCAATCTAAATACTGATCACCAAATTCTAAGGGCTTTTCCAGGAAAATTTACCTGGGAGACACGGAACTGAACCGAATTTTTTTCATCGTGGTGGTCGGTGTTCAGACAGTTTGTTTCCTTGGTCGTCGGGGTCGTTGATATTTCAATTTCCTGGGTGGTAGGGTTAATTCCGAGATGGATTTATTTCTGGTGGGTCAGTTAAGCCACAAATAAACTCATTTTCACGTTAAATCGCAGGTTTTTATTCCTGAAAACGACTTCGTTTGTATTTTGTATTAAAGGTAAACAATGTGGAGTGTTTGTTTGTTTGTTTGTTCCGCGCCGAACGGCGTTACGGTTTACCGATTTTTTTGGAATCCCAGTCGTTTCTCCCCGGGTCGTTTCCCCCTTGTTTTAGGGGTGGGTCGTTTCGCCCTTAGAAGGTAAGTCGCTGGATGGATGGATGGTGGATGGATGGCTGGATGGGTGGCTTGCAAACGCATGATTCAATTAATTAGCCAATAATTGATTGTGCACTTCAAAGACCACAGCTTGTTTTGATAATTAATTATACTCACACCTGTTAATTAAAGTGGAAGCCTTTCTAAGACACAGTGCCAATCAAGAAGAACAAAAAAAGGAAAAACAAAAAAAAGTTGCTTTATTGGTCTCTGAGTCTCAGAACCATTTTATCACCCCTGATTTTAAATGACTGCAAACGTTGCTCAGTTGGTTGATTTAGTCCTTTGCGAAATAGATCACATGCTTAACTTTTGATAACTTTCTGTCAAATAGTGACAATAACGGAATTTTGAAAACAATATTTTTCTATCTTGGTATCAAAAAGCATGCATTCCGTTTTTACAAATACGACATGGATCTAGGTTAAAACAGAGGCAACAGAGCAGCTACACCGGGGAATGAAATGTCACTTTATTCACTGTTAAGTGTTCACTTTATTCACTATTAAGTGTGTATCCGTTATCACCAGAAGTCCTCGAGTTTGCCGAAATCCCAGTATTTGTGTCTGGAGAATATGATGTTGGTCAGGATGGTAGATAGGGGTGCTTGCGCCTCCGCCATTCGCAAATGCTCTATGGTCATAGTATGGTTCAGGCATTTGCAGACCAGCATCCTCTTGGTATTTTGATGAAACAGACAAGGGTTCTTCCAGGACAATTGAGGACCAATCCCATTTCCCTGGAAACCATTGTCTTAGTTTATTTGAATACTGCAACCCCATAAAAGGATACAAAGGTGAACCGTGTTTATGTGTTTATACTGTTGCTAACAGGATTTTGTAACAACTAATTTCTATCCACGGAATCCATGTCGTTTCGCCGTTATCGCCAAGATCGGAAAATGTTTGCTTCAAAATCGTTGAAATTTATTGAATAAAGTATTGAGTATAGAACATCTCCCTGTTGTACGGTCCTACCGAGATGAGAAATTTGATGGTCAGTTTCCATTATAGCATGGAAAACACCAATACATAAAACAATAAGAACCACCACAGAAGTATCGCCTTGGAACGATCAGTAATATAAAATTACTGGCGGGCTTAAACTAGTTTTACAGAGCTCTAACCTCACCCTCAGCTTCTGCAGTGGTTCACAACATTAAGTCTACAGCCTACAAAACACTCCTGAGACCACAGCTGGAATACGCCTCCATTGTGGACACCTCATACAGCAACCTCCATCAATAAGTTAGAATCCGTGCAGCGTAGAGCTACTAGGTGGGCTACTCGAGTGTCACTGCTATGCTCAAAGACCTTCAATGGCGTCCATTGGCTCAAAGACGCATTGAGAGTCTTCTCATAATGCTATACAAGGTCACTTATGACCTTGTTGCCATACCAGTAAGTGATTATCTTGTCCCACATATCTGAAGAGACTCCAGACATAACCATCCTTTGGCATACAGCTTGATTACCACTTCAAAAACTACTACAAATTTTCCTTTTTTCCACGAACTGTCACACATTGGAATGCCCTACCTCGCCAAACAGTCATGTAACCCACCGTGGCACAGTTCAGTGATGCTTTCCCCCTAATCTCAAGCATCTGTTTTTATCTTTTAACTATACTGTACTAACACCTCTACTCGCACTGTATAAACTCTTTTCTTTTACTTCAACTAACCCCCTTCAGTACTTGGTATACTGTAGTCACTCAGTGGCGGATTTAGAGGGGTTCAAGGGGTTCGCTCGAACCCCCCTCTTGACCCAAATTATTTCATGTTCATGGGGAATTTCAATGGATTTTGTGTGAAATTAGGCAAATGAACCCCCTTTTCTACATTTGAACCCCCTCTTGAGAAATCCTGCATCCGCCTCTGTCACTTCTGAAAGTTCGGAGGTTAAGAAGTACTGGCAGCTAGATAGAACATGAGCCGTTTTATTTTTGGGCCGTTTTGACCATCTTCCGGCCGAAACGACTCTGATTTCCTCTGATCGCAAAATCAAGTTCAACATTGTACTTCCGTTTCCGCTGATAAAAACGTGATGGAGAAATTTTTCCTCGAACAAGTATTAAAAATTTCTGGGTGGGGGGTTAAATTTAAAAATTTCTGGGTGGGGGGGGTTTATTGGAATTTCAATTTTAGTGGTGGTACCCATAAAACTAGAGGACCATTGGTCCTGTAGCTCACCTGAGAGATTATCACATTGTAAGCTCATGAGATTTAAATTAATTGAAAATCGACCAATGAAAGTCTATGCATGGACACTATTGACCCCCGGGGCATGGCCAAATTTGACCCAGGGGCATGACTGGCACAATTTATAATGGGGACTACCAAACATTGCTACATACAAAATACAGAAGCTCTGGGCCTTTTGGTTTCAGAGAAGAAGTTTTTTTTAGTTTTTCCCATTGTAAGTCTATGGAGACTATCTACCCCCGGGGCGTGGCCAAATTTGACCCCAGGGGCATGGCTGGCACAATTTATGTAGAGGAACATTATCCATTGCAACATACAAAATATCAAAGCTGTGTGCCCTGTGGTTTCAGAGAAGAAGATTTTTGAATTTTTTTCCCATAGCAAGTTTATTGAGACTATCAACCTCCGGGACCTGGCCAAATTTGACCCCAGGGGCATGAATGGCACAATTTATGTAGAGGACCATTAGCCATTGCTACATACCAAATATCAAAGCTGTGGGCCTAGTGGTTTCAGAGAAGAAGATTTTTTTAGTTTTTCCTATTGTAGGTCTATGGAGACTATCGACCCCCGGGGCATGGCCAAATTTGACCCCGGGGACATGATTGGCACAATTTATGTAGAAGACCATTAGCCATTGCCACATACAAAATATCAAAGCTGTGGGCCCTGTGGTTTCAGAGAAGAAGATTTTTGAATTTTTTTCCCATAGTAAGTCTATGGAGACTATCAACCCCCGGGCCGTGGCCAAATTTGACCCCAGGGGCATGAATGGCACAATTTATGTAGAGGACCATTAGCCATTGCTACATACCAAATATCAAAGCTGTTGGCCTAGTGGTTTCAGAGAAGAAGATTTTTTTTTGTTTTTTTCCTATTGTAGGTCTATGGAGACTATCGACCCCCGGGGCATGGCCAAATTTGACCCCAGGGGCATGATTGGCACAATTTATGTAGAGGAACATTAGCCATTGCCACGTACAAAATATCAAAGCTGTGGGCCCTGTGGTTTCAGAGAAGAAGATTTTTGAATTTTTTTCCCATAGTAAGTCTATGGAGACTATCAACCCCCGGGGCGTGGCCAAATTTGACCCCAGGGGCATGAATGGCACAATTTACGTAGAGGACCATTAGCCATTGCTACATACCAAATATCAAAGCTGTGGGCCTAGTGGTTTCAGAGAAGAAGATTTTTTTAGTTTTTCCAATAGTAAGTCTATGGAGACTATCACACCCCGGGGCGTGGCCAAATTTGACCCAAGGGGCATGAATGGCACAATTTATGTAGAGGACCATTAGCCATTGCTACATACCAAATATCAAAGCTGTTGGCCTAGTGGTTTCAGAGAAGAAGATTTTTTTTTGTTTTTTTCCTATTGTAGGTCTATGGAGACTATCGACCCCCGGGGCATGGCCAAATTTGACCCCAGGGGCATGATTGGCACAATTTATGTAGAGGACCATTAGCCATTGCCACGTACAAAATATCAAAGCTGTGGGCCCTGTGGTTTCAGAGAAGAAGATTTTTGAATTTTTTTCCCATAGTAAGTCTATGGAGACTATCAACCCCCGGGGCGTGGCCAAATTTGACCCCAGGGGCATGAATGGCACAATTTACGTAGAGGACCATTAGCCATTGCTACATACCAAATATCAAAGCTGTGGGCCTAGTGGTTTCAGAGAAGAAGATTTTTTTGTTTTTTCCAATTGTAAGTCTATGGAGACTATCCACCCCCCGGGGCGTGGCCAAATTTGACCCCAGGGGCATGAATGGCACAATTTATGTAGAGGACCATTAGCCATTGCCACATACCAAATATCAAAGCTGTGGGCACTGTGGTTTCAGAGAAGAAGATGTTTTAATTTTTTTCCCATAGTAAGTCTATGGAGACTATCGACCCCCCGGGGCGTGGCCAAATTTGACCCCAGGGGCATGAATGGCACAATTTATGTAGAGGACCATTAGCCATTGCTACATACCAAATATCAAAGCTGTGGGCCTAGTGGTTTCAGAGAAGAAGTTTTTTTTAGTTTTTCCCATTGTAAGTCTATGGGACCTATCTGTTGCCATGGAAACCACAATTTTGATACAATCTGCTCCAAAACCTAATGCCATCAATCCCCCAACCCAATTATGGTTCACATTAAATTTGATCAAGATCCGCCTACTAGCTTCAGAAATATTCTTCTTTGAAATTGTGGACGGACGACGACGACGGACGACGGACGACGGATGCCTGCCTATCCTATAAGCTCACCTGTGAGCCTTCGGCTCAGGTGAGCTAAAAATTAAAGTTAGATGGGTGGTCCCCCTAAAAAAAAGTTCAGTTCCGCCCCCCCCCCCCCCCCCCCCCCCCCCCCCCCCATGTAATTCTAAGTATATTAGAATCTAATGTAGGATTGTCACTTGGATTAATGATGACCCCTTAACAGCTATAATGTGTTGGAAATTTAACTGTTTTTAACAGAAATAATTAAGTCAGAAGCAAACATGTAATTTTTGGTGTGGTTATTATGGATTTTTAACTATTTTTCTGTCATTTTTAATGTTTTCATTAAAATTCATGAATATACCAATTTGAAAATTAGCATTACTTACTATAGGATAAAAGGGCTATGTCTAAGCTTTAAAATGAGACCAATTTCAGTGGTCTAGGATAAGTAACAATTGGGATATGGGCAATTTTCTGTGACCAACCCCATGCTCAAGAATCGTGTTAATGGTTGCCATGGAAACCATGCATTTTTTCATAGTGCAATTGAGTTTATCTTTGAGGACAAAAATTCTTTGCATTTCTGGGGTCCCAATAATGAACGATTTGGCACCCATGAAAAATTGTCCTGGGGGGGGGGGTGCAAGGTAGGTCAAATTAGCTCCCGGGGTAATAGCTTAACATCCTAACCAACTATTTTTCAGTCCTGTCACCACTTCTTTGGTGTTAAGCAGTACTCTGGGGAACTTAAAATGTCTTACTCAAGGACACTACAAGGCAGTGGAAGAGGAAACTCAAGACCTCCATAACTCCTGTACTCTACCACTAGGCAACTGGGATCCCCTTTAAAGACGGAATGTCTGATCACCGACAGTAAGGGTAGGGTACTGTATAAAATGTTTACAAGCAGACACTTGAGCCATGCCATGAGAAAACTAACAATCTGCAAAAAAAAAAAATCGGCGAAAACAAAGGCGCAGATAAGCTTCGCAGAAACTGCGAAGCTGATCATCGCCTTTGTTTTCGCTGCAGGGATAGTACAATTCCTCTACTTTCTAAATCCAAAATTTTAAGCTTCTAGGCGTACAGACCAGCTTATGGGTGACCCGTTCAAAAACCACATTGTTGGTTTTCTGATGACACTGCTCATTATAAATGTGCAGGTTAAATTGCCCTGACTGATCAATCTCAGGCTGCCCAGTGCAGTTTGGTACAATATATATATTTTGGGCTTCAAAAAATAGGAAGTTTATGTCCAAAAAATAGGAGAAAAATAGGAAATTATCAGCCTAAAATGGCTTTTTTAAAGCATTGAAAACCATAAAATATTAACATATAGCAGCAAGAAGGCAAATCTTACTGCCAAAGACATCAAAACTGGCATTTCAAACCAAAATTCCATGATTTTTCCTTGATATTTCATTATTATCTGCAGCATTTTGAAAAATATAGGAATTTGATGGAAAAATACAGGATTTGGGATCAAAATATAGGAAAAAATAGGAAGCCCTGAAAATATAGGAAAAAATAGGAAAAATAGGAGCACTGGGCAGCCTGCAATCTTTATTGAAAATGACACATGTAATACAAAAAGATAAATTTTAGTTTTGACTTACTAGATGGCTTGTCAGATCCTTCTTTTGCTGTATCACTAACTTCCATGGGGGTCTCTACGGGGCTTTCTGTATTTCCAGCCCCTGATGTATCCTCGCTTTCCCCCTTAGCAGGCCCATCCTGGGCTTCTCTGGCCTTGTCCATGGCCTCACTGAATTCTAGGAATGAGATTTTACCTTCAAAAACAAAATTATGTTTTAATAGTATAAACACAGAAATACTATAAACTATGCAAACCAATCTGACTTTAAAGTAAAGAACCATAAAAACCGTGGCGCTTAAAGGTCTGTGCGTCGCGAAGGACGAAATGCCATAACGTCGCGCCAATGACATCGTATTCAAGATGGCGTCGGCTGTAGGTTTGCGGTCCGAACACACAGTACATATCGACAGAAGCAAAGGAACGGATCACTTTTATCAGTTAACTTACGAACAAACGCATTATAATGAAGAGAAAAGAAGATCTAGAAAATGATAATGGCAATAGTCAAATATCCTTTCCAATTTTATGCATATTTCTTTATTTAGATTATGAGTGTGAGCTTTAGGTTTATAGTATAAAACTGGTACAGAAAAGAGAGACACTTTTGAAATGTAATTGAAGGCTTCTTTTAAATGAAATGCACGTAGCAAAAACAACCTAACATATTAAACAGAATCATTCTGATTTTATCCAGCGGTTAAGAGCGCTGACTTCTTTTGCGCGTAACCTGCGGCATTCGATCATCTCACCGCTATGTCTGATGTTGGTTCGAGCCCCACATCAGGCACATGTGAGACTAGCCAAGTTCTGATTGCGGGTGTGCCAGATTTTCTTTTCTGGTCCCTCCTTCATCTGTATTCAGTCATGCAAGAGAGATAATAAAACTAAAACAGACACATTATTTACAAGAAATGGTTTGTACAAAAAGACATACCTTATATAGCATGCATTGCACGTTTGATGCAATGATATTATGAATAATTGAATAAGTTCGATTGAAGGCCATCTGATTACTGGTTAACTGCTCAGGTTTGAGCCTGCCCAAGAAAAGTGGTTTTAAGCCTTAAACCATCCATACATATACGCCTTATTGGCTTAGTTTAGTTGGGTGGTTATAATTTCAAGCACCTTTTGTATGTCATGACATCCTAATTTTGGGTAAAAGTCCCATAAAATGGAGGCAACGTCCCGACATGACCATAGCTGTTGGCTGGGATGTTAAGCATCAATTCAAACACACAAACACGTTTAATTGAAATTTAGGGTCAAAGATTTTGTACATACTGTTGGACGTAGGCCGGGTTTGACCCATTCACTGTTCGTGATATGACCGGTCGTTGAGTATTCGGATTCGAGTTGAAAATTATTTCAGATATAAGCGCACGTTAATATCTTAAATTCGCCACCTAAAACTCATTCTAATAAACCAAATGTCGCACGCTTCTGAAACATGAGGCGTAATCCTCATGACATCAACGTCATTTACGGAAAATTAAGAATTTTAGCTTACCTGTCATCATTCGTTGATAAATACCACCGAAACCAACCTGGTAGTCAGGACTTTTATTTTACTTTTTGACTCACGATATAATAACAAGACTATATTGAGTTTTTAAAAAAATTCTATGGATTAGTTCTCTTGTAACGGCGCTCATGTGCAAAAAGTGACGCGTTTTTATTACTTTCCCATTACGTCACATACAAATAAAGGCATTTTTAGCCATTTTAGGAGAGCGATTTGCAGGAAAACCAACTTGGTAACTTTGTTTTTTTTTTGTACATTGGACTTTAATAGATTGTGCTGATATTTGACTGAACTGTAATGATTCTGTGCGTGATAATTGCGGAGTTAAATGCATATCAAAAAAAAAAATTTTGTGGAGCTATATATATATATAGATAGCCTAATTTAACATGCAAAATTTGATGTCACTTAAGGGTGACCTGCTCAGCTTTCTGAGCCCTCATTAAAATTAAAATGTCTAATGAGCACACAATCTATCCTTAAATTACTTTGCTTTTGTATGTGTGTCATTTGAAATGTTGTTCATCATGTATGCTGTTGTTGTGGTGAACACTTACTCTGTGAGTTGGTATACCTAATAAATATTCTATTCTATTCTATTCTATTACACGAATCGATAGATCTAAATGTTTTCTCTAAAATATCAAAAAATAAAAAAATTCTATGGATCAGCATTTTTATGGTTCTTTACCTTAAACCAAATGACTAAATAAATGTTTGGTACCACTTCAGAATAATTATTATAAATGAGGCAGAAGGTGAGTGCCAATCTAGTATAGGACTAAATTATGGCTACATGCTTGTGATTTGATCTTCTTTACACTTAAACCCCAAACCCTACACCCTACACCCCAAACAGTGAATTATTACTTGACAATATTGCTAGAGCTGATTTCTTTCTTAAATATCCACTATAATTTTGCCAGAAAACCCTACCTTGTAAATACTGCCAAGTTAAGGAATCGTCCACATGGTAGGTTTTAAAGAAATTTTCCAATCCAAAACCTGCAGACATGCCACTTGTGCCCGGTACTTTACTGGGTTCCTTTGTGGCCCCACTGGTTCCTGGCATTGGAACGCTAGCCCCCTTGGTACCACTAGTCCCCTTGACGCCACCTTGGCTAGAGGCCTGAGCAGTGCCACCAGTCAGTGACGGTGGCTCATGGTAAACGGTCACATGAAGTCCACCATCTGTTACAAGAAGTGACGTGTCGACAAGATTGCTCAGTGGGTCCTCTGTTGACATTGGCTCTTCTTCTACTTGAAGAAGTCTTGAATGCTGAAATATGCTGTCTTATTACAAATAGATCAGCCATAATTAAGTACAATGTACATGTAGTAGGACTAAACTTGAAAAAATGTTTATCGTTGGCTCGTTGACAAAACCTCGTAACTGCACTTTTTTCAAAAAATCGTTTTTTCACATGGCGCGATTCAAAACATTCAAATTCAGCTTGTGACAAAGCCTTGTAGGCTATGTCCAATGGGAAGTTAGTTTTTGGATGACCTTACAAAACCTCGTAACTACAAATGGTAAACGGACTTGAAAAAAGGTGACAAAACCTCGTATATGCAATTTCAAAAAAATTAAATACAAGAAAATCTTTATCTTTTAGATATGCAAAAGTTGCATATGTATGATTTCTCATAAATGCATTCTTTAATTCATCATAAGAATCTGCTTCTAGCTTTCATTTATCAAGTTTTGTATATACGACAATTTGTAAACATGCACAATTATATATCATTTATATACAAGTTTTAGTTTTTTGCTTCTCCTGAAAAAATTGTTTTTTTGCAGTTACGAGGTTTTGTCAACGAGCCAACGTTATACTTATCTGGCCCAGACTGGCTGTACAAGCCAACCTCATTTATATAACACTATCTTTGGGGTCCATATTAACAAATTGTGTTATGAGTGAACCGTGTTATAATGAGGTTATTTACTATAGTCATATAACAAAATAATCAATTTGGGAGCCATGACATGGCCATGTTATATTGAAAACCGCATTATAATGAAGTGTACAATGTAATCACATAATCTAATTGTGTTAATAAGTAGTTACTTAATACAATTAGTACAGCAAGTAAGTAACAAAGAAATTACCCTGAGAATGATACACAATTTAGCCATGACACAAGAAAACCAGGCTTTGGGGTTTCTGACCAGGTCTGACACAGACTTATCTGTACAGTCACAGAAGAAGGCTAAAAGCTTGAAATTTCAGATTCTAAGAAGAAGAGGGATTGTACTATGACGTGTAACAAAAACAAAGGTGCTAATCAGCTCTACATCATTGTTTTTGCATATATGCAAAAATCAGGTTTTCTCATGACGAGGCTCATTTGATCTAGTGTTGTCCAACATCAGGATTACTAGAGAGTAGGGAGAAAAATATTGAATTTTCAAACAGAGGTTTACTAAATTAATTTGCATAAAATTTCCCTATAGATATTTTTTTTACCCTATAGATATTTTTTTATTCATTTCTATTCAGTTTAAAGTCCGTTTTTAGTTTTAAATGACTAATGCGAGAGGCTAATCATAATCAGTAGGTGTAAAAAAAAAAAAAAAAAAAAAAAAAAAAAAAAAAATGAAGAATCCCTGAGAAAAACCTTCAGATACACTCATAAGCAAAACTTGGCTTGTCTCAAGTTAGGGCTCCAACCCACATGAGCATACATGTGATATTTTCTTTCTTCATGGTCGGGAGATTTCCAATTTGAAATCGTATTATTTGCTCTCATATCGGGAGGTTTATTTTCTCGTGGTCATGACCGATATTACATCGTCAAATTGATCAAGCTTATTCTCCTTTTTTTGTAGATGCTTTTGAAGCCGAAGAATGAAGAATAAAAATGAATAGCTTGTAATTAACTTCATACCATTCTATTATAACAAAATATCAATTGTACATACAAACATTCGAATACTGAAGCGCTTAAATCCAATGTCAGTACTACAATGGGATTTTCTTTGGACTCACTGCGGTACACTCCATGATAGTTTTTTTGACATTCCGTTATTGATTACAATTATTTTAACATAGGGTCTATTTTCATTACACTTTCAGAACACACATGTTGATGAGCAATTAAATAGCTGACACCAGACTTGTTAAACCAATTAATCAGATTTAATCCCTCTTGTAAAAACATCAAGTATTGATAGTCCAATTATTCACACGTTATGACACATCCGAAAATAGCCACAGTTAATATACACATAATCTGGGTCAAGATATCACGCAGGGTCTTCAAGTCAATTACCGTATTTACCATCCTATAAGTTAAAAATTGGACTGTTGGATAAAAAGACAACTGCAAACAGCTCAAATAGGGGACTTTGGCAGATCGGGGGACCGTCGGGAGTGGGCCCTTGAAATCCCTAAAATACGCCGAGATCGGGAGATATCACATGTATGTATGAGTCAGATGATTACGGTGGACAATGAAATCAGCATTCCGCCACGGGCTATCTATCTTCTGATACTGAGTCGATCAATTTCAGGTGTGGGGTGGGTGGCTGAATTAAGAATTTAGTCAGAAAGCATCACGATCGTGGGCATGCACACCCACACCCGTCAAGCAACCCTGTTTGCTTTAGTCCGACAAGTCACTAAGTCAGCAGGTCAGCCATCAAAGTGAAAGTTGACACGTCAGACTATGTTGGCTTATGAGCAACCCGTTTTTAAACCGCCACTGCAAAATGGCAAGAAGTGACATCTGCATGATTATAGAAGCACAATGATGAATCTTAGACTCCACTGACAACTTCTTTAAGCTTTGAAATTAATTCTTAATGATAGTCAAAATCGAATGTCATTGGTTTTCGCGACCTTATATTTTCATTAATTTTTAGGAAGTGTCTCGGCGTCCGGTACCGGACGAATTAGGCTAGAGTCTCCGCGTCCGGCAATGCCAGACACGGAGCCTATCCTCACTGGAATGGCTCCGTGTCCGGCACTACATTTTTCCTACCAGTTTCTTGGTTGTAAATGATAACAAAAGAAACATAAATCAGATTAATACTGGCTAATGTGTCACAAAATGAATTCGCTAGATATTTTTCACATCGAACGCCGCCATATTGGATTTTTACAGTGACTATTTGTCCAATCGGAGTATGCCGTTTGATATAAGGGCTAGTAACACAGAAATATAAGATATTTGTTCGCTCCGTATATGCTATAACGCCCATGTAATATAGAATCTACACATAAGAAAAAATTTGATCTTTTTAAGATTAAAGCTGAAAACATTGATTGCGGGTACACATTAGAACCGCTTCGCTACCCATAATCTATGTTTTGGATCAAAATTAATAAAACTTATATACCCGTGTACATGCTACATGAAATTAATTTTTGCCAAATGGAAGAGAGTGATTGCGACCTTTATTTAAACATTATATACATGTGTTAGACATAGATCGTACGTTCTATTAACGTAGGTCATATAACCGGCAAATGGAATGCTTCTATTTTGCCTATGCATACTAGCCGGTTTGTGTCTGATCTGGTCGAAAATCAAATAAAACATTTTTTATGATAACAACGTTATTTAAACATTAAATGCATGTGTTAGACATAGATCCTACGTTCTAATCACATAGGTCATATAAACGGCAAATGGAATGCGTCTATGTTGCCTATGCATACTAGCCGATTAGTGTCTTATCTGGTCGAAGTTCAACATGATAAAACAAGGTTAGTTATATACTTGTGTGGAAAATAGACCATAAGTTCTTATAACGAATATCATATAAATTGCATCTGCATGATCACCGGTTTGTGTCTGATCCTAACGAAAATAAATGAAACATTTTATATAACAAGCTTAACTAAATATTATATACATGTTTTAATCATAGGCGGTACGTTCATATAAGTTGCATCTGCATGATCATCGGTTTGTGTCTGATCTGGTCAAAACATGATTTATTTTTGCATTGTACATCTCAATGGATGGATTGTTTTCTAATACGTAATTATATTGTTTGTTTGTTTTACTTGAGAATGGTCGTTTTTTCAAAAGGAACAAAAGAGCCGCGCAATTCGCGGTTAGCTGGCTATAGCTACCTTCAAGATGAAAAGAGGCTAATTGGCATTATTTAACGCAAGGTTAAATACATGGGCTTAAAGAACTTATTTGATAGACAATTATATTTGATAAAAAACAACAACAAGATTATATGTTTTTTTTATTCAACAACCAAAATGCAACATGATATTGAATTCGCTACAGTTTCATCTTTACACAAGACATAAACAAATTAAGAGTGACATCCCCTTTTCAAAATGGCGGAACACGAATGAAAAAATATTTATTCTTCAAACTGTATTGATAGTTATCAAATTATTTGCACTTTTAACTACTTACAACCAAGAAACTGGTTGGAAAAATGTAGTGCCGGACACGGAGCCATTCCAGTGAGGATAGGCTCGGTGTCCGGCATTGCCGGACGCGGAGACTCTAGCCTAATTCGTCCGGTACCGGACGCCGAGACACTTCCTAATTTTTAATACATATTTTACCTGCAAAGCGCCTAAACCATGCGCTATACTGCTAAATATTGAGTTTGAAACATTATTTTCATCTGCAGATTGCTTGTCATTGTGTGAATTATCCATTTCAAGGCCTTTGTTGTTCGCAAATTCAAGCGGTTCAAGGGCGACAATCACCTTTTATCTGAAGAGCTCCGAAAATTGGTTCCTGTTTTGGCGCAGGGTCGAAGCAAGGCTCCGAATTTACTAAAAAATATGGGGAAAAGTCTAAAATAATGGTAAATTCACGAATCCGTTATTGCTCTCCATAAAAAGGCTATGTTCTGATACAAGCTTCTTGCAAAATTCCTCGAATTTTTGTCTGAAATTTCAGTTTATAAAATATTGTGATTCGCGTCAGAAGATTTCGGCCCACATTTTTTTTGGGATCCAATTTCTGGAGATGAATGCCTTACATGGGGAGCTTCTCAGGAAAAAATGTGTCCGGTGTTTCTTACTGGAATATCGGCAATGTCCTGTTATCATCTCCTCTACGGAATAAACTGCAGGTCCATCCTGCAGAAGGTCTTTTTGCATATCGCGCCGGGACAATTTAACGGGGCATCGCCGGAATATCATAACAGGTGTATTGCCATTTATCTGCATTTGGCAATATTGCTCATTTGTGCGGCCATGTTGTTTTATACCCATGTGGCATACCCATGTGGCAAATGACTTCTGTATCATGGGTTTCACCTAAAATGCGGATGTCAGAGTTTTCATATAGGAGATAACATGACCTAGTAGTGGCACATAATCTCTGACGTCCAGACGACAGATCGCAGCTCAAAGAAAATAAAAACAACGGATGTTTGAGGTACTGGAGGTACTGAGGGGACATTTTATGGGAAGGGGGTAACCAGTATATGCAAAAACATGTTTTCTATGTGATTTTTGTAAAGGTATTAATTTACTTGTACCAGTATTCATGACATTTTGCACAGTTTTCGCTGGAAATGAGAGTTTGACATTTGCCTTGAAGGGTGTCGAAAGTAAATAATTGCTTCGGCCCATTGAGGTTGTAAACATCAGCTGAGTTATATGAGTTTATGCTTTGCTATAATCATTAGGCTAATGTTGAAGAATAGTTCTTTCAGCTGTGATTTGAATTGGATTACATGTGAGCCACCGCATGAGAAAACCAACAATCTGCACATGCGAAAACAAAGACGCGAAGCTGATCAGCATCTATGTTTTCGCTACACGGATAGTAAAATCTCTCTTCTTCTTAAATCCAAAATTTCAAGCTTCTAGCCTGCTTCTGTGACTGTACAGGCTGGTTTGTGTCGGACCTGGTCAGAACCAAAATTGTTGGTTTTCTCACTCACAGGCTCATGTATTTTCCTCTAGAGCAAGAGTGAGAGCAGCAAGTTGGCCAGCCTGTGGAGTGACTCTGACGACAGTGATGACGTGATCTGTCTAGATCCAGTACCAAACACCTGCAGCTCGGTGAAGAAGACTGGGATCCCTGTTGTACAAGTCTCTAGTACAAAGGTATTTGCATCATTTTGTGCCCAAACAGCATTATGCCAATTTAATGGGCAGCCATTTTAATATTCAGCAGGTCCGTAATTGCATTTTCTAATAAAATTTTGTGGATTAAAAATATCCAAAATTCATCGATCTGATTCTCAGACATTTTTTTTGTCCCAGGCCATCTTGGTTGTGTATACTCAAACAGTAACATCACCATCTCTAACCTGTAATGGTTTCAAATGTGGCTGAAAAGTAGGCCATAATGTTGATTTGTTTGTATAAAATTTTCCCATGCATCTCAATGTTTGTTTTTCAGAAGCCAACACAGTGGGTTTCCTCGGCTTTTGATGGATTTGGGGACTTTGAAGCACCTGTGGAAAAAACACAGAAACCTAGATCTCAAACTGATAAGTCCAGATTCAATGGCACAACTGACAAACCTCCACAAATTAGGAGAGATAATAAAATCCAAAGTTCTGGTATTAAGAGGAGTTTTGAGAGTTTGCAGCAGGGGGAATCATCAAAGAGAAGTGCTGAGAACTTTAAAGGAGAGGAGGCAACTACAAGAAGCTTTGAGAACTGGAAACAAAGGGAGACAACTAGAAATCAGAGTGTGTTCAGTAGCAGAAAAACTGTCAGTAGGAGAGCTAACAAACTTCCTGAAACAGATTTATGGTCCGATAAATATACACCAAAGTCTCAGGTAGTTAACAAAAGGTACAAGTAGATAACTATCGGGAAAAAGCGCAATCAGAAAGAGAATCCCTCTCCAACATGTGTGTTTTGTATAACAAAAAAACAAACAATTCCATTGACCTGCAAATCTATTAAAGTTAGTAGAACAGAGGGTTTGTCTATACTTATCTTATTGAAGATATCTGTACATTATGTCCTCAGCCGCATATTATTAATAAAGAGCTAAGCGTAAGTGATCTCAAAAATTGATACAATGTATTTGTGTCAATTTTGGTGAATTATTGGATCTTATGAATTTTCAGTGTTGAGAATGATGAACAAATGAACGGATATATTAGGCTTGAGCCGAAGTGTAGGGCAATTTCTGCCTTGCATCTTTAGAGCTTGCCTATGAATTAGTTTGCACCTTCTGACTCAACATTTGAGCCGCCCCATGGGAAAACCAAGAATCTGCATAGGCGAAAACAAAGGTGCAGATCAGCTTCATGGTAACCGCGAAGCTGATCAGCGCCTTTGTTTTCGCTACTCGGATAGTACAATTCCTCCTCTACTTAACTCCAAAATTTCAAGCTTATAGTCTGCTTCTGTAGCTGCACAGGCCAGTTTGTGTCAGAAACATTGTTGGTTTTTATCCACGAGAAGGCTCATTTAATTATCCAGTGGTATTCTAGCCTTGTGATGATAAATTCCTTGATACAAGTTTTGATCCATACACTCAGATTGAGCTTTTCCCAGGTAGGCTCAGACCTAAGTGGTTAAACCATAATCAGTTGGTTAGTTTAGTGCCTAATAAGGTTTGCCTGGAGGACCAAGCAGCCCATCCATTTCTCATAATTCCAATGGGTTGGGCTGCTGACTCAGCTTACTATAGGTAGTCTTAGTAGTACAGTCTATTACTTTAATAATATATTGATATTTTGAGCATAATTTAAGTGTTTTTCAGCAGATATTTTTTCAATTTTGATAGTCATTAAAATCTCAAAGCATGCCATTGCATAGGCATGTGTTCGTAACCACTGTTGGGTATGATGAGCAGATGAACGGATATACGAGGTTTGAGCCGAAGATGTTTTGAGGACTTGTCAGTCATCATGTCTTTAGAGCTTGCCTGTGAATAAAGTCAGACTTTCTGACCCAACAGTCTGAATTTGTTAATGTTACCTTGTTTAATTGCATACTACATGTATTATGAGCAAACATGTTATATGTCATATAAACAACATAAGATTCTGTCTTATGATTGGGAATGATGAACGAATAACCAATATGCAAGGCTTGAGCCAAAGTATTTGGAGGCCATTTTGGCCTTCATGTCTTTAGAGCTTGCCTATGAATAAATTTATTGGGCCTTCTGATCCAATGGTATGAGAGGTATTTAGACTATAAATTATTGTGCTGCTGAGTATGTAGGTATGAGTCGCACAGAATGAGAAATGTGTTCACTATGTAATATAGACAATCAGTCCTTCAATCATATCATTGTTTTTGGCATTACTCAGCAGAGCCTTTTGATGCCAAACAGGGACTCTAGGAAGAGAACGGTTTATACTTTCCACAATAATAACAGAGTCTCATAATGTTACAGGCTGATCTAGCAGTCCATAAGAAGAAGATAGCAGAAGTTGAGAGCTGGATAAAAATACATACCACATCGGCCAGAAAGGTAGGTAGAACTTGGTTCTTGAGCAGTCTTCTTAGCCGCCAACAGCAGGAAAAAAAAAACATTAACGCTGTAGAAAAATTATGGAAAATCAATGTCAGATTGAGAAATCAAAATACAATTTTAGACAACTTTTGCTTTGAAGGTAAATCATTGGGATTTAAAAATTTGAAGGTTGAAAAATTCAACAAGCTAGTATATGGGGGATTACTATGTGAAATAGAAGAACAAAAATTACTTGTTTTGAAATGTATTAAGACACATGCAATGGTACCTGTGTACAGTGTTGATATTTATTTTTTGTCTGTTTTATCAAATTTAGTGTTCAACAGTTGCATTTGTCAAATAAACCAATTTGTCCTGACGGGTCCAGCAGAAAGCTAATCTGAGGGTCCTGGCCTAGGAGCTAGCCTAGGAGCTAGGCCTCACATTATGTCACCATGTCCCGCTTATATAAAGTTAACTAATTCTTGCTTCAAAACATGTAGACTGTGGGTGCTCCTTTGAACCAGTTTGATGAAGGTGTTCTAATGTGTACTTATAATCAGTTTTTTGAGCAACAGTGAGAAAACTTTTTTTTTTAACTGAAAATTTTCATTTCTACAACAAAACTCACTGTTTCAGATCCCCCCAATCTTACTCCTGACAGGCCCAGCAGGGGCTGGTAAAACAGCTACAGTGAGGGTCCTGGCAAGGGAGTTGGGCTGTCAGTTACAGGAGTGGGCTAACCCCCTGGGAGAGAGCTTCAACCCAGAGTGGAATGCTGATGAAGACTGGAGGTCTAGTAAGTTTCCTCTTGCTCATTTTCTGAATCACATTGCATGTATCATGATTTAATTTTTTTTACAGTTACATGCATTTGTTGTCACTCAATTCTGGTCAACAGAGTCTTTCAATCATCATTAGGATAAACAGTGTTGTTAAGTAATTGACTCTTTGGAAATGACCTCAAATATTTGAGCCACCTCGTGAGAAAACCAACAATTGACATATGCGAAAACAAAGGCGCAGTACCGCGAAGCTGATCAGCGCCTTTGTTTTTTGCTTCACGGATAGTACACTTCTTCTTCATTTTAATTCCGAAATTTCAGACTTCTAGCCTGCTTCTGCGACTGTACAGGCTGATTTGTGTCAGACCTGTTCGGAAACCACATTGTTGGTTTTCCCACGAGGTGGCTCATTTACGTGTTGCATATTTCAGGATCCAAGTTAGATGCCACAATCTCCAGTTCCCAGAAGTCTCAGTTCCAGGACTTCCTGTTACGAGCCAACAAATACAATACTCTAGACATATTTGGTGACAGTGTATCATCTAAGAAAATTGTTTTTGTTGAGGTGAGTAGTCTTATAAAACTTTCTGTGAAAATTCATTTTGATGACATAATATGGAAGTGTTTGGAACTACAAAGAATTACAGAACCTATAAATCTATCATTTGAGCCGCCTCGTGGGAAAACCAACAATGTGGTTTCCGAACAGGTCTGACACAAACCGGCCTGTACAAGCACAGAAGATGGCTAGAGACTGGAAATTTTGGATTTAGAAAGTAAAGAAATTGTACTATCCGTGTAGCGAAAACAAAGGCGCTGATCAGCTTCGCGGTTACCGCGAAGCTGATCTGCGCCTTTGTTTTCGCCTATGCAGATTGTTGGTTTTCCCACGGGGCGGCTCATTTACTAAAGTTGTGTTGGATGCAACAGCATCTTAATTATCTCCACAAATCTACCTTTTTTCTTCCGAAAAGGCAAAACAAATCACATGATATGAAGTTTTCTTGTAAATAATAAAAATTCATGATCAAGTTTTAACTTGTAGTTTTTCCTCGAATAGTTTTTCCTCGATAGAATAAAATAAACAATTAGAAATACATATTTAAACAGGCCATGGCCCTATACAAATAGCACATTTTCATATTCCAGGATTTCCCCAATGTGTTCTACAAGGATGCCTCTTTATTTCATGATTTGCTGAGAAAATATGTACAGGTTGGGGGCAACCCCTTAATCTTCATTGTCAGTGACAGTACGAAAGGAGAGTCCAACGAGAGACTGTTGTTTCCAAAGGATGTACAGCAACAGCTTGCCATAGAAAATATCAGGTCAGTTTCTTACTAGTACAGAAGAAAATTGTATTCCCCATTTTTGCACTCTAAACCCCATAATCTTTGCAAATATTTGCTTGACTAGAGGGAAGTTTAAGGAGAAAGTGCTGTCATCCTAATGTCAGTTAGGTTTCTCATTAGTATTGTGTGCAATCAACTTTGAACATTGTAATCACATTTTGTATTTGAAAGATTGCATTCACCAACTTACGTGTTTCTCCAAGTAGTCATATATGATTAAAGATGCTTTCATCAGCTTTAATATGAAGTAAGGATGAAAAGCAAATACCAAGCAGACATTCAAAAATATACAGCCTGTTCTGTGAATTTAATTTTTATGGTGTATATGTCATCTCTTCTCATTTTCAGTTTTAACCCAATAGCTATGACAAGCCTTACAAAATTTCTTACAAAAATAGCCACAGAAGAATCTATGAAGGTAAGGAATATGCTCACATTGTAGATGATAACTATATAAAAATCAATGTCACACTATTAATAACCATGCATTAGGGAAGCCCTATCCATGTCTTAATCAGAGAATTTGCTGGTGCACATAAACATTCGCAAGGTCCCGGAAGTATTTAAAACTTGGGATGAATTGTCAAATAGAGTGCGTTAAAAACCAAACACCACTGATATTCAAAATTTTCATCAGGATCATGAGATTGTTCATGAATGGCCAGAAGAAACGGTGTCAGAGGGCAGCCGTGTGAATAATAGGACAATACAATATATGTTGAGAAAAAGACTGACATGTATACTATGTTTTACTTACACTTTCTCTTTCTTCCTTTTCGAACTATGATATTTTTAGCTCACCTGAGCCGAAGGCTCATAGGTGAGCTTATAGGATAAGCAGGCATTCGTCGTCCGTCGTCGTCGTCCGTCCACAATTTCAAAGAAGAATATTTCTAAAGCTAGTAGGCCGATCTTGATCAAATTTAATGTGAACCATAATTGGGTTGGGGGATTGATGGCATTAGGTTTTGGAGCAGATTGTATCAAAATTGTGGTTTCCATGGCAACAGATAGGTCCCATAGACTTACAATGGGAAAAACTAAAAAAATCTTCTTCTCTGAAACCACTAGGCCCACAGCTTTGATATTTGGTATGTAGCAATGGCTAATGGTCCTCTACATAAATTATGCCATTCATGCCCCTGGGGTCAAATTTGGCCACGCCCCGGGGGGTCGATAGTCTCCATAGACTTACTATGGGAAAAAAATTCAAAAATCTTCTTCTCTGAAACCACAGGGCCCACAGCTTTGATATTTTGTATGTGGCAATGGCTAATGGTCCTCTACATAAATTGTGCCAGCCATGCCCCTGGGGTCAAATTTGGCCACGCCCCGGGGGTCGATAGTCTCCATAGACTTACAATTGGAAAAACTAAAAAAATCTTCTTCTCTGAAACCACTGGGCCCACAGCTTTGATATTTGGTATGTAGCAATGGCTAATGGTCCTCTACATAAATTGTGCCATTCATGCCCCTGGGGTCAAATTTGGCCACGCCCCGGGGGTTGATAGTCTCCATAGACTTACTATGGGAAAAAAATAAAAAAAATCTTCTTCTCTGAAACCACAGGGCCCACAGCTTTGATATTTTTTAGGTGGCAATGGCTAATGGTCCTCTACATAAATTGTGCCAATCATGCCCCTGGGGTCAAATTTGGCCACGCCCCGGGGGTCGATAGTCTCCATAGACCTACAATAGGAAAAAAACTATAAAAATCTTCTTCTCTGAAACCACTAGGCCAACAGCTTTGATATTTGGTATGTAGCAATGGCTAATGGTCCTCTACATAAATTGTGCCATTCATGCCCCTGGGGTCAAATTTGGCCACGCCCCGGGGGTTGATAGTCTCCATAGACTTACTATGGGAAAAAAATTCAAAAATCTTCTTCTCTGAAACCACAGGGCCCACAGCTTTGATATTTTGTATGTGGCAATGGCTAATGGTCCTCTACATAAATTGTGCCAATCATGTCCCCGGGGTCAAATTTGGCTACGCCCCGGGGGTCGATAGTCTCCATAGACCTACAATAGGAAAAACTAAAAAAAATCTTCTTCTCTGAAACCACTAGGCCCACAGCTTTGATATTTGGTATGTAGCAATGGCTAATGGTCCTCTACATAAATTGTGCCATTCATGCTCCTGGGGTCAAATTTGGCCACGCCCCGGGGGTTGATAGTCTCCATAGACTTACTATGGGAAAAAAATTAAAAAATCTTCTCTGAAACCACTAGGCCTACAGTTTTGATATTTGGTATGTAGCAATGGCTAATGGTCCTCTACATAAATTGTGCCATTCATGCCCCTGGGGTCAAATTTGGCCAGGCCCTGGAGGTTGATAGTCTCAATAGACTTGCTATGGGAAAAAAATTCAAAAATCTTCTTCTCTGAAACCACAGGGCACACAGCTTTGGTATTTTGTATGTGGCAATGGCTAATGGTCCTCTACATAAATTGTGCCAGCCATGCCCCTGGGGTCAAATTTGGCCACTCCCCGGGGGTAGATAGTCTCCATAGACCTACAATGGGAAATCTAACAAAAATCTTCTTCTCTGAAACCAAAAGGCCCAGAGCTTCTATATTTTGTATGTAGCAATGTTTGGTAGTCCCCATTATTAATTGTGCCAGTCATGCCCCTGGGTCAAATTTGGCCATGCCCCGGGGGTCAATAGTGTCCATGCATAGACTTTCATTGGTCGATTCTCAATTAATTTAAATCTCATGAGCTCACAATGTGATAATCTCTCAGGTGAGCTACAGGACCAAAGGTCCTCTAGTTACATCTATGGTTTATATTATTAAGGTCATGGACAAAATGTCACTTACAAATGAGCCATCCCATGGGAAAACCATCAATCTGCATAGGCAAAAACAAAGACGCAGATCAGCTTCCCGGTAACCGCGAAGCTGATCAGCGCCTTTGTTTTCGCTACACGGATAGTACAATTCCTCTTCTACTTAAATTCGAAATTTCAAGCTTCTAGCTTGCTTCTGTGCTTGTACAGTTCAGTTTGTATCGGACCTGTTCGGAAACCACATTGTTGGTTTTCCCACGGGGCGGCTCAAATGATTGCAAACCATTATGCATAAGTCCCAAGATGCAAAGCTATGATATTTGCAATGCAAGTCCATATGCAGCGCAACTACATGGTACTCAACTGTACATATAAAAATTGCTTCACCGCTTGCTTCTCTTTATGTTCCAGGGCAGCCATAAGTTTACAGTTCCCTCCAAGAATGTAATAGAATCTATTGCCATGTCCAGTGCCGGGGATATAAGAGGAGCTATCAATGCTTTACAGTTTGCCTGTCTTAAAGGTAGAGACTATCTCAAACAGATATGGATCTTTTAACATGCTATGCTGTTGCATTAGCTCACAGTATTATAACTTTGTTGCTATTTGAAATACCGGCAATGTGCTTTCAATGCTTCATTAATAGCAGTTTGCTTGGTTCAAAGCTAGGTATGTATATGCAACATTTTACAAGCTGAAATCTTTAAGCTGATTGAAATCACTAGGGTTTTTTTTACTGGGCAAGTTTTACTAGCTAGACTTAGATGAGAATAAAAATTATGGAGGGTTGAAAAATGATTATAACACAGTGTACATACAGTTTAGACTAATATTCTGTTTATGATTCCAGATACAGTAGACCTCAGTGACATGGGCAGCTGTAGGTCCAAGCCAGCAATGAAGAAAAAATCCTCTGGTTCATCCAAATGTTCTAGACTGACTAAGACTGGAAGCGTCAGTAAATCTGGAGGGCAGGATGACAATATGGCTGCCATTGGAGGGAGAGATACTTCTATCTTTCTTTTTAGAGCTCTGGGGAAAATACTGTACTGCAAAAGTGAGTCGTGCTTGTTTATCAAACATCAGAGGAAAATGTTTCACCAAGTAGAGGAAAAACAGTCTGACATATAAATGCATTAGATTGATTGGGGTGCTCTATGTTGTTTATTTGCAATAAACTATAATGTTATGTTCAAAGAAAGTGACTTCATAAGAGGTTTAAAACAACAACAATATACATTAGCATATTATATGTTTTATAATTCCAAATAAACAGTAAGAACTGAAATAAAATCTCTGCTTCATTGACATAATTTCTTTTCTGATGTAAATATCTTGTGATTTTCTTTTCCCCTTATTACAGGAGATGAGCCCAGTTCTGAGGTAGAGAGTCAATATTTACCAAAACACCTTTCACATCACTACAGAGATCCGCTCCAGGTCAACCCTGAGGTATGTAACCTGAATGTTATAAAGAAATTGAAATTGAATTGGTAATAATATTAACATCAGGCATTATAACGTAGTATGGTGATGAATAAACACCAGGCATTATAATGTTGTGTATCATAGTTAGCGTGTAGGATGGGCATGAAAGCTGAATCAGTTGCATGTCCAACTGATTTATGTGAAGCAGAATAGCAACCAATTCTCACATTCATCACATTTCTTGTCAGTAAGTGGTGAAAAAATGTACATTTGGTGCTGGTAACCAGCCTCCAGGAGGATTTACCCAGTGTGGCTAGGATAATTGATTGTATCGACATGACCTTAGCTGTTAACCATAGGCATAATGATAAAGCACTAACATGAAATTTCAAAACTTTTATCTATTGGTAGATCTTGACATGTGCTCAGATGATTTTAACCTTGTCTTGAAACTTGAAGACATGTTTTCAGAGAATATTTCTCCTTAATTTCTAGGAAGTTGTAGAGAAATGTCACTTATCTGGGGACTATTTCACTGCGTATCTACACCAGAACTACCTGGAATTTTTCTCCTCTATAGAAGATGTAGTGGATGCCAGTGACTATATCAGTGATGCTGACTATCTCACTATAGATTGGGTGGTAGGTTTGTCATAGTTCAGTATTTTAGCTGGCTCATGTTATGGTAGTTTATGTATACTTAAAACCATTAAAATGCTAAGAAGTCCAGATTTTTATCTCATAAATGGCGAGGTCACATGCTTTGTCTTTATATAATTGAGGTTCTATTTTACACATGAATGCTTCAGAGCATGCAGTGGTCTAGTGGTAAAATGTTGAACTACAGACATGAGATTGTGGGTTTGAACCCACATCAAGTTAAGTGCACAGATGGGTCTGTCCCAACATGAATAAAAAAATTGTCTACTGGGATAATAATGTTACTATCAAATCAAACAAATCGATACACATTGTCTTATTTCCATAGCATATTTCTGCTAACAGTTCTCTTGAAAAATTGGCAATCATATCATTACCTGTCTTTCTATTCCAGTCTCGGTCAGCACTACAAGAGTATGCAGCCTCTGTAGCTACGAGAGGGATCATGCACTCTAACACAGCCCGGGCCAGACATAACACGTCAGGGGGTGGGGGACTGGGCTGGAAACCACTACATAAACCTCAGTGGTACTCTACTGCTAAACTGGTGAGTGGCCTAGAGAGTGTTTGTTTTGTTTGTCAGATGAGGAGACCTGGACCCAGTTGTTCAAAGCATGGTTAGCTTAACGATATTGTTAAGACATAAATTTGTTAAGCAAATGTCAGCAAAAGTAACAAATACACTGTTATTTTTTGTTGAAAAAATGTGAGAATCCTTTGCAGTGCATTGACAGTGTATTTGTAATATTAATGTTTGAAATTTTAACGAAACGTTAACTAACGACGTCGTTAGTTTTGAACAACTGGGCCCTATTTGGCTTTCATTGCCAATCTGTAAAGGATGGCTGATGAGGGTAAATTACCTGAAATTGTACTGTACTGTATGAGCCGCATCACGAGAAATCCAGATTTTTGCCTATGCGAAAAAGGGTGGCTGATGAGGGTAAATTACCTGAAATTGCACTGTACTGTATGAGCCACATCACGAGAAAACCGGATTTATGCCTATGCGAAAACAAAGGCGCAGATCAGCTTTGCAGTAACTGCAAAGCACATCAGCACCTTTGTTTTTTTTCGCTATACGGATAGTTCAATTCTTTCTAAATCCGAAATTTCAAGCTTCTAGCCATCTTCTGTAGCTGCACAGGCCGGTTTGTGTTGGAACCCCCGAAGTTCGGTTTTTTCGTGTCGCGGCTGATATGACCCACTTTCTCCCAATGAATGTTTAAACTGCTTCCAAAGAATCTTATCACAAAACAAAAACTCAGCTTTTATGCACAATAATGTTACTACCAGTCAACCACATTATAACGCTTTCTTTAGGGTGTATGGAAGCAGACCGTGTTATAAGTTAACTGTGTTATAATGAGGAAATGAGGAAGCTTGAAATTTCAGATTTAGGAAGAAGAGGAATTGTACTATCTGTATAGTGAAAACAATGGTGCTGATCAGCTTTGCAGTTACTGCAAAGCTGATCTGCGCCTTTGTTTTTGCATAGGCAAAATTCTGGTTTTCTCAGGACGCGGCTCATTTACAACAGACAGATAGCAATATAATCAATTTTGGAGCCATGACATGGTCAAATTATATTGAAAACCGCACTATTGTGAGGTGCGTTATAATGAGGTTGAACTGTATATAAAACCCTCAAGTACACTCCCATTTTGTGCCATACCTTGTCGGACACCTTGGGGATGAAAGTTACTTTATATGTTAATCAAAATACTTTGGATTTTAGGATCTTTTATTTCAGTTTATTTGTTTGTGTATTAAAAGATTCTGTTGATTTCAGGCAAGACAAAACTGTGATACTGCAAGATGTTTGTTCAGATGTAAGTTAATTTTTTTAATTACCAGGGGCCAGTTGTTAAAACTTTGTTAGCTTAACGTCGTGAAGATCTCAACTTGTTAGGTAAATGCGGACTACATAAGCAATTACACTGTTATTTTTTGTTGATAAAATGTGATAATCCTTTGCAATTTTTCAACAAAAAATAACAGTTTATTTGTAATATTGCCATTTGAAATTTTAACGCTTCGTTAACTAACAATTTCATTTATTTTGAACATCTGGCCCCAGATTTGTATAGATTTGATTTTTAGGTAGTCTTGAAGTAAACAATGCCATGGAATTGCCATGGCGGGCAGTGTAGTTCTGTCATTGGGATCTGTTGATGGTTATACCCTTACTCAGGGTGAAATCGAGGTGCGCCATTAATTCACGGTGGAACACTATAACATACATACATACATATGGCAAAATATATTCTGTAGTGTCTTCATGATGGAACACTATAACATACATACGTACATATGGCAAAATATATTCTGTAGTGTCTTCATGATGGAACACTATAACATACATACGTACATATGGCAAAATATATTCTGTAGTGTCTTCATGATGGAACACTATAACATACATACGTACATATGGCAAAATATATTCTGTAGTGTCTTCATGATGGAACACTATAACATACATACATACATATGGCAAAATATATTCTGTAGTGTCTTCATGATGGAACACTATAACATACATACGTACATATGGCAAAATATATTCTGTAGTGTCTTCATGATGGAACACTATAACATACATACGTACATATGGCAAAATATATTCTGTAGTGTCTTCATGAAGCTCATCAGGTTTTATGTTATCATTCAATTATGATGAACGCGCTATGTACGGTGTGTGCGCTTACCTAGATGGTAATAATTATGGGAAAAATACACTTCTATTTTCAGCTTACAGAAGTCCACCAGAAGTATTACAAACAGAGATCATTCCATATATTTCTCTTGTAAATACTACCTTCCATGATACAGGTATTTCATGTAGCTTTTAAGTGTTTAATCTACAATTTATACTCCATGTGAAGGCAGGTTTATAGTTTGGATCTAGGCCCATCATGTCATTTAGGTGTAAAGCCTAGATCTCATTTGCATAACTATTGATTGGTTGTAAAATCATAGTGTAGGCGCAACTTCATTAAATACACGTAATTCTACTTTAGATGCAAAGGACTATTTTTATCTGTCAATATACTACCATACCCCTCACTGACATGCATTGTGAATATTTGGTTAGACATGCCATTACTAGTATATGTATTAATTTTGAGATTCAAGATAAAAGTTTTGATGTCCTGATACATGCCAAAGAGTGCATTGTTGTGTATTCTATTTACAGGTCAGATAGCTTTCATGCAAGAGATATGTCGATTCTCGAAGCTCAGATTGCCGTCAAGGTAAGATCAATTTTATTCATTTTATGTGATAACAAATCTTTGCAGAATATTAAAGCAAACTAACCTTAACTTTCTGCCTTCTGTTTTGCCAAAAGGCTGCACGACAGTTAAGAAATTTTAGAAATCAGCATGAGTAGTCAAAAGTTTGCTTTTGTATACCAGCTACCAAATTTCCATCGTTCAAGGACATTCTTGCATTGAGTGTTTGAGTGTTTGTTCACACTGTCACTGATTTAAAAGAACACGTTGTCAGTTACTGAGGAATTAAACATTTAATACTGGCAGATTGCCTCTTAAAAGCTTTCCCAAGAATAGTTATGAAACCTGAGAATTCCAGCTTCATCACTTTCCTTTTTTTCATTTTGCATGTCCTTTGCTGTTGGGTACACTTAATTTGAGCCGCCTCATGAGAAAGCCAACAGTGTGGGTTTTGAATAGGTCTGGTCAGACACAAAGCGGCCCCTGTGGCCAAGTGGTTAAGAGCGCTGTTTCTTAATCACGCGATCATCTCACCGCTGTGTCTGGTGCGCTGGTGCGGGCTGGAGCCCGGCACTGGCCACATGTGAGACAAGCCAAGTTCTGCTAGCAGGTGTACCAGGTGGTTTTTCTCGGGGTTCTCCCGTTTTCGCCTACCTACTGATTGATTTGTCTCATATGAGCTGAAATAATTCTGAAAGGGATGTAAAACTGAATTAAAACAACAACAACAAAAAAAAAAAAACAACAAACAAACTGGACTGTACAGTCTCAGAAGACGGGTAGAGCCTGGAAATTTCGGATTTAGAAAGTAGATGGATTGTAATATCTGTGTGAAAACAAAGGCCCTGATCAGCTGTGCAGTTACACCTGATCTGCGTCTTTGTTTATACATATGCAGATTGTTGGTTTTCTCAAGACGTGGCTCATATGAAACCATTATAACTTCACATAAGTCAAAAAGTTAAATCTGAATCATGTTTCCTTGCTATTCCAGCTCTGAGAAACTTGATGAAAAAGATGTAGATGTTGATGAAGAGGAACGCCTTGAGAGACCATTGACCAATCAGATCAAAGGTCAGACACAGTTGCCATTGGATACTGATGATGTCATCAGCAGCAGCCAATCAAATGTGAGATCTTCACAGGAAGAGGAAGAATATGACATTGAAGAATATGATGACTAGAAAGTTGTTAACATTTGTTTGATTTGTTCGATCCAAGGATTACTGCAAATTTGGGGACTAGGAAGTTACATCCATAAATTTTGACTTAACACAACAACACAAAGATTTTGCTTTGGAAGAACGGTAAGGAATATTAGATGTAGGAATCCAGGACTTCACAGATTTTGAATCAATAGATCCGACATTCAAACCCCACTGCTGCGGAGTTGTGGCCTTAAGCAAGAAACATTAAAGTGCCATAATGCTGGTTAATACCAACAATAGAATGACTACATTGCACAATTACTGAAAAATTCACAATTTTTTTAAAAGGCGTTCCATGAAAGTCAGAAGTCGAGGAATCGTAAAACCTTTCTAAAGGCACTCTCACTTGAGTGAGTTTATTCAGTTTTAAATGAAGAACAACTTGTTCATCATGAATTCCCTATGTGCCATAATCAGTTGTCTGGACTAAAAATTATTCGAGCATAACAATGAAAGAACGGTCATGTCTTGATCAGAACTGTTTGTTTATAGAAATAGCAGAACAAAAACAGGTAATTGTTGAACCTTGAGCAGAATGTGACATTGCAACTAAGGCTTATGGGAATGGTATTAAAAAGTGAAATTTAATTCTGATTTCCTAGAAATTTAATTCTGATGTCCTAGAAATGGCTTGGGAAGGATAAGTCTTGCCTTGTTGATGTTTTACTGGGAAATAATGGCGGCGGGAAGGGTGGGGGATCGTAATTATTAGTAAGCATGATGGGACAAATTTAAATCATAGACTGCTGGGTGGTTAGAGTGGGTAGGGGAGGGGGTAGAAAACAGCTTTGAATTTCTCACTGGGTCATCTTGGCATGCTGTAGCTAATAGCAGGAATTTGGTGGCGAACTTGATATTAATGATTTATAAATGTATGGTTATAAACGACTGAGTATTTAGAATTGAAAGTGGGCTTGGACACACAGTTGATACATGAGAATAGAAAAGTCTCTGTAAGTATCAAGAAGTATTTAAATGATCCATGTGTTATATGTGTACATGAGTGTTTATGAAATGGAATCTCAGACCATAAATTAAGTCTTGTACTTGTTGAATTAATAAAAACAACCAACTTTGCCTGTTTATTTATTTTCCCAAATGTCTTTTATCCCTTTTTTCATGCTCAACTCAACTTGAGTCTGAAATTTATCCTACTCATAAATGTAATTTTTTTTTTTTGGCATTTTATCATTTATTAGCAGGATTAATAACCGGCTTTGATGATCTAAAAATTGTATAAGGATAAAGATTCAGAATCATGATGGGGAGTGCAGTGACCTAGTGGTAGAGAACAGAACTGCAAAGTGAGAGGTCCTTGGTTTGATTCCTACCTTCATCATGTAATGTACTTGGGCAAGAAACTAAGCTGGTTAATGCCCAGGAAGTGGTAGCTCGGCCCGAACTTGACAGAAAAATTGTCTATGACATATGGGTAAAACCATCAAATTTCGGATGCCTTTGAGTCATGACCATAGATAAATGCCGTTTATCGCAAGCCTCAAACGCTTTCTACACCAGTCTGATCAGCTCAGCTACATGGTACATTCGATTCAATTAAAAACAAGCCATTTCATTGGATTAACCCTTTAGGCCTGTTTGATGAGCTCTGAAAGTGATGCAGGGTCAAATATGAAAAATTCAGACTGAAGCTGAAGGGAAAAACGGACACTTGAATCTCTACACCAGTCCTACCTACCTATCTTTCTTTTTCTCAACTAACAATTGAAATCAATACTTTTAGTTGACATAAATAAAGTTTCTGATTATGATGAATTAATATATGATGTATTTTGAGAAGAAATGAAATGTTTCAGTGTTTATTTTTAAAAAGATTCAAGTGTCCATTTTTCCCTTCAGCCTCATCCGTACTTCCCGCCAGCTATAAACATTTGTGGAGCGGAACGGGTGAAAGGTCATATGCAAACTCGGTTAGAAATTCACATAATTGACACCTTTAGTTTACTTCCATTCAGTGAGATTGTAGCATAAAAATTTTGATTGATATAATTATAAACCTTCATCACCAACTTGTCTCCAGTTTGTTGCATTACAGTGAGATACTAGCTTTAGAAATGCTGTATTGTTTCCTTGTAGTAATGGTATTAAAAGTACTGTGACATGACTGATAAAAATGTTGAACAGGACATTAAGCCTCATGTGTGTAATAATGATGCTGTCAGATTTATGAGTCTGTCAGACACAGATTATGCCGACAACATGGGAAATAACTCTTGTTGAGAGCTATGTATCGCCAGCTTCAGATTTTGAAAATGGAGGACTTATGTAAAACAAATTTGATAAATAATTGTCTAAATAGCAACTGTACAATTTGATGAAGTTTTTGAATAGGAATGACGCCAATGACATCAGATTAAAGGTGACGTTACGTTGCATTTAGATCTGTTTCGTGCGACGTTTTTTGTCGCCATGACTTTGAAATTTGCGACCCTGGACTGATTAAACTGCACGTTTATTTATACAAGCAAGCATTATGCTCTCAAGTTTTTACTGAATATCAACTAAGTAACATTGCGCTACACATTCAGGTATAAAATTATGGTCTACAATCTTCAGTGCAATTAAAACATGCACAAGGTGAGCTTATAGGATGGCCATGATCCGGCGTCCATCCGTCCATTGTCCACACTTTTCAAAGATCTTCTCTGAAACCTCTTGGCCAATCAAAGCCAAATTTTATATAAAGCATCTATGGGAAGGAGGAACCAATGTGTTTATAAATAATCCAGGTCACATGACCAAGATGGCCACCATGCCCATATATGGTAAAAATTCTTCTTCTCTGTAACCAGAGGACCAATTTCAACAAAACATGGCATGAAGCATCGGGATGGGGACTGGAGTACTACAATGTGTGTATAAATTATTATCTTTGGATGACCTTGACCTATTTTACGGCAAGGTCAACATAGGTCGCCCATGCATTCGAATGGGAAAAATTGTTAAAATGTCATTTGAACGGAAAAACTTGCAGGAAAAGGGCAAATGGACTGAAGATGTGTGATTCTGAACAAAAATTGGACCCCAGGGGTTGGTCTGCCCCCATCCCGGGGCAGTATACATGTATATTACAATAATATTCATAGATCTTCTTCTCTGAAACCACTTGGCCAATCAAAGCCAAATTTTATAGGAAGCATCCTATGGGAAGGCTTTATAAATAATCCAGGTCACATGACCAAGATGGCCACCATGCCCATATATGGTAAAACACTTTAAAATTCTGCTTCTCGGGAACCACTGGACCGATTTCAACGAAACTTGGCATGAAGCATCGGGGACTGGAATACTACAATGTGTTTGTAAATTATGACCTTTGGATGACCTTGACCCATTTTACGACACGATCAACATAGGTTCAACCCTCCCAACAATTCGAGAACTCATTTAAAGATCAAAAATAGAAATTTCGTACAAAAATTTCTGAATTTACAATATGTGATCTATACTGCATGCTTTAGGTACCATAATTTATAATTTTTCAAGACCATTAAGATATGTGAACATCATACTTTAGTACACAATACTTTGAAAAGGTTCAACTCAAATTGTGTCCTCAATATAAGTCACTGTTTATGATTCAGGATTCTGAGGTTTTCGGTTTTATCATCAAAGACATTCATACTTGTGGTTCAGTATGTATGCACACATCATAGTTTTATTGACAATAGTGCATATGACATTAACAAATACCCTTAAATTTTAACTCAATCCCAAATTTCGAAATTTCAATTTTGTTATAATGATAAACATAAACAGGATCTAAATTGTAAATGATTTTAACTGGTTTGTGGTTATCACCCCCTATAAGTATTCAAATAAAATAAAAGAAAATAATGGTTAAATGAATGGAGCCGCATCGTGAGAAAACCGGATTTTTGCCTATGCGAAAACAAAGGCGCAGATCAGCTTCGCGGTAACCGCGAAGCTGATCAGCGCCTTTGTTTTCGCCACTCGGATAGTAAAATTTCTCTTCTTTCTAAATCCGAAATTTCAAGTTTCTAATCATCTTCTGAGACTGTACAGCCCGGTTTGTGTCGGACCAGGTCGGAAATCCCGAAGCCCGGTTTTCTCACGTCGCGGCTCAATGAGTACCTTGACTGTTTTAAGGTTTTATTATATTTTCAGTGCACCTGAGCCACATCCTATTTTGGCAGGTTTGCTTATAGTATACCTAAGATCCGGCATCTGTTGGTCCGTCCACAATTTCAAAGATTAGGGGTTTATGGATAAGATTGATAATTCTGTCTTTTAAGGGTCATTGTTTGTAGCATCACATGGCTCGCCAAGTCATGCCAGACGGTGATTAAGGGGACAAAATTGTCTTATTCGCAAACGCAAGTGATGGATTCTTTTCCTGGCTCATCTGTAGCGGCAGAGCTTGATACATGTGGCTTGATGCCCTGGTGTAAAGTGTACTTATTTGCCTTAAGGTAGATGCTGACAGTGTAATTACTTTTGTGAATGAATGATTTTCAATGAAAAACTGTTTGAATATAGATTTAGTAGTTTGAAATATTGAAGGTTGCTGTGATGGACTTATATAAATGTTCTAAAAACTTGTATAGCTAATGTTCTAACCCACCAACTATTAAGCTAATAATTCTTTTAGCATGTTTAGGAAACAAATTAACTTTCCCACCTTTGAAAATTGTATTTCTTTCCAAATGGTTTCAAATCTGATGCAAAAATCTGCCTGTAATTGTATTCTTGCCCATGATATTAGTATATTTACCATGTTTACAGTGTTGTAGTATGCATTCCTTGTCTCCTCTTGCCTTGTATGATGAAAACTTGTCTGTGTTTTATGTGAACGACAGCAGTGTAGATCATGCCACTTGAAATGCTCAGTCATGGCCTATTATTAACTCTGGTGTTTTAAGTGCCTAAAGTTACTGCTGCTAGTCTTTGTAACACTGTTGACCTGTGAGAATCTTACCTGGTTGCCAATACAAAAGATAGGTTTTCTTTCAGAATTATAAGAGCCGCATCATGAGAAAACCGGATTTTTGCCTAGGCGAAAACAAAGGCGCAGATCAGCTTCGCGGTAACCGCGAAGCTGATCAGCGCCTTTGTTTTCGCTACTCGGATAGTACAATTCCTCTTCTACTTAAATCCGAAGCCCGGTTTTCTCACGTCGCGGCTCAATGAGTACCTTGACTGTTTTAAGGTTTTATTATATTTTCAGTGCACCTGAGCCACATCCTATTTTGGCAGGTTTGCTTATAGTATACCTAAGATCCGGCATCTGTTGGTCCGTCCACAATTTCAAAGATTAGGGGTTTATGGATAAGATTGATAATTCTGTCTTTTAAGGGTCATTGTTTGTAGCATCACATGGCTCGCCAAGTCATGCCAGACGGTGATTAAGGGGACAAAATTGTCTTATTCGCAAACGCAAGTGATGGATTCTTTTCCTGGCTCATCTGTAGCGGCAGAGCTTGATACATGTGGCTTGATGCCCTGGTGTAAAGTGTACTTATTTGCCTTAAGGTAGATGCTGACAGTGTAATTACTTTTGTGAATGAATGATTTTCAATGAAAAACTGTTTGAATATAGATTTAGTAGTTTGAAATATTGAAGGTTGCTGTGATGGACTTATATAAATGTTCTAAAAACTTGTATAGCTAATGTTCTAACCCACCAACTATTAAGCTAATAATTCTTTTAGCATGTTTAGGAAACAAATTAACTTTCCCACCTTTGAAAATTGTATTTCTTTCCAAATGGTTTCAAATCTGATGCAAAAATCTGCCTGTAATTGTATTCTTGCCCATGATATTAGTATATTTACCATGTTTACAGTGTTGTAGTATGCATTCCTTGTCTCCTCTTGCCTTGTATGATGAAAACTTGTCTGTGTTTTATGTGAACGACAGCAGTGTAGATCATGCCACTTGAAATGCTCAGTCATGGCCTATTATTAACTCTGGTGTTTTAAGTGCCTAAAGTTACTGCTGCTAGTCTTTGTAACACTGTTGACCTGTGAGAATCTTACCTGGTTGCCAATACAAAAGATAGGTTTTCTTTCAGAATTATAAGAGCCGCATCATGAGAAAACCGGATTTTTGCCTAGGCGAAAACAAAGGCGCAGATCAGCTTCGCGGTAACCGCGAAGCTGATCAGCGCCTTTGTTTTCGCTACTCGGATAGTACAATTCCTCTTCTACTTAAATCCGAAATTTCAAGCTTCTAGCTCTTTTCTGAGCTTGTACAGGCCGGTTTGTGTCGGACCTGTTCGGAAACCCCGAAGACCGGTTTTCTCACGTCGAGGCTCATAAAATGAAAGAGCCATGGCTTAGCATTTCATGACATGTTTTACCAACAACTATGCTCATATTGTATTTTTGCCCTTATTTGTGCATGTTTCATGCACACATGCATGTTTGTATTGTTACACCTCATAAACCAAGCAAAACGTAGATGTAGCACTTTTGCACCCACTGTGAGCTGTTAGATAGGTATTTGTTTGTGAATGCTGTGCACTAGCACATAGTTTTAGGATGTTTTCAAGGTAACTTGCTTGTCAGTCATAAGAAATGTACTTACTCGTTCATTATTAAAATTAATGGTGTGAGCATGTCAAAATGTTCACAGAAATTTCCATCTGTCAAAAAAATAAGTAAAAAAACAAATAGAGAAATTGTTAAAAAAAAAATGTGCTGCACAGTAACTGCATAGCTGATCTGCACCTTTGTTTTTGCACTGGCAAAAATCAGGTTTTCTAATGCTGTAGCTCAAAAAATGTACTTTCTAGTTCATTATTAAAATTAATAGTATGAGCATGTCAAAGAATTCATAATGTATTTCTGACAGATGTAAAACATTTTGTGAACATTTTCACTATTCAGCAGGATTTTTGTGCAAGTTTTGGATAATAGCTTGATTCTTGGTGAGTGGAAAGGCAGAGCCAAGACAATATAGCTGTGTCACAAGAAACTCTCCTTTGGGTTTCAGATCAGGTACAATGTAAACAAAGCTGTGCAGCCACAGAAGATGGCTAGAGCTTCGACATTTTCAAGTTTAGGATTGTGGGATATTTAAAACAAAAGGAAATGATAAAAAAAAGAAAACAATGTATACATTTTGAGTCGCCTCATGAGAAAACCAACAATCTGCATGGCAAAAGCAAAGGCGCAGATCAGCTTCACAGTAACTGCGAAGCTGATCTGCGCCTTTGTTTTCGCTACACGGATAGTACACTTCCTCTTCTTCTTAAATCCCAAATTTCAAGCTTCTTGCCTGTTTCTGTGGCTGTACAGTCCAGTTTGTGTCGGACCTGTTCGAAAACCACATCGTTGGTTTCCTCACAAGACGGCTCATTTTTCTGGAAACTGAGCTAATGAAGGGGTTTACTGATAGAAGGAAATCTTTGATGTTTTTAATTTTATGTGTTTAAAATATGAGCCACCTCGTGGAAAAACCAACATTGTGGTTTCCGACGAGGTCCGACACAAACCGGCCTGTACAGCTACAGAGGCAGGCTAGAAGCTTGAAACTTTGGAGTTATTGTACTATCTGAGTAGCGAAAACAAAGGCGCTGATCAGCTTCGCAGTTACCGCGAAGCTGATCTGCGCCTTTGTTTTCGCCTATGCAGATTGTTGGTTTTGCCATGAGGCGGCTCATATATATCATCTATAGTGCCCTCAGTTGCACTTTGCTATCAATAAATTCAAGCACAGGAGTTTATCTATTTGATAGATTTGTAAATTCTCAAATTTCTCAAAAACATATCACTACATGATAGCTAACAGGATAGATGAAGACATCCTCGATAAAAAGCTTTTACAGTTCGATAGCCAAAAGGTAGGAAATGTAAAGTAAGCAACGACAATGCATTATATAGTTTGGTTGGTAGTGCAGCCATTTCCTATTGAAGCTGACCCTAGATCAACCCCAAGCCCAGCACATTTCGTTTGTGAATCTTTGATCAAAACATTTCTACAGCCTAATAAATGAGCAAAGCCGTGAGAAAACCGATTTTTGCCTATGGAAAACAAAGGCGCAGATCAGCTGTGCATTAACTGCACAGCTGATCTTAACTGCACCGCTGATCACATTTTTGTTTTCACTGCATGGATTGTACAATTGCTCTTTTGCTTAAATCCAAAATTTCAAGATTGTAGCTTTCTTCTGTGGCTGTACAGGCTGGTTTGTGTCGGACCTGGTCGGAAACCCTGAAGACCGGTTTTCCCGTGTCACGGCTCAGATGATACTACCTGAGCTCATTCCTTACAAATTGATGGTAGGAGCAGTCTGACTTGGGTCTGGACAGTTTGCATTTATTAAGGGCTCAAGATATTTGACAATGTATATATGTTGGGTTGCAAAAACAAAATATTCAAATGTTTCTTTGCACAATTTGTTCATATACTTCAAGTATTATATTGATTTTATAGATTCTTAAGAAGAAACAAAATGTAATAATAAGCTTCATAATTTATAACTTCTTGACTCTTTGGGAGCTACTGTGTTAAAAACTAGTTGCTACATTGAACCTTTTTACAAGTTATATCTCCACATTGTTTTTAACAAAAAGAAAAAGTACAGTAGTCAATCATGGGGGAATCCAGAGGGGGGGGCGACAGAGGGTCCGGACCCCCCCTGGAATTGACAGTTTATTAATTTTTGCCATGTTGAAATTTTCCATCAGACTCCTTCTGGGAATTTGGACCCCCCCCCCCCCCCCCCCCCTCCCCCTGAGAAAATTTTCTGGATCATCACATGTCAGTGCTTTTAAAATGTTTCTGATATTTGGTGCTGGAATCTATGACAAAAAGTCTAAAACTCACAAAGCAAAGATTTCCTTCACTGCTCTGTTTGCTGCCATTCATTACTGACTGTTCCAAGGCAGTTATATTGTTACTTCTCTTCCTGTTGTGTTTTTTTTTAATAAGAAAATATGTCCATGAGATTTTTAAAGCTTTGAAAAATGAACAATTTTTGTAGAAAAATACTGATATTTTTCTTATTGATTGTGGATACATGTTAGAACCTCCTCCATAAGGTGATTCTAACGAGTACCCACTATCTATGTTTTTTTATCAGATATAAAGAAAAATTCATACCTCTGTTTTACTATACAAAGTTGGGTTTCAAGGGGGTACATTGTTCATGGACATGTTTTCCTGATGTCTTTGTTTTCTTTGTTTTCAATGGCTACCTCTCTCAGAAAGAAAGTAGTCTTATGATTTTTTATACTCTTCTGATGTGCATTATTTAATCTGTGTGATAATTAAGCTTTCTTTCTAGCCTGGTGTCTTAATTGAGATTTTTAAAAATTAATTGTATCGAATCCTGGACCTTCTATTTTCACTTTGTCTTCATTTGAGCCACCTCGTGGAGAAACCAACAATGTGGTTTCCGAACAGGTCCGACACAAACCGGCCTGTACAAGCACAGAAGCAGGCTAGAAGCTTGAAATTTTGGAGTTAAGTAGAGGAGGAATTGTACTATCCGAGTAGCGAAAACAAAGGCGCTGATCAGCTTCGCGGTTACCGCGAAGCTGATCTGCGCCTTTGTTTTCGTCTATGCAGATTGTTGGTTTTCCCATGAGACAGCTCATTTATAAGTAGATCTGCCAAATTAAAATGTGATTTCAATAAAGGTCTCCAGCAAGCGGTGGCTCCGCCCCTACATGACTGAAAAACTGTTGACAGGGACATTAAATGCAGAATAGAGGTATCCTTATGATGTTGCTCATTTGTAATGAGTACCTATAACATATGACTGGGAAATAAATCTTACAAGGGTACAATGTTTATCTGTAAGATGCCATATTGTAAGATGCCACTGTAGTCAATATATCACAGATTATGCTATCTCTTTATACCTATCAATGGTCTTTGCTAGTGGTATATCCATCCGTCACTGACCTAACAATAGTAGATTTGATCTGAGGATTGATCTGTTTGGTATTTTAAAACAAATAGAAATATTTAACAACAAATAGAAATTATTAAATGTGTTTGATGAATAAGTGAATTATAAGTATTAAGTTCATTATTTTAGCATAAAGAAGAACATGATTTGAATTTTCAAGGGTGATCCGTTGTGAAGAAAGACATATTTAGATAAAAATTTACTTTCAAAAACAATTAAAATAAAAATCAAAACTTTAAAGTGAAAAAGGTGAATAAAAACTACAAATTCTAGAAAAATGAGAAAAAAGGATGAGTTTTATCGTTTTGAAGAAACTCCGGGAAGTCAGCCATATGGAGGCTCTTCAGAGAAATCAAGTTGTTCAGCTGCTAAGGTGTTTGTAGGACTCCTAGTGATTGCCCTAGCTGCGGCTCTGATAGCGGTTGTGGTGTATTACAATACCGGGGAGAGGAAAACCAAGCTGGACGCCGAGACCCCAGGGTCGTCGGACGAGCAGGTCGGGGGAACGACAACAACAACAGTAGCACCACCAGTAGAGAAATTGTATAGGAGAATTGACTGCATTCCAGAGGGCAAAGGTCAATATGTAAATGTGACTCAGGAACTATGTCTCAAAAGAAACTGTATTTATGATAGTGGTAACCATGGAAACAATGCTCCCACTTGTTATTTTTCCACAGAGAAGACAGGATATTCAGCAACTAATTGCAGGGATACCATGCTAGGGTTTAAGTGTGACCTTCACCTGAAAGGTCAAGGTCCCTTTGGCCTTGACCTTGAGATGATGGAGTTTGAAGTACAGATGCTTGGAGACAATATTGTAAGATTTAAGGTGAGGCAAATTTCAATTTTCTTTTTCTGTACGAAAATACAGTCACGTCAGCTTCGGTGTTGGCGTTGCTCAAATGATGAAGTTTTTGGTCAAAGTTTTGATAAGTCTATATCGTTTGCACCTGTTGATGGACAAGTTGATACTTTGCATGTAGATAGATATTGGTCGTACCATCACAACCCACCTGGGTGACCTTGAGGTCAAGATTACACACTTAAAAATTTGGTGTCGAAGTTTTTGGTTAAAGTTTGTACATAATATCTCTTGAACATTTTGATGTATTAAGTTGATACTTTTCATGTTGGTAGATATTGGTCTGAAATTTTATGTTGTACCATCATGACCCACCTTGGTGACCTTGAGGTCAAGGTCATGTACTTTGAAATTTTATGTGAAGTTTTCCGTAAAGAGTTTAAAACTGTATTGTTACGTGCCAGGCGTAACTAGAAGATTAAGGAAACCAACAAGTTGGTTAGCCAGCAACAAGCTTTGTTTAAAATTTAACAAATCTATTTAGAAGTGATTTAACCAGTTATTACATGTGAAACAATCAAAAGCATATATACAATCAAACAAAAATGAATGTACAATACCTTTCAAGATGTTAATTCCCTTAAAGAATGTCTGAATGTCCCTCAGAATTTTTTTTTAACACAAGTCTGTATCAGTTTCTGATCCCAAGAATTAAAGTTTGTTTCAAAATAGCACTATGTCCCAATCCAGAATCGAATATTTTTTTTTTTTTTTTTTTTTATTCAGTTTTACGTCCCTTCCAAGCTTTTTCACTCATATCGAAACGATCAATCGGTAGGTGGGGCGAAAACCGGAGTACCCGGGGAAAAACCACCTGACACACCCGCAAGCAGAACATGGCTTGTCTCACATATGAATTCGTGCCCCGTGCGAGGCGCGAACCCACATCGGTGAGATGATCGAATGATCAAGAGCACTGAAGTCAGCGACCTTAACCACTCGGCCACGGGGCCCGCCCAGAATCGAATATCACAAAGTAATCCAAGAATAAGTTTAAATTCCAGTAAGATAGATTTTGACTTCTTAATAATAACAGTACCCAAAGATTGTCCTTATGAAAATTTGTAGCCCTTATATAGCACTGAGGAACATTCAGGATTCTTCCAGCAAAGTCTATGATATCATATACTAAAAATAACAAGTTGTTTACCAAAATTTAATGTTTTGGAATATTCTAGAGAGGCCATTATCCTTCCAGAAAATTCCACAATATTCTTTTGATATAAAAAAAAATTTTTTTAGAAGATTCTACATCTTTGGTTCTTCCAGATTTTTCCGGACTTTTCCGTCAAAGAACAATTTGAAATTTCTAGAAAATTCTGAAGTAAACAACCTGTTTATGTCCAATATCTGGGACACTAAAAGTAAATAATTGCTAAGGACAACAAGTAAACATCATATGTATAACATCATACTTTCCTGGGCATACTCCCTTGGGAAGTTTACCAGTACTGAATGCACATCTTTCAACAAGTAACTGTCATACATAACACTTCCCCTCTTCAAAGAAAAGAAAGTTTTATAAAATAAAGCTTTCTTTTGCAATACTGGATAATTGTATACAATATGTTTAGCAAAATTTGTGCAAAACTAATCAAATACAACAGCACAAAGCTGGACATCAGCATTGTAGAGGCACTTAAGCTCTGCTTAGGGTGTCTGGAATGATATTATCTCTTCCTCGGATATGTCTGATGTCAAGATTGTGCTCTTGCAACATGAGACTCCACCTGAGTAAACGCTGGTTCTTGTTTTTCATTTTATGTATGAAAGTCAGTGGATTGTGGTCACTGAAGACAACAATTGGTGCATGTGAAGAAGCTAAGTAAACTTCAAAGTGCTGAAGCGCAAGGATTAGAGATAGGCATTCTTTCTCTACGGTAGAGTAATTTCTCTGATGCTTGTTAAACTTTTTGGAAAAATAACAAACAGGATGGTCAACACCATTGTCATCTTCTTGCAACAATACACTGCCTGCACCAACATCACTGGCATCTACAGCCAACTTGAACTCTTTGTCAAAACTTGGTGCTAAGAGAACCGGAGCACTTCTAAGTATGGCCTTGAGCTTATCAAATGACTTCTGGCAGTCATCTGTCCAAACATACTTGGCCTTCTTACCAAGCAAGTTTGTCAGAGGCTCAGCTATAGCCGAGAAGTTGTTGCAGAATTTCCTGTAATATCCAGCCATACCCAGAAAGCGCATCAGTTGTCTTTTGCTAGTAGGTACAGGAAAATCTGAGATAGCCTCAACTTTAGCTTCTACAGGTTTTACCTGACCTTGACCTACAATGTGTCCAAGAAATGTCAAGTTTGCATGGCAAAATTCACTTTTTGCCAAGTTCACAGTTAGTTTAGCATCCTTTAGCCGGTCAAAGAATGTTCTGATTGTCTGCAAGTGTTGTTGCCACTCCTCACTGAAGATAATAGCGTCGTCGATATAGGCTTTACAGCCATCCAGATTGGAAATCAAACTGTTGACCAGCCGCTGACAAGTCGCAGGCGAGTTCTTCATTCCAAATGGCATGACTTTATACTGGTACAGTCCATCTGGTGTAACAAATGCCGAGATCTCCTTTGCTCTGTCCGTGAGGGGTATCTGCCAAAATCCCTTTAGCAGATCGAACTTTGTAACATACTTGCATGTCCAATATTATCAATACAGTCATCGATTCGTGGGATGGGAAAAGTGTCTGTTTTAGTGACAGAATTGACTTTTCGATAGTCTGTGCACATTCTAAATGTCCCGTCTGGCTTTGGTACAAGGAGAACTCCATTCACTTTGGCTGGGTTCAATGAAATCATTGTCCAGCAAATATTGAACTTCTTCCCTGAGATATTGCTGTTTTACAGGGTTCATTCTGTAAGGAAATAAAATATAAAGGTTTGATCCTTTGGAAGCAGTAAAAACATTCAAAGGGAGATAGTATGGACTATATTGCGCAATTTCGGGTAATGAACCCTCGTCAGTAGCCCTTTTTAAACCGGCAGCGAACGCCAGACTATAATTGTGCTGCAATTTCGAGAATTTACACGAGGAGTCTAAATCAAAGACATATTTGAACCTTCAATAATGTCAACATCATGATAGATTTTGTCAGTTCTGGATGGAATGTCCGGAAATAAGTGCTCATATTCGAGAACTAACTGTTTCAGTTCAAGTCTTTTGTCTGAATCAAGGTGAGACAGTTTCTGATCAAGATTCTGTAGTATGTCAGAATTCTGGAGTTTCGATGACGAGGGATCAGATTTCTCCAAGTTGAAGTCCTCAGAGTCCATTTGATTTTGTTCATGAGGGACAAAATTAACTATATTTACTGATGAAATAACAGAACTATCCCTATCAATATACTTCTTGAGCATATTAATGTGACATAGCTGTTTTTGCTTGCGCCTCCCAGGAGTGTTAACAATGTAATTCACGTCACTTAACTTTTTATCAACAGTATACGGGCCATAATATCTAGCTTGTAAAGGTCTGCCAGGAATGGGCAAGAGAGCAAGTACCTTGTCTCCAGGTTCAAAATTTCTGTCTTTAGCATTTTCATCGTAACGAATCTTCATTTTGCTTTGAGCAGATTTGAGATTGGACTGAGCTGCATCACAGGCCTTTGATAGTCTGTTTTTGAAATCAGACACATACTGAAGTAAGTTCAAAGAACTGTCATCATCTGAGAGAAATTTCTCTTTTAGAAGTTTTAACGGTCCACGTACAGTGTGCCCAAAAACAAGCTCAAATGGGCTGAACCCCAGAGACTCTTGTACAGATTCTCTTACAGCAAATAGAAGCAAGTGTATGCCTTCATCCCAATCTTTTTCAGTGTCAAAGCAGTAAGATCTGATCATGTTTTTCAAAGTTTGATGGAATCTTTCTAAGGCACCTTGGCTTTCAGGGTGGTAAGCCGATGACTTGTATTGCTTAATTCCAAGTTCGTACATAACTTGCTGAAAAATTCCTGACATAAAATTTGAGCCCTGATCTGACTGGATAGATTTTGGGAGGCCTACAAATGTGAAGAACTTCACAAGTGCATTAACTATTGTTTTAGCCTTGATATTTCTGAGTGGGATAGCTTCAGGAAAGCGAGTTGAAGCACACATTATGGTCAGAAGATATTCACAACCTTTCTTTGTTTTGGGTAAGGGACCTACACAATCAATAATCACTCTGCTGAAAGGTTCATCAAAGGCAGGAATGGGCTGCAATTGAGCTTTTAGAATGGTCTGATTGGGCTTTCCTACCATTTGACAAGTGTGGCAGGATTTGCAATGCTGTGAAACATCAGATTTTAATCCTGGCCAGTAGAAATGATTTAGAATCTTGTGATAGGTCTTATTTACACCTAAATGGCCTGACATGGGTGTTTCATGAGCCAAGTTTAAGATTTCAGGGCGATAAACCCTAGGAACCACAATTTGGTGGTTAACAGTCCACTCATCTGCTGCGGAGACATCCGGAGGACGCCATTTTCTCATCAAAATGCCATTTTTGACATAATAGCAAACAGGAACCTGGGATATTTCATTTTCATTAAAAGCCCTTTCAAATAAAGGCGAGATCTCAGGATCACTGTGTTGTTCTTTACAAAGCTGTGACCTTGACAGCTGGTCCTGACCTTGGTCATTTGAGTTGGAAGGTGAAAGGTCATTTTCTGACCCTGACCTTGGATTGCTAGGGTCAGTCTGAATATCAGACTGACTAGGGGAAAGAGATGTTGAAATCTCTTTATTAAAGGACTGACCTATCAAAGTGTCAGTTAAATTTATGTCCTGCATCCCATCATATAATTTGGCTTTCTTAGCCATTGCCCTAGTAACAGCACAAGAAGGGTAAAGGTCAGGAATTTCCTGCTCAATGGGATCAGGCGGTTGATCAACACATGGTGTGCTGGTCAAAAGTGGGTTTACCACAACCTTATCTCCTGCCAAATCATTGCCTAACAGCAAATGAATACCTTTAAAGGGTAAGCAAGGTCTAATACCTACAGCCACGGAACCTTTAACTAAGTCTGAGGACAAATAGATATTATGGAGCGGTACATTAACAAATCCACACTCTACGCCCTGGATAAGGACACTTGTCCCAGAAGAAGACTTCTCGGAAAATGGCAAGGTATCTGCCAAGATAAGGGATTGAGAAGCTCCGGTATCTCGTAAGATTTTGATAGGGGTAGACTGGGCAGAGTCACTGTTAAGTGACACAAAACCATCTGATAAGAATGGTTCATAAATCTCCATAATAGAATCCTCAGAGACTGACTCTTTACAAGTTCTGGTCAGTATAGGGTTTTCTTCCTGGATACAAGACTGTGGTTTAGCCTTTAAGGAGGTGAGGCCTGTCGGTTTAGCACTATCTATATTTTCTCTTTCTTTCTTTCGTTTCAGTGCCAAACATTCAGAAATAATGTGGCCAGTTTTCTTACAATAATTACAAATTGGCTGGGATAAGGGATTTTGTCCTTTGTTTTCACTAGAAAATTTGGGTTTTGGACTGGAATTGTCAGTTGGATTACTGGGATTGGCTTTGGGACCGGACTGAGGGGAATATGGTTTTGACTGAGGGGTAATTTGCTTTGATTGAGGGTTATATGGTTTCCTAGGATATGGCTTGTTGACAAATGAAGCCTTATGAGTCAAAGCATAGTCATCAGCTAAACGTGCTGCTGTTTCCAAGTTTTCAACTTCTCTTTCGTTCAAGAAAGCCTTAACATCAGAATTTATGCACCGTTTGAATTCTTCAACAAGCATGAGCTGCCTTAGCTTTGCATGATCAGAACCTACTTTCTTTGAAGAACACCATCTATCAAATAGTTGCTCTTTTGTTCTAGCAAACTCAACATGAGTCTGGTCATGTTCTTTTCTACAGTCTCTAAATTTCTGCCTGTATGCCTCAGGGACCAGCTCATAAGCCTTAAGAATAAATTCCTTTACTGTATCATAATCTGAGCTTTGCTCAAGAGAAAGCTGAGTGTAAATTTCTCGAGCTTTACCAATTACAACACTTTGCAAAAGCAAGGTCCAATGCTCTTTTGGCCATTTCAAGTTTTCTGCTACCTTCTCAAAATGTAGAAAATATTTATCAACCTCTTTTTCTTGAAATGGAGGAATGAGTCGGATATGTTTTGTTACATCAAATATTTTGCTTGTGTCTGAAGATAAAGATTTTGATTTTGATTTTTCATTAAATTCAATTTCTTTGATTCTTAACTGAAATAGCCTTTCTCTTTCTTTTCCTTCATTTTCAAATCTCAATTTTTCTTTTTCAATTTCGAGCCGTTCTTCTCGTTCTAATTTTTCTTTTTCAAGCCTTTCTTCTCTTTCTAATTTTTCTTTTTCTAACTCAATTTTTTCTCGTTCTAATTCTCTTTGTTTTTCCTTCTCTCGTTCTTCCATTTCTAACTTTTGTTTATGCATTCTTTCTTCCCGTTCTAAAGTTTCCAATCTTATTCTTTCTTCCCTTTCGGCCTTTTCTGCCCTTATTCTTTCATCCCGTTCTAAAGTTTCCAACCTTATTCTTTCTTCATACTCAAATTTTAGTTTTTCCATCTCAATTTGTCTTTTGATTTCTAGTTCCCTCAACTGCAAGTCAGTCTGAGTGACTAGAATCTGAGAAGTAGCCGAGGAATCAAAAATTTCCTCGTCAACAAAAAACTGAATCAAAATGTTCTTAATTTCATGTTTTAACATGGAAGTCTTGATATTTGACAACCCATAATGATCAGCTATGTCTAAGAGGTCACTCTTTTTGGCCTTATCTAACAGCTCCTGAGAAGGCGCAGCAATAAAGTCACTTAGTTTGAATGACATGGTTGCTTTTTGCTGGCTTTAGCTATTTAAACAGCAAACAGTGAAGATACTTTAGAATTTTAAATAAATTTGGTGCACAAGAAATTTCAATCCCGGACTCGAGCCCCCAATTCTGTTACGTGCCAGGCGTAACTAGAAGATTAAGGAAACCAACAAGTTGGTTAGCCAGCAACAAGCTTTGTTTAAAATTTAACAAATCTATTTAGAAGTGATTTAACCAGTTATTACATGTGAAACAATCAAAAGCATATATACAATCAAACAAAAATGAATGTACAATACCTTTCAAGATGTTAATTCCCTTAAAGAATGTCTGAATGTCCCTCAGAATTTTTTTTAACACAAGTCTGTATCAGTTTCTGATCCCAAGAATTAAAGTTTGTTTCAAAATAGCACTATGTCCCAATCCAGAATCGAATATCACAAAGTAATCCAAGAATAAGTTTAAATTCCAGTAAGATAGATTTTGACTTCTTAATAGTAACAGTACCCAAAGATTGTCCTTATGAAAATTTGTAGCCCTTATATAGCACTGAGGAACATTCAGGATTCTTCCAGCAAAGTCTATGATATCATATACTAAAAATAACAAGTTGTTTACCAAAATTTAATGTTTTGGAATATTCTAGAGAGGCCATTATCCTTCCAGAAAATTCCACAATATTCTTTTGACATAAAAAAAAATTTTTTTAGAAGATTCTACATCTTTGGTTCTTCCAGATTTTTCCGGACTTTTCCGTCAAAGAACAATTTGAAATTTCTAGAAAATTCTGAAGTAAACAACCTGTTTATGTCCAATATCTGGGACACTAAAAGTAAATAATTGCTAAGGACAACAAGTAAACATCATATGTATAACATCATACTTTCCTGGGCATACTCCCTTGGGAAGTTTACCAGTACTGAATGCACATCTTTCAACAAGTAACTGTCATACATAACAGTATATTGCTTGAACATTTGGATGGGTCTACATGTAGTTGATACTTTGCCTGATGTAAGATATGTTGTACCATCACGACCCTCCTGAGTGACCTTGAGGTCATGGTCATAGGTCATAGATTTTAATAGATTTAGTGGCAAATCACAAATCAGGCGAGCTACGCTGTCCTGCGACAGCTCCTATTAATAAAACATTATTAAAAAAAAATTCTGATTAACTTATCAATTAAACAAATGAGCGGCCTAGCAAAGAATTGCTGGGTTTATGGCCGAGTCTGGCCAACTTAGGCTATACAGTCACAGATGAGGCTTACAGGCAAAAGGATTGTGTATGTACTTGTTAGCTCAACTGAGCTTTGAGGATCACCAGGTGAGCGTATTGTATAAGCATCCTCTGGCCCCAAGGTTATAAAACTTTTTTCATGCTCAGCTCAACTGATACTAAAATTTATCCTGCTCATAAATGTTAAAATGCCAAATTGGCATTTTAACTTTTATGGGCAGAATAAATTACTAGATTTGAGTTTTGAACCTAAATTTTCCACTTATTTTGAATATTTCAGCATTTATGAGCAGTTGAAATTTCATGCTCAGCTGAGCTGAGCTTGAAAAAAAGTTTTATAACCTCCGGACCTGGTGTCTGTAGTTCGTCAGTCCACTTTTCAAAGCTCTTCTTCTCTGGAACTGCTGGGCCATCCAAAAGCTAAATTTTATGTGGAGCCTTCTTGGAAATGGGAAACAAAAATTAATATAAATGGGCACCACAACCATATATGAGCCGCCACATGGGAAAACCAACAATCTGCCTAGGCGAAAACAAAGGCGCAGATCAACTTCGCAGTAACTGCGAAGCTGATCAGCGCCTTTGTTTTCGCTACTCGGATAGTACAGTTCCTCTTCTACTTAAATCCGAAATTTCAAGATTCTAGCTCTTTTCTTTGACTGCACAGACCGGTTTGTGTTGGACCTGGTCGGAAACCACATTGTTGGTTTTCCCACGAGGCGGCTCATATGGTAAAATCTCTTTCCTGGCGTTTTAGCTCACCTGAGCCGAAGGCTCACAAGGTGAGCTTATAGGATGGCCATGATCCGTCGTCCGTCCGTCGTCGTCGTCGTCGTCGTCCACAATTTCAAAGATCTTCTTCTCTGAAACCGCTTGGCCGATCTAGTTGAAATTTTATGTGGAGCCTCCTTGGGTAGTGGCATTTCAAGTTTGATCGCGAAATCTAGGTCACATGACCAAGATGGCCGCCACGCCCATATATGGTAAAAACCCTTCAAGATCATCTTCTCCAGAACCGGTGGGCCGATTTCCACGAAACTTGGTATGTAGCATCAGGGACTTCAGCCCATCATAGTTTGATAAAATGATGACCCTTGGATGACCTTGACCTATTTTACGGCAAGGTCAAATTTGGAAACATAGGCTTTTACATGGGAAAAAGTGAAAACTATGGATTTTTTGAAAACTATTGCAGCCTGAGGCCTGAAAAGTGGTAGATGCAAACAACTAATGGAGTAGATGAAGGTATGTGATTAATTTAGGTCAAGGTCATCTCTTGACCTTGGCCAGTCTGTCGTCCATTCACACTTTTCAAAGATCTTCTTCTCTGAAACTGCTGGGACAATCGAAGTGAAATTTTATGTGGAGCATCCATGGAGGGGAGACGAAAGTTTGATTGCGAAATCCAGGTCACATGACCAAGATGGCTGCCACGCCCATATATGGTAAAAACCACTCAAAAATCTTCTTCTCCAGAACCAGTTGGCCGATTTTCATGAAACTTGGTATGTAGCATTTGGGACTACAGCCCATCACAGGTTGATAAAATGATGACCCTAGGATGACCTTGACCTAATTTACGGCAAGGTCAATTTTGGAAACATAGGCTTTAACATGCGAAAAAGTGAAAACTATGGATTTTTTTAAAACTATTGCAGCCTGATGCCTGAAAAGTGGTAGATGCAAACAACTAATGGAGTAGATGAAGGTATGTGATTAATGTAGGTCAAGGTCATCTCTTGACCTTGGCCAGTCTGTCGTCCATACACACTTTTCAAAGATCTTCTTCTCTGAAACTGCTGGGCCAATCAAAGTAAAATTTTATGTGGAGCATCCATGGATAGGGGAGACAAAAGTTTAATCGCGAAATTCAGGTCACATGACCAAGATGGCTGCCACGCCCATATATGGTAAAAACCACTCAAAAATCTTCTTCTCCAGAACCGGTTGGCTGATTTCCACGAAACTTGGTATGTAGCATCAGGGACTTCAGCCCATCATAGTTTGATAAAATGATGACCCTTGGATGACCTTGACCTAATTTACGGCAAGGTCAAATTTGGAAACATAGGCTTTTACATGGGAAAAAGTGAAAACTATGGATTTTTTGAAAACTATTGCAGCCTGATGCCTGAAAAGTGGTAGATTCAAACAACTAATGGAGTAGATGAAGGTATGTGATTAATGTAGGTCAAGGTCATCTCTTGACCTTGGCCAGTCTGTTGTCCATACACACTTTTCAAAGATCTTCTTCTCTGAAACTGCTGGGCCAATCAAAGTGAAATTTTATTAGGAGCATCCATGGATAGGGGAGACAAAAGTTTAATCGCGAAATTCAGGTCACATTACCAAGATGGCCGCCACGCCCATATATGGTAAAAACCACTCAAAAATTTTCTTCTCCAGAACCGGCAGGCCAATTTTCGCGAAACTTGGTATGTAGCATTTGGGACTCCAGCCCATCCTAGTTTGATCAAATGATGACCTTGACCTATTTTACGGCAAGGTCAATTTTGGAAACATAGGCTTTTACATGGGAAAAGGCGGAAACAATGGATATTTTGGAAACTGTTGCCGTCTGAGACCTGGAAGTTGCTAGATGCAGACAACCAATGGAGTCAATGAAGGTAAGTAATTAATGAAGGCCAAGGTCATTTCTTGACCTTAACCCAAAGTCATTTAAATATCAAAATTAAAATTGTGGTTTTCTCATAAATCACTGGGTTTGGAAACTATTGCAGCCTGAGACCTGAAACTTTGCAGATGCAGACAACTTATGAATTCAATAAAGGTGTGTGAGTATTCAAGGTCAAGGTCATTTCATGATGACTTAATACTGCAGGATCAGGCTTCAGGTGAGCGTTCTCAGGACCAATGGTCCTCTGGTCTAGTCTTTCAAATGAGACTTTAAACTGATGTCTCCATATGTCCTAAGCTGTTGAGAAGGATGCAAAATTTGAATTAAACCAACCAACAAAAATTCAATATGTGATTTTCAGATATATTTTATGATTCAAAACTTTTGTCGATTTCAAAATGTTTTCAGTTGGACCCAAACTTTACCATTCAATATGCATGACATTGTGCTATATAATTCTTAATAAATTAAACCAAGGTTTTGAACCCCTAAATGCTGACAGGGTGTTTATTGAAAATGATAAACTAAAATTTGCTTATTCTTAGAACCAGGAGAAGGAAGAATAAAATAATCTTCCTTGGCCTATTTTAGATCTGAAAGGACATTATAACGACTGAGGCATTTAAAGTAGCATGTGGTCTGTCATTCCTTACTTACTAGAGACAGAAATATAGAAATTTTGTGTAAGCTTTTTATCACCTATGAGCCGCATCGTGAGAAAACCGGATTTTTGCCTATGCGAAAACAAAGGTGCAGATCAGCTTCGCGGTAACCGCGAAGCTGATCAGCGCCTTTGTTTTCGCTACACGGATAGTACATTTCCTCTTCTTCTTAAATCCGAAATTTCAAGCTTCTAGCCCGCTTCTGTGACTGTACAGGCCGATTTATGTCGGACCTGGTCGGAAACCCCGAAGACCAGTTTTCTCGCGTCGCGGCTCCTATCATTTCCATAAAGAGGGTAGCTAGGTGTTGAAAAAGTGGTAACAAAAAAGGTGAGTGAGGTGTGAGGCCTTATTTTTGAAGGACCCTGTTGTACAATATTACTCAAAAATCTTCAAACAAATTAAGCTGGTGATTTTGTAAAAGCGATTTCAAAACACACTTGAGGAAACAAGTGAACATGTCAACAGCTGTTGAAAATTCTAGTAGATAAGGGTGGTGATGAAAAAAAGTTTTAGTGGTTAGGATGTCCCAATATGTAAAACAGTATACCATATAGTTTACATCACATTATATTTTACTTAAATGCTGGACAGATCCACTTCATCAAGTAAATTCTTATCGATATTAAGAGGGTGACAACGGGTGGATGATGATAAATAAAACACTTCATAAATGAGCCTGAGCGTGAGAAAATTATCAATTTGGGTTCTGACCAGGTATGACACAAACCAGCTTGTACAGTTGCAGAAAAAGGCTAGAAGCTGGAAATTTTGGATTTAGAAAGAAGAGGAATTGTACTGTCTGTGTTGCGAAAACAAAGGCGCTGATCAGCTTCACAGTTACTGCGAACTGCCTTTTGTTTTTGCCTAAGCAGATTGTTGGTTTTCCCATGCAGGGGCTCATATCATATAGTTTACATCACATTATATTTTACTTAATTGTTGGACAGATCCACTTTATCAAGTAAATAAGGGTGACAACGGATGGATGATGATAAATAAAAGATAGGGTAAATTGTTTTAAAGGTTAGGATGTCCTGGTCGAATCTTCCGGGTTCAAGTGGGGTCTAATGGTGCAAACATTAACAGCTATATCCTCATCTTTGCATGGTTTTTCATTTTGATAAGTCCAATCAGTCATATTTCTGCATTTATGGGTAAGACAAGTGAATAGGTTTTTTAAAACGGTCCCATAAAATGTTTTGGGTCTTAATAGCTGGGTTATTGACATGTTTAAAAGTTAAATCATTTTCAAAATACATATAGCAAAATGAGCCGCATCATGAGAAAACCTGATTTTTGCCTATGCGAAAACAAAGGCGCAGATCAGCTTCACAGTAACTGCGAAGCTGATCAGCGCCTTTGTTTTCGCTTCACGGATAGTACAATTCCTCTTCTTCTTATATCCGAAAATACAAGCTTCTAGCCTGCTTCTGTGACTGTACAGGTCACTTTGTGTCATACTTGGTCGGAAACCTCGAAAACCGGTTTTCTCGAGTCGCGGCTCAAAGAAGGATTACTAAGGTTGTTAATTGTGATGTTTAACCAAAAAACAAATAAAAACTGCCTCATAGCAGACACTTCTCATTTCTAATACCACAATCAAGTCACATAGTTTAAACTTCAAGTTTATTTCTTCAATTTGAAGTGCACTATTTTGATTTTAAGTGCCGAATTAGCTCATTGTTTAGGCAATAAACCCAGCCCTTCACACTCAAACGATAACAGCCTATAATGCTTGTATTAGATAGCTGCATGACAGCAAACAATGTTTTACAGTTATATACTCAATTGGCCTATCACAATGAGAGACCTGTTTTAAGGTTTAGAACCATAACTATGTAACCTGTTGTCGGGTAGAATTCTCGAAGGGGAAGCTGGAAGGATGCTGTTTCAATATTATTTAAAAAATGTTAAAGGCCATAAGAAAAAATCTGACTCGGTAGAATTGTAGCAATATTAGTCTAGAATTAATATATCCAGGTTATTAAGGATTTAATGCAAAACTGTACATAGTGAGCACATTTGAACATAGGTACCCAAATATGATGCAAAAACTTCCTGAAATGGAAGCAAATTATCCCAGAATGCAATATAATCAATACCAGCATGCCTGTAAACACAACATCCTTCAGGGTTCCCCTTCGAGAATTCTACCTGACTGGTGATGCAGCCAAATTTCTTACAGCATAGATTGATGAAACATCAAAATGCAGTGATTGGAAGCCTCATCAATTGAGCAACAACCTAAAATGAAACAATATCTATTTGACTTCAACCTACACCGAGGCAATGAACTATTCCTTGTATCTTGTTTGGCATCAATCAGGCTTCCAGTCACCCCACTCGGGCACTGGAACAGTTTTGCCCAATTAAAAAAACAACAGAGTTTAACTTTATAGTTTACATATACTTGTCAATACCCAGGAAATGGTGGCTTAATTCATACCAAAAAGACTCAAAGCTTAAGAATAAAACAAAAAAAAAAGTCACAAAATGATAATATAAGAATCTTACATGAGTGTCAGGGATGTATACCGGTAGACAAATCTGTCCTGAAGGTTACTTTGGCATCACGAGGCTCAGCCGACTGATGCCAAACAATGACCCGAAGGACAGATTTTTCTATCCATACCTTACACGCATGATAGATTCTTTTTCTTGCATGCCTTAAAGCGGCAATGCTTGATTTTCATACATTTACATTGAAAAAAACACTGCAATCTCGTCCGCCATTTTGAAATTGAACGTTTCTGACGTTGTCGTGAGGTAATTCTGCCCTTAATGATGACGTTATGTGACGTCCTATACAACCAATGTTAAAAAGGAACGTGCATGTAGGTGCGCCTTGGGTTAGATAAAAAGGGTGAGATAAGAATTTCTCACATGGGGAAAACGCAGGATTTCTCCTGGTGCGCAAGAATAAAACAGTCTGAACTTCATGTCAAATCATTTGGTTTCAGCTTCATGAGAAAACCAACAATCTGCATATGCGAAACCAAAGGCACAGATCAGCGGTAACCATGAAGTTGATCAGCGCCTTTGTTTTCACTACATAGGTAGTACAGTTCCTCTCCTTTCTAAATCCGAAATTTCCAGCCTCTGGTCATCTTCTGTGCTTGTACTGCTCAGTTTGTGTCAGACCTGTTAGGAAACCACACTGTTGGTTTTCTCATGTCGAGGCTCATTTGTTTCAGCTTCACGACCCTCTGTTCCATCGGTATGAAGTGCCTGTGCCACTAGATCTTCCAACCAGCAAGGGAAGTAGCTCCAAATATGATGTTAAAATTACCAACAATGAGACCTTCGCCTTCCAGATTATAAGGAAATCTACTAATGCTGTTCTGTAAGTGTATTACATGTACCTGTACATTCCGACCGTAAAATTAAAGGTTATAATTGAAATGCTGAATACTAGAAGTTAAAATACAGGCTGGTTTGTGTGAGACCTAGTCGGAAGCTCTAAAGACTGTTTTCTCTCATCCCTGCTCATGCAATCTTCCTCACCAGCATACACAGTGGTTCTGGTCAGACTGCACAGATAACAGACAACATATCTTTTAGCAAATGACATTTTGACATCAGACAGAAAATATATGTACACTTGTATGTTTGTGTATAGTGACTGTATATCTCACCTTTCAGTTGGGACACAAGTGTAGGAGGCCTTGTACTGTCAGATCAGTTCCTACAGATCAGCACCAGACTGCCCTCCAGGAATGTGTATGGGTTTGGTGAGAATCTACACACTAGTTTCCGACATGATCTCAACTACAAGACCTGGCCAATGTTCTCAAGGGACCAAGCACCTGGCTGGACGGTAAGATATTCCATGAAAATTTATAAAAGATACAAGCTGCTGACTCCTTTTTCACTCTTCCTAAAATTATGGAAAGCCATGTCTTAGGCAATATGGTTGTTGGCCTAATTGTTCATGATACTAGTGGTATTGGCTCAGCCGAATTGGCAGCCAGGCTGATACCGGTAATCAAACTTTAAGGTCATAACTTTAAGGCTACTAATTTGAGCCGCTTTATGGGAAAACCAACAATCTGCATAGGCGAAAACAAAGACGCAGATCAGCTTTGCGGTAACCGCGAAGCTGATCAGCGCCTTTGTTTTCGCTACTCGGATAGTACAATTCCTCTCCTACTTAAATCCGAAATTTCAAGCTTCTAGCTCTTTTCTGTGCTTGTACAGGTAGGTTTGTGTCGGACCTGTTCGGAAACCACATTGTTGGTTTTCCCACGAGGCGGCTCATATATTTTACCAAAAGAGGATGGCAACTCACATGGTGTCCTACTAACTGCTATACAATAATGTATAGTTCCTTTAAACCCTGGCCTTATCTAACGTACGTCTCTCTATGTTTACAGCCCTACTCCAATCTGTATGGTGTGCACCCATTCTACACCTGTCTAGAAGAGGATGGCAACTCACATGGTGTTCTGTTGCTTAACAGTAATGCTCAAGGTACATGTAATTCTTATACTCAGTTAGGCCTGGTGTCCTATTGGTCTGATATAGGCAAACAGTATTGCCCCAGATGTGAAGTCCCATTTTGGGCCATTCTGTTTGCTTAGAGAAATTTCATTGAAAACTGAAATAAAAATTTCAAAGTGATTCTTTATGTCCCTTAAAATGAAGGTGTACTCACCTAACATTCACATACTGTTAGGGCACTCTTATGATCGAAGCTGTGCCAAAGGCTGCACTTATGCCGCCTGATAAATCCAAATTTTCATGGGCATTTTGGGCCAGGAATCTAACACCCCATCTGCTACTTCATGGTTCTGCCGAGGACAATGCAGAAGTCAAAACACTGCAGTTAAGCCCAGCTATGTTTTTGCTACCCATAGGTGGATGCTGTTGCATGGTACAACAGTATACTGGTGTATATATGTCTGTCCATGACTTTATATGTTCTAACTTTCAGATTACAGTTTTACCCCCCTCCCCATGTTGACATACAGAACAATAGGTGGTATCCTGGACTTCTATATGTTTCTGGGTCCTGAACCTGAGACTGTTGTACAACAGTATACTGGAGTAGGTGTCTCTGCCTGTCATATGAGCCGTGACGCGAGAAAACTGGTCTCCGGGGATTCTAACCAGGACCATCACAAACTGAATTATGCAGCCACTGAAGAGGGCTAGAAGCTTGAAATTTCAGATTTAAGTAGAAGAGGACTTGTACTATCTGTTTAGCAAAAACAAAGGTGCTGATCAGCTGTGCAGTAACTGCACTGCTGATCTCCACCTTTTTTTTTTCGCATAGGCTAAAATCCGGTTTTCTCATGACACGGCTCATATAGTGTACAGAATCATTCAATTTTAAAATTTTTACAACAATAATGGGGAAGAAAGAGTGTTTCCAATCTTTAATTGGTACAAGTAAAAGAGTAAAATAATCACTTTGTATGATATGTGTTTTTAAAAAATAGAATATGTGCATTATTCATGAATTACTTAATTACTTATTACTTAATTTTAATTAATGTAAAAAAATAACACCAATTTTTTTATGGTAATAATTGAAGTTGGTATTTCGATGCTCACAAAATGGTAGGTCACTTCTACATGCCACCCTACTTGTCCCTGGGTTGCTATGATAATTGTTTCCAGAGATAAGTCATGTGTTTTGTTACTCACAGGTTATAGGTCGACCCTACATGCCGCCCTACTGGTCTCTAGGTTTCCAGCTGTGTCGCTATGGTTACAAGAGTCTAGAGAAATTACAGGAGGCTGTCAACAGAACAAAACATTATAATATTCCTCATGTAAGCTCTTACAATTTGAAAAGTGCCAAAGCTCACTGGCAAGCAAGATCATGAAAAATTCTGAAAATAGGATCCTCTAGAATATAATTCTTTAAAAGATAAATAAATTGATCCTCGTATTATTTTTTAAGGGATTATGAGCATTGTGATTTAGAGAGCCATATGATTGCATTTATAAGGAATCTTACATGAGTGTTTATATCAAACAAGGCTTTGGCGAGTTTAATGAATTTCATATAAAATAAACACAAGTGTAAGATTTGTTCTATCATATACTGTAAAAAAAATAGGATTTTATCGCCTTCAAAGTGGAAATATTTATCAATGAAAATTTATGTTGTTGTTATGGAAGTCTTCAATGGCACTAATACAAATTCCTGCAAAAGTGTTAATGCATGTTTGGCAATTGGCATATAAGCGCTTATATGCCACTTGAGATGTGGTCATAACATATTTATTTCATGATATTATCCACTAGATAACAGCGATGTTAAATGATAAATCCCGTGCTTAGATACTAGTAGTATAAAATCTCTAGCTTTTACAAATCTATCTAAAACTTGAAATTGCAAATTTCTTGTCTCTTTTGCTTATGTCATAAATGAGCCTCCGCATGGGAACACCAACAATCTGCATATGCGAAAACAAAGACGCAGATCAGCTTCGCAGTAACCACGAAGCTGATCAGCGTCTTTGTTTTCGCTACACGGATAGTGCAATCCTTCTTCTTCTTAAATCCAAAATTTCAAGCTTGTAGCCTGTTTCTGTGACTGTACAGCCTGGTTTGTGTCAGACCTGGTCGAAACCCAGATTGTTGGTTTTCTCACACAGGCTCAAATTGTTTTCTTCTGGCAAGTTTCAAATACTCTCTAAAATAGGAAACTAGGAAACTTCTCATTTTCTGCCTTCAGGATGTCCAGTATGCTGACATTGACCACATGCATAAACAGATGGACTTTACAATAGACAATGTATCCTTCAGTGGACTGCCGGAATATTTTGATCACCTACGAGATGGGGGAATGAGGACTATTATCATTTTGGTATGTTATTGTTTGAGCCTCGGTATTTAGTTCTGTATATTTTATGTACAAACTTCTCACTCGGGAAGGACTTTGTAAAGCTGTACATAGCTGATAAGGAATCTAGTTCATTTGTATTACAGCTTTTTTATCTCAGCTGAGCTGAGGGCTCCAAGTTGAACTGATAGAATGAGACTCAGCAGGCCCCGAGGTTATAAAAAAAGTTTTTCATGCTCAGCTGAGACTAAAATTTATCTTGCTAATAAATGTTAAAATGCCAACAATTGTTGGCATTTTAACATTAAATAAGCAGGATAAATTTCAGGCATTGGTTATCTAAACCTGAAACTTCAACTTATTTGGGCTATTTTGTTATTTATGAGCAGTTTAAATTTCATGCTCAGCTGAGCTGAGCTTGAAAAAAGTTTTATAACCTCTGGACCAGGCTGGTGTTGATGTGTCCATATTTTTTGAAATTCAATTTCTAAGACCAGCAGGCTGATAGGAAATGTCAGAAATATCTTTAAATATGGGTATTTGTTATTGCGAATCTCAAAATATCAAGAATTCTCTTCTATGCTTAATCATTCTTCCTATTTGTAAAGGGAAACCCCATTGTTTGCTCTCTCAGGTGCATCACATGTTGATGTAATTAGAGATTATCACGGACATTTTGGTTATCTCCCGCAGTATCAACCAGAGACTCCATTATCAAGCTCGAGAGCTTTAGCTCGATGGCTGATAATGGTCGAGGGTTGATACTAAGGGCGATGACCAAAATGTCCATGTTATAACCTCTTTTATCACATCTTCTATTCAACGAAGTTTTATAAAGAAATGCGAAAAATTGTCAATTAGGCCATCATTTTTTAATTTACTGGTTTACGAGAAATTTTTCAAAAAAATTGAGTCGGGGGGTCGAAATAAAAATAAAAATAAAACTTCCAAAATTGCAGAGTCGAAAAATAAAAAAAAAAAATAAAAAGGTTCTCGCCATTCTTTTTTTTTTTTTTTTTTTTTTTTTTTTTTTATTTCATTTTAATTTTGTAATTTTTTAATACAAGCGCATTGTAAAGTATGTTTTCATGTTCAAAATCATTGCACAAGATCAATCAAGGATGAATGTTATGTATCATTAACAGGGTTTCTCTCAGAGTTTTAAATTAGGGGACCAGTGGCCGGCAACTGGCAGCTTCTTAGGGACGTTTGTTCATTGTCAAGAATTTCTTGACAAGAAATTGGGGGACATTTACTTCTTGAAACAGAAACATTTGTGGATTTTGGGGGACATCACTGTCCCCTCTTTGGACAGTTTTAGGGGTCATCTGAGGCAAAAAGGGGTCAAAATGCACATTTTTGTGCACCAGGGAAAACCCTGCATTAGCAATGCACATGCATGTGTTTTCCCCTTAAATAAACCATAGACAGTTATGGTTAAAGTTGAATGAGTTAAAATAATGTTCTTTTTGTTTTTTCTCCCTCTCATTTCTCCTACCTTTGAGTCTCTAAAAAGAGTCTCAGTTGATCGAGAAGGTAACACTCAGCGAGACCTATGAAACTGTTTGTTTGGCATTGCCAGATGGGTCCTTCGGTTGCGGTTTCCATTGTCTTTTTGTGAAAAGCTTAAACTTGTCATTCAGTTCATTGATTTTAAGTTTAAAATCAAGAAAGAAGAGTGGTTGTCATGTCCAAGATCGATGCTTGTTCGCATGAATATCAACCAGGCTTTTCATGATTAATAGAAAAAAGTCTCCTTGCATCCAGAAAAAAAGAAAACGAAAATCTATGCAATTGAATTGGCAATGCCTTGACTTTTAGACTTGTACCTACTCTTTCTATATCACTTTTGTAATAACTGGGTACCAGCTAACATGGTTTTTGATTGGTTGACTAAATAGCCTAGTCTGGTTCACAGTATTTTACATCGATCTATTGCAGATATTTTCTGCCATTGAAAACCAGTCAGTCAAGATATAAAAACCAAATGGACAGAAATTAACGGAAACAGTTTCGGGACATGGGTCCGATTTTATTGCGTTCGCGAATAAATTGTTTGTAATTTTTGCCTACTTGTACCTTTTTGCAATGGCGGAAAAATAAAAAATAAAATATCAGTTCAGGTGTTTTATTTTTATTTGGATTTTGCAAAAAATACAGTCGGCGGGTTTGTAAACCAGTAAATTAAAAAAGGATGGCCTTACTGTGTAGAAAAAGAAAACAACGCCATTTAAATAATTATGTCATTTCACTTGACATCAGAAATTTCATCACATGTGTGCATGATAACCTCGCTCCATTCAAAATGCATGATTTCCAGTAATCAGCCCACCTGAGCTGATAATCAGAGGGCGGGAAACACATTATCACATATGCAAACTTGAGGTTATCGCTGGAAGTGTAGGTCTAAGTATGTGATAATGATGTCTATGTAAGGTATCAAACAAACATGCATGTATAAAACCTATATTATACCACTTATCCCATTCCAGGATCCGACACTGATCTATGATGTTCCCGACTATGAACCGTACGACAACCTAACAGCTATAGAGGGAGCTATAAAATGGCCACAGGAATACAATGCACCAGATGAAGATAAAGATAGCACCAATGCTCTCTTAGGATATGTATGTTTTATGTCATTGCTTTTCCATCTACTGTGTTTGTGCTAATTAGTGTTTTTGCTCCAATAAGCACACACCCAGAGCTTTTCTGAAAAAAACAGTGCAAAAGTGCATACTGTAAGGCTGAACTGTCAATGTTTTACACAAGTTTTGCCACCATAATATCTTAGAGAGTGTATTTAAACTAGGTTTTAAATGATGTTAAGGTAAAGAACCATAAAAACCGTGGCGCTTAAAGGTCCGTGCGTCGCGAAGGACAAAATGCCATAACGTCGCGCCAATGACGTCGTTTTCAAGATGGCGTCGGCTTTAGGTGTGCGGTCCGAACACAAGGTAAATGTCGACAGAAGCAAAGAAACAGATCGCTTTTATTGTGAATGTACGAACATACGCATTATAATGAGAGAAAAAGAGTCAAGAAATAAAGTAACGGCAATAGTCGAATGCCGTTTTCAATTTTATGCATTTTTTTTTTCTTAATTTAAGATTACGAGCGTGTGCTTTCGGATTATAGTAGGCCTATAAAACTGGTGACATATAGACAAAAATGAATTTTTAGATTTTCCAGAAATCTGATGTTAGTTTCCGACGGCTTTATCGTGTGGAAGGTGATGTGCGGGACTCGAGGATCCAACACGCCAAAGCCTCATTATTATCATTTATTTATTCATTCTATTCATTCTTATTTATCAAATTTTATTTATCAAATTTTATTTATCAAATTTTATCTATTTATTTATTTATTTATTCGTGGGGTTTTGATGACTTATCCGATCGAGCTTTTAAAGCCTCGTGGAAGGAACTTGAGCTTTGGAATGAGCCTCTGCATGAGAAAACCAACAGTCGGGGTTTCTGACCAGGTCTGACACAATCCAGATTGTACAGCCACAGAAGCAGGATTATCTTGGATTTAAGTAGGAGAGAAAGTGTAATATCCGAGTAACAAAAACAACGGTGCTGATCAGCTGTGCAGTTACTGCATAGCTAATCTGTGCCTCTGGTTTCTCATAATCATACTGCTGGTTTTCTGATACAGGGGCTCTCATAGAGAAAAGAGAATTTTAACGGCTTTTATAATTTAAACGAAATGCATGTAGGAAAAACAGACCTAATGTATTATATTAAACATAATCATCTGACAAAACTGTATCCAGCGACCCATGGTCGATGGTCGAGTGGTTAAGAGCGCTGATTTCATTTACGCGCTTAACCATTGATCTTCTCACCGCTGTGTCTGGTGTTGGTTCGAGCCCCACATCAGGCATGTGGTACTAGGAATTTTTTTTTTTTTTTTTTGATTCAGTTTTACGTCCCTTTCAAGATTATTTCAGCTCATATGAGACGGGCCAGTCAGTAAGTGGGCGAAAACGTGAGAGCCCCGAGAAAAACCACCTGACACCCGCAAGCAGAACTTGGCTTGTCTCACATGTGGCCAGTGCGGGGCTCGAACCCACACCAGACACAGCGGTGAAATAGCCAAATTCTGCTTGCGGGTGTGCCGGATGGATTTTCTCGGGAATCACCCGTTTTTTTATGTTAGTTTATTTTTATTTTTTTATTATTTTTTTTTTCCACACATTCGTTTGTAATTATTAGTCGCGCATGGGAAATAATAAAACTATAACAGACACATTATATACTTTACAAGCAATGGTTTGTACAGAAAGACAGACATTACATCGCATGCATTGCGCGTTTGATGAAATGCTATTTATGCTGAATAATTGAAAAAGTTTGATTGAATGCCATCTGATTACTGGTTAACCGATCAGGTGAGCCTGCCCAGGAAAAGTGATTTCAAGTCAAACCATCCATATTGGCTTAGTTGGGTGGTTATATTTCAGCTCTAATTTTGACATCCTAATTTTGGGTAAGTTCCATAAAACGTCCCGGCATGATCATATCTGTTGATTGGGATGTTAAGCATCAATTAAAACAAACAAACGCGTTTGATTGAAATTTAGGGTCAAATATTTTTCACAGTACCTCTATACATTCTGTTGAAGTTTGTTCACCGTGTTGAAAGGTCATTCGAGTTGAAAATTACTCATTGAGATACAAGCACACGTTAATGATCTTAAATTTGCCACTTAAAACTCGTTTATGAAACACGTCCGAAATGTCAAAATGCGCCATCCTAATGACGTCAACGTCACTTACGGAAAATTAAGATTTTTAGCTTACCTGTCTTCATTCGTTGACAAATAGCGTCCAAACCAACCTGGTAGTCAAGGACTTTTATTTTACTTTTTGACTCGCAATATAAAAACGAGACAATATTTAGTTTTTAAAAAAATTCTATGGATTAGTTCTCTTGTAAACGGCGCTCATGTGCAAAAAGTGACGCGTTTTTATTACTTTCCCATTACGTCACGTACAAATAACGGCATTTTTAGCCATTTTAAGGGAGCGATTTGCAGGAAAACCAACCTGGTAACCATGGTTTTTTATTACACGAATCGATAGATATAAATGTTTTCTCGAAAATATCAAAAAATAAAAAAATTCTATGGATCAGCATTTTTATGGTTCTTTACCTTAAGTATTTTACAAAGGTTGGAATACTAAATTATGATAACTTTATAACTCATAAGCATTTTAAGTGTTATTTTTGGTTAGAGTGTGCACTAATTTTTGTATTCAGGTTTGGCCGGAGAGTAAAGTAGTATTTCCCGACTTCTTCAAGACCAGTGTGCACGACCTCTGGAGAACATTGATTGTGAAACATCATGAACAGATATCATTTGATGCCCTCTGGATTGTAAGTTTAATTATTTTGACTAGACAAATGGTGAAATTGACTCAAGGTGCATTTCTTTCCTCTCATATTTTGAATCCTGCCTTTCAAGCAGGTTTGCTTCCGAAAAAAAAAACAACAAAAAACACCTGCATGTTAACTATGCAGCTGATCAGAGCCTTGTGCTTCATTTCTTAGTACATGTACAATTCTTCTACTTTCTATATTTTAGGTAAGGAGTGTAAAACTAGGATGGATTCTATCCATATCCCTATTTTTCGGGCCAGTTGTTCAAAATTAACGACATCATTAGTTAATGATTTGGTAAGATTTCAAACATAAATATTACAAATATAGTTTATTTTTTGTTGAAAAAAAATTTATCAACAGAAAATAGCAATGTTTTTGCTTATGTAGTCGGCATTAACTTAACTAGTTGAGGTCTTAATGATGACGTTAAGCTAACGAAGTTTTGAACAACTGGCCCCTGGTGTATAGCCCTGTAAGCACGGTTTCACTTAAAGCATCTCAATTAATGGCTTTCAGGATATGAACGAACCGGCCAACTTTGGTACCAATCTAGACAAACCTTGGAACTGGCCTGAGGGTAAAGATCCAGTCTGGAGTCTGAAGTGTCCAGAGAATAACAGATACGAGGACCCTCCTTATAGGACCAGTAGGTGGAATTTCATGCTTAATTGAACCTGTATAACCCTAGTATCTTATATATGCACGAGCCCGTGAAAGTCGATGCTGATCTAGACAAACCTATCCCTCTTCTACATATATCCAAACTTTCTGTGACTGTACAGGTGGGTTTGTTACAGACCTGTTTGGAAACGCATCACAACTCAAATTATAAAACTTCTCTATATCATCTTCGCTCAGATGTTTACAGCAATTAACAAAACCTCAAATTATAAAACTTCTCTATATCATCTTCGCTCAGATGTTTACAGCAATTAACAAAACCTCAAATTATAAAACTTCTCTATATCATCTTTGCTCAGATGTTTACAGCAATTAACAAAACCTCAAATTATAAAACTTCTCTATATCATCTTCGCTCAGATGTTTACAGCAATTAACATAACCTCAAATTATAAAACTTCTCTATATCATCTTCGCTCAGATGTTTACAGCAATTAACAAAACCTCAAATTATAAAACTTCTCTATATCATCTTCGCTCAGATGTTTACAGCAATTAACAAAACCTCAAATTATAAAACTTCTCTATATCATCTTCGCTCAGATGTTTACAGCAATTAACATAACCTCAAATTATAAAACTTCTCTATATCATCTTCGCTCAGATGTTTACAGCAATTAACAAAACCTCAAATTATAAAACTTCTCTATATCATCTTTGCTCAGATGTTTACAGCAATTAACATAACCTCAAATTATAAAACTTCTCTATATCATCTTCGCTCAGATGTTTACAGCAATTAACAAAACCTCAAATTATAAAACTTCTCTATATCATCTTCGCTCAGATGTTTACAGCAATTAACAAAACCTCAAATTATAAAACTTCTCTATATCATCTTCGCTCAGATGTTTACAGCAATTAACATAACCTCAAATTATAAAACTTCTCTATATCATCTTCGCTCAGATGTTTACAGCAATTAACAAAACCTCAAATTATAAAACTTCTCTATATCATCTTCGCTCAGATGTTTACAGCAATTAACATAACCTCAAATTATAAAACTTCTCTATATCATCTTCGCTCAGATGTTTACAGCAATTAACATAACCTCAAATTATAAAACTTCTCTATATCATCTTCGCTCAGATGTTTACAGCAATTAACAAAACCTCAAATTATAAAACTTCTCTATATCATCTTTGCTCAGATGTTTACAGCAATTAACATAACCTCAAATTATAAAACTTCTCTATATCATCTTCGCTCAGATGTTTACAGCAATTAACAAAACCTCAAATTATAAAACTTCTCTATATCATCTTCGCTCAGATGTTTACAGCAATTAACAAAACCTCAAATTATAAAACTTCTCTATATCATCTTCGCTCAGATGTTTACAGCAATTAACATAACCTCAAATTATAAAACTTCTCTATATCATCTTCGCTCAGATGTTTACAGCAATTAACAAAACCTCAAATTATAAAACTTCTCTATATCATCTTTGCTCAGATGTTTACAGCAATTAACATAACCTCAAATTATAAAACTTCTCTATATCATCTTCGCTCAGATGTTTACAGCAATTAACATAACCTCAAATTATAAAACTTCTCTATATCATCTTCGCTCAGATGTTTACAGCAATTATCAAAACCTCAAATTATAAAACTTCTCTATATCATCTTTGCTCAGATGTTTACAGCAATTAACATAACCTCAAATTATAAAACTTCTCTATATCATCTTCGCTCAGATGTTTACAGCAATTAACATAACCTTAAATTATAAAACTTCTCTATATCATCTTCGCTATTGATGTTTACAGCAATTAACAAAACCTCAAATTATAAAACTTCTCTATATCATCTTCGCTCAGATGTTTACAGCAATTAACATAACCTTAAATTATAAAACTTCTCTATATCATCTTCGCTATTGATGTTTACAGCAATTAACAAAACCTCAAATTATAAAACTTCTCTATATCATCTTCGCTCAGATGTTTACAGCAATTAACATAACCTCAAATTATAAAACTTCTCTATATCATCTTCGCTCAGACGTTTACAGCAATTAACAAAACCTCAAATTATAAAACTTCTCTATATCATCTTTGCTCAGATGTTTACAGCAATTAACAAAACCTCAAATTATAAAACTTCTCTATATCATCTTTGCTCAGATGTTTACAGCAATTAACATAACCTCAAATTATAAAACTTCTCTATATCATCTTCGCTCAGATGTTTACAGCAATTAACAAAACCTCAAATTATAAAACTTCTCTATATCATCTTTGCTCAGATGTTTACAGCAATTAATATAACCTGTTTCAGAAGCAGCTTATCTTCATGACCTGACAGATACTAAGATCAGAATATCTGACAAGACTATATGTATGGTGTCACGACAGGGCAATAACAATGAATATCAGCATTATGATGTACACAGTCTGTATGGATGGAGTCAGACGGAACCCACTCTCAAGTGAGTATAATGTACTAAGATCAGAATATCTGACAAGACGATATGTATGATGTCACGACAGGGCAATAACAATGAATATCAGCATTATGATGTACACAGTTTATATGGCTGGAGTCAGACGGAACCCACTCTCAAGTGAGTATAATGTACTAAGATCAGTATATCTGACAAGACAATATGTATGATGTCACGACAGGGCAATAACAATGTATATCAGCATTATGATGTACACAGTATATATGGCTGGAGTCAGACAGAACCCACCCTTAAGTGAGTATAATGTACTAAGATCTAGAGAATATCTGACAAGACAATATGTATGATGTCATGACAGGGCAATAACAATGAATATCAGCATTATGATGTACACAGTTTATATGGCTGGAGTCAGACGGAACCCACTCTCAAGTGAGTATAATGTACTAAGATCAGAATATCTGACAAAACAATATGTATGATGTCACGACAGGGCAATAACAATGTATATCAGCATTATGATGTACACAGTTTATATGGCTAGAGTCAGACGGAACCCACTCTCAAGTGAGTATAATGTACTAAGATCAGAACATCTGACAAGACAATATGTATGATGTCACGACAGGGCAATAACAATGAATATCAGCATTATGATGTACACTGTCTGTATGGATGGAGTCAGACAGAGCCCACTCTTAAGTGAGTATAATGTACTAAGATCAGAATATCTGACAAGACGATATGTATGATGTCACGACAGGGCAATAACAATGATTATCAGCATTATGATGTACACAGTTTATATGGCTAGAGTCAGACGGAACCCACTCTTAAGTGAGTATAATGTACTAAGATCAGAATATCTGACAAGACAATATGTATGATGTCACGACAGGGCAATAACAATGTATGTCAGCATTATGATGTACACAGTATATATGGCTGGAGTCAGACGGAACCCACTCTTAAGTGAGTATAATGTACTAAGATCAGAATATCTGACAAGACAATATGTATGATGTCACGACAGGGCAATAACAATGTATATCAGCATTATGATGTACACAGTATATATTGCTGGAGTCAGACAGAGCCCACTCTTAAGTGAGTATAATGTACTAAGATCAGAATATCTGACAAAACAATATGTATGATGTCACGACAGGGCAATAACAATGAATATCAGCATTATGATGTACACAGTTTATATGGCTGGAGTCAGACGGAACCCACTCTCAAGTGAGTATAATGTACTAAGATCAGAATATCTGACAAGACAATATGTATGATGTCACGACAGGGCAATAACAATGTATATCAGCATTATGATGTACACAGTATATATGGCTGTAGTCAGACGCAAACCACTGTTAAGTGAGTATAATGTACTAAGATCAGAATATCTGACAAGACAATATGTGTGATGTCACGACAGGGCAATAACTATGAATATCAGCATTATGATTTACACAGTTTATATGGCTGGAGTCAGACTGAACCCACTCTCAGTTGAGGGTGGAAATATATCCATATCAAAAAGTTACTCAGATTAGAGTTAGGGTAGCTCATTGGCCTGGTGGTTATTGCATCATAATCCCTGAATCAAGAAGTCAGAGGTTCGAGCCTTGCCCTTCGCATGAGAAAACCAACAATGTGGTTTCTGACCAGGTCCGACACTAACCGGCTTGTACAGTCGCAGAAGAAGGCTAGAGATGTGAAATTTCGGATTTAGAAAATAGAGGAATTGTACTGTGTAGCAAAAACAAAGGTGCTGATCAGCTTTGCAGTTACAGCGAAGCTGGTCTGTGCCTTTGTTTTCGCATATGCAGATTGTTGGTTTTCTGATGCAGTGGCCCATATTAAATACCCTATAATTGGAGCAGCTGGTTTTGAATTTCTGTCTTACATGGTCTTAAACCTCAGAGAAATGCACATTTAATCAATTATTGATTAACACGAAAGATACTGGTAGCTATATAAACAAGTTTAAGCGTTTCCAAAACGCTTGCGATCTCTCAGCACTAATTTCATTGTATGACCATATAATTATAAACCCACGGCGATAACCACAAACCGGTTCAACGTGAGCTTTCATACCCGAGCCGACATGCGCTATTTGGTGTGACCCAATCGAAGCTGACTCGTCCAATCAAGTACGACGGAAGTCGGAAGTCGGTGGTCGATTAAGCCCCACATTCTGATCTTGATCAACTATATATGCGATCTCCCGTTGGGAGATCGCAATTATTTTATTTAACGCAAGTTGGACTATTCATGTTAAACATTTTTCCCATGGTTAGAGCTGTGAGAGAGGCCACAGGGGAGAGAAGCCTTGTGTTAACTAGGTCAACATATCCAGGGTCAGGGAAAGTTGGAGGTCACTGGCTAGGGGATAATGAAAGCAAGTGGCCACATCTGGCTGAATCTATTATTGGTACGTTGCTTGGAAGGCTTAAAATTTAATAAATGTATGAAATCTATACTGAGCAGAGGGTACAAGATATACAATGAATTTTCTTTTATTCTGTCTTTGCGGTATAAATCCTCATTTGAACGGCTCTTTTCATATTGCTTTTAAATAACTCCCAAAACATACCTTGAACATTTGCAAAGCTTTGCCAAAGTCCCCAGATAAGACATTGTTGTATGCCTCTGGATTTCCAGAGACTGAAAACATCCCCATCACTTCAAATAAATTCTCAAATTCTGATTTTATTCGAATATTTGCATACAGTTTGTCAGTTTACATGTGACATTGTTTTTCCAGGGATGCTGGAATTCAACCTATTTGGTATACCCTATGTAAGTTATCTGTTTTATCTTGGAAACATGTACAATCAATGTATGGAGTTTTGTCAAAGATTTTGTGTAAATAAATAGCTATTTTCATTCAGATGTTCATAGTGATTCATACGTGCACAGACATCTGTTTTTCATGGAGACATTGTCTTAAATTTCCATCTTGACTTGACTGAAAGATTCTTGACTGGAACATTAAAACACAAAACAAACAAAAGTCATGTAAAACATAGTGAACTTATGGTGATAATGCACTAATCATTTCTAGCCATGGCTCCTCCTCACCCACCCCATCCCAAGGGGGACAGGGGATAGGCGTGGAAATGAGTGGGGCTTTGACCAAAGTTTTGCCACGGCAGTCCGGGGGAAATACAATGTACCCATGGTTTGCTTTATATAGGCAAAAAGGGCTGTGAAATGAAATGATAGCAGGCTTGGTGGAAAAACAGCAGTGGTTTTACCAACAAGCAGTCCCTGCTGGACCAAAAGTCTCCTCTATTCCCCGGGGATTTGGGGGGGGGGGGCGTATGGTTACAAATGACTAGTGCATTATTTGAAAACAGTTACAGTGCAGCTGATCAGCTACATAGTTTGAACAATTTCTCTTACTTCATGAATACCAAATATGAAGCCTTTGGTCATGCTTTGAAACCTTGAAAACCATTTTTCTCATTACACAATTTATCTAACATCTATTACACTAAATATTTTGTTGAAAGAAAAATGTTCAATTTTGAGTCTGTTTTCTGCAACAGATAGGAGCGGATATCTGTGGATTCTTTGGTAACTCGACTGCTGAGCTTTGTACACGCTGGATGCAACTTGGGGCCTTCTATCCATTCAGCAGAAACCATAATGGAATAAATAATATTGTAAGTAAAAAAATATATATTAAAATGAAAAATGATGCTTTGTAAAATGGTTATATGGAATTATAATTAGTCAAATAAACTTTATTGCATTGTTATTACATTTATTTGTTTGTTTTTTGTAGGGGTGGGGAAAGACAGTGGCCTCCCAGCGGGCACATGACGTCATATCAACGTCGATGCGACGTCATGATGTCTCATCGACGTCGATCTGATGTCATTATGACGTCATGTGCCTGCTGGGTAGCACATCCACTAGCAACAGGTGCTAAGCAATGCACATTAAGTCCCCATTGTACCTGTACTTGTTAATATCCAGGGAGCTGTCCTAACATAACTGAAAAATTGTTGACTGGATGTTAGCCCACAAAACAAATGAATAAGCACTGTAACATAGGATGTGATTAAATGATGAAATGTACATGATATCCAATTTATTTTCAGGAGCAAGATCCAGGATATTTTGGTGAGGCTGTTGCCAAGGCATCAAGAGAAGCCCTGGAGACTAGATACTGGCTTTTACCCTACCTATATACACTATTTCACAGAGCACATAAAGATGGGCACACTGTTGTTAGACCTCTGTTTCATGAGTAAGTCCAGATGTTGGCTTTTACCCTATCTGTATGAATTGTTTAACAGAGCACACAAAGATGTGCTTTACCCTGTTGTTATAGACCTCACTGATGGCTGTATTTGTTATAATGAAACCAGTTTCAGTTTTGTTTAGCGAAACCGGTTTCAAACCAGAACTGGTTCTCTAATTTGTTTTACTAAGAGTAGACAGTTGTTTTGCTAAAACAGATGTGCACATAGATTGACATTCTACATTAAACCTTTTCCATTAGAAGAAAAGTTATGTTTCAGGTTGCTTGTTTCCTGCATACACATTTTCACTTGGAAATCAAGAATGAACACCAAAAATTTCTAATGCTCTTTGCCATAAAAGTGAACCCATGAAAATAGAGACATGAACACAGATGAACTGTATATCATAGCTATTGGATTTGTAATATGCATGGGTATTAAATGGGCCCTGATGCAAGAAAACCAGTCTTTGGGGTTTTCAACCAGGTCTGATACAAACCATTCGTAAAGTCATAGGAGAAGGCTAAAAACTTGAAATTAGGATTGTAAAGGGAGAAGAGGGGCCATAACTATCCATGAAAGAAAACAATGGCTCTGATCAGCTGTTTTCGCACACACACAAAAGTCGGCTTTCTCCTGACATGGCCAAAATGATTCTACTTTCTTTCATAGATTCCCTACAGACAATAAGACCTGGAGTATTGACAAGCAGTTTCTGTGGGGTTCAGCTCTTATGATAGTACCCATATTAAAACAAGTAAGTATACTATTTGTGAATCTAGGGCAAAAATTATGTGTTTCGGGTTTACAAGAAAGCCAGTGAACAGTCAACAGGCTGTTCAGACAACAAAAATGGTCGAACACTTGACATTCCCAATTTGGTAGTGCAGAATGGAGAATAGGCAAATAGGTTATTGCAAAGATCACTGCTTTATAAGGTAAAGGACATGTCTGATCAGGCCCCAAGGTCATAAAACTTTTCATGCTCACTTCAGCTGAGACTAAAATTTATTCTGCTCTTAAATGTTAAAATGCCAACAATTGTTGGCATTTTAACATTTATTAGCAGGATAAATTAAAGACTTTGGTGACTTAAACCTAAAATTTCAATGCATTTGGGCTATTTCAGTATTTATGAGCAGTTTAAATTTCATACTCAGCTGAGTTGAGCTTCAAGAAAGTTTTATAACCTCCGAACCAGGTCTTCTATCTGTGGCTCTTTGCTCCTGTCCAATAAGTTGAAGATGTAGAGTAAAATCATTTGAGCCGTGTTGTGAGAAAATCAGATTTTTGCCTAGGCGAAGGCAAAAACAAAGGCACAGCTCAGCTTTTCAGTATCTGCGAAGCTGATCAGCGCCTTTGTTTTCACTACACAGATAGTACAATTCCTCTACTTTTAAAATCCAAAATTTTCCAGTCTCTGATCATCTTCTGTGCTTGTACAGCTCGGTTTGTGTCAGTCCTGGTCTGAAAAACCCGAAGACCGGTTTTCTCGTGTCTCGGCTCATTTTGCGTATGCAAAATTTAGGATTGGAACAATACATGTAAATTTATATGAGCCGCCTCGTGGGAAAACCAACAGTGTGGTTTCCGAACAGGTCCGACACAGACAGGTCTGTGCAGTCACAGAAGATGGCTAGAAGCTTGAAATTTTGGATTTAGAAAGAAGAGGAATTGAACTATCTGTGTAGCGAAAACAAAGGCGATGATCAGCTGTGCAGTTACTGAACATCTGATCTGCGTCTTTGCTTTTGCCAATGCATGTTGTTGAATTTCTTATGCAGTGGCTCATTTAATATTTCACTTTTCAGGGTCAGACCAAACTTGACATCTACCTACCGCCCAGTGATATATGGTACAACTTCTACACTGGTAGCAGTGCAGGCCTGTCTGGGTCTGTATCTGAGGATGTTAACATAGATTCCAAGATCAGTCTGTTTGTCAGAGGGGGTCGGATTTTACCCATGCAGGAACCAGCTAACAACACGTATTACAGGTAGGGAAGTTGGTGTATCATCGGTTAAATATAACAAAGAATTCCCCATGGAATAGTGGTTAATAGTGGTTAAGTCACTCGCCTTGTAAATCAGAGTAATAGTGGTTAAGTCAATGTCCTCTTAATCAGAGTCAATTCATCTTACATGTACATGACTTTAAAACATGATGCCATTTCCATATGACATTAGCTGTTGGTAGGATGTTAAACCCCATATCACATATATCACATAATGAAACAAAACATGTAAATGAGTTTACAAGGAATAGTCCATAAAATGGGGTATTCCTATGTGTTTCATAATTCCCGTTTCACACAAGACTTGCAATAGTGTGAGAAAATGAGTAGGAGGAAAGTGTGCAAATAGCTAAGTAGAACCAGGGTGTGCAACAATCAAACACCATAGCCATCCAAAGTATGTGATGGAACAGGAAACTCCATTGGACATAAACAATTATCTGTGAGTTTGATCTCTCCTAGAGTTTGGTTGTCACATAAACTCTTCATGGTAATGGTTAATACCCACCAAGTGGTGGCTCTGTCCGGACATGACTGAAAAATTGTTAACTGAGATGTTGAACCACAAATCAAACAAACAAACTATCTATATTATTAGCTCACCTGAGCCGTCAGGCTCACAAGGTGAGCTTATAGTATACCCATGCTCCGTCGTCCGTCCGTCCGTCCGTCCGTCCGTCGTCCGTCTTCCACCATTTTCAAAGATCTTCTTCTCTGAAACAGCTTGGCCAATCAAAGCCAAATTTTACATGAAGCATCTATGGGAAGGGGGAACCAATGTGTATATAAATAATCCAGGTCACATGACCAAGATGGCCGCCATGCCCATATATGGTAAAAACTCTTCAAAAATCTTCTTCTCCGGAACCACTGGACTGATTTCAACCAAACTTGGCATGAAGCATCGATGACTCAAGTACTACAATGTGTATATAAATCATGACCTTGCTGTGACCTTGACCTATTTTACGGCAAGGTCAACATAGGTCGCCTTTGCATTTGAATGGGAAAAATTGTTAAATTGTCATTTAAAGGAAAAATCTTGCAGAAAATGAGCAGTAGGACTGAATATTAATGATTCTGAAAAAAATTGGGCACCAGGGGCTCATCCGCCCCCACCCCGGGGCAATATACATGTATATTATCATAATATTCAAACATCTTCTTCTCTGAAACCGCTTGGCCAATCAAAGCCAAATTTTACATGAAGCATCTATGGGAAGGGGGAACCAATGTGTATATAAATAATCCAGGTCACATGACCGAGATGGCCGCCATGCCCATATATGGTAAAAACCCTTCAAAAATCTCCTTCTCCAGAACCGGTTGACCGATTTCAACGAAACTTGGCACGAAGCATCCATGGCTCAAGCACTACAATGTGTATATAAATCATAACCCTCTGATGACCTTGATCTATTTTACGGGAAGGTCAACATAGGTCGCCAATGCATTTGAATGGAGAAAACTTTTAAAATGTCATTTAAAGTGAAAGTCTTGCAGGAAATGGGCAGTAGGACTGGATATTAATGATTCTGAAAAAAATTGGACCCCAGGGGCTCATGTGACCCACCCCGGGGCAATATACATGTATATTTCCATAATGTTCAAACGTCTTCTCCTCTGAAACGGCTTGGCCAAACAAAGCCAAATTTTATGTGAAGCATCTATAGAATGTGGGAATCAATGTGTATATAAATAATCTAGGTCACATGACCAAGATGGCCGCCATGCCCATATATGGTAAAAACCCATCAAAAATCATCTTCTCTGAAACCAATAGACTGATTTCAAGGAAACTTGGCGTGAGGCATCAATGGCTAAAGTACTCCAATGTATATATAAATCATGACCCTGTGATGACCTTGACCAAGTTTATGGCAAGGTCAACATGGGTTGCCTATGCATCTGAATTGGGAAAACTGTTAAAATGACATTTGAAGGAAAAAGCCAACAGGAAATTGGCAAATGGACAGAATATTGAAGATTCTGAAAAAAGAAAATGGCCCAAGGGCTTCATCTGCCCCTGCACTGGAGTTAAATACCATAATATTCAAACATGTTTATTGGTATATGCAGCTGATCTCAGGTGAGCGTTTACAGGACCATTGGTCCTCTGGTTATTTTTAGTCGTCAGAAGCCTATGAAGTTGTTGGTTGCCCTGGACAACCAAGGTCAAGCTGAAGGTGAACTGTTCTGGGATGATGGAAACTCTGTTGGTGAGTAAAACAACCTGAAGCCTGAGTATGACCGTGCTTCTTCCAGAACAGAATGCTGATCTTTTTAAAAATCTTCCATATAAAAGACCACAAGTTATAGGTATTTATTATATATCACAACCAGAAGTGATTTCTCAAGCTTTTTCTTTGTGCAAGAATAAGCCTTAATCTGTAAAAACTTTATGCATTTTCTTAAGTATGCCTAAAATTGCTTTTAAAAAGGAGATATAGAGGATATTTGTGAAAAGACTTTTTAAGCTGATGTTTGCATCTGACAAACAAACACTTCCATTTTAGTTTAAAAAAAGGCAAATTTACATTATCACATTATTTTGCCCTTTATTTTTGACACTTGATCATTTATCAAATGATTCTTACTGTTTCAGATACCTACAAAAATGAGACCTATTTCTTTGCTAGTTTTAAAGCAGAAAAGGTTTGTTCAAACAGTTTTGATATGGGTTTACAAGCTACAAGATTACTTTTTGATACTATGTTTTTATTCATTTTGTTGATATGTCTAAAATTGTCAGACAAAACAGCTTCACAAAACTGATGATAAGTATTTTAGAGATCATAATTTAATTGGTACATAGCAATGTTAGATGGGATAACATTCTATTGGCTACAATATCACAAAAATCAAACACTGAAATACATTTATAACTTGTAGTCGCCTTTCTGTCTGTATATGTTAATATAAGCATTTATCTGTGGCATAACATTTTTAGGTCTAACATGCAAGATACCTGTTACATAATTCATGTCTTAAACTCTTGTACTGCTTTTATGTGCCAGGATTCATTATCCATGAAGATACACCATAACACAGAAAAGTTGATGGATAACTTAAGAATAGATGAGATACAAGTCTATGGTGCTCCTGATGACATCCATGTAGTGTATCTGGACTACTTCACACAGTTCTATGACTACGACTATGATAATGTGAGTATCATGAATATACAGTGTAGTACTTGAGTCATATTCAATGCAACATGATCAGATAAGTTGAGGGGGACATGGTGGCCTAGTAGTGATAGAGTCCAGATTACGCAGCAAGATGTCAAGTTTGAAACTTTAACCACATCAAAGTCCTGGGCCCAGTTGTTCAAAACTAACGATGTCGTTAGTTAACGTTTCGTTAAAATTTCAAACATTAATATTGTTCAAAACTAACAATGTCGTTAGTTAACGTTTCGTTAAAATTTCAAACATTAATATTACAAATACACTGTTATTTTTTGTTGAAAAAATGTGAGAATCCTTTGCACTGCAAAGGATTCTCACATTTTTTCAACAAAAAATTACAGTGTATTTGTTACTTTTTCTGATATTTGCTTAACAAATTTTATGTCTTAACGATATGGTTAAGCTAACGATGCTTTGAACAACTGGGTCCAGGTTATGTATCCAGGAAGGCTTCAAGCAATGGCTCCATCTTGACATGACTGAAAACTGTTCAATGAGATTTGAGCTGCCTCATGGGAAAACCAACAATGTGGTTTTTAGCTCACCTGAGCCGAAGGCTCACAGGTGAGCTTATAGTATACCCATGCTCCGTCGTGGGTCCGTCGTCCACAATTTCAAAGATCTTCTCCTCTGAAACCGCTTGGCCAATCATAGCCAAACTTCATGTGGCGCATCCTTAGGAAGGGGGAACGAAAGTTCATATAAAAGGACCAGGTCACATGACCAAGATGGCCGCCATGGCTATAAATAGCAAAAACCTTTAAAAATCTTCTTCTCCAGAATCAGTGGGCCGATTTCCACGAAACTTGGTATGTAGCATCGGGGACGCGGGCCCATCATGGTTAATATAAATCATGACCCTAGGATGACCTTGACCTATTTTACGGCAAGGTCTACTTCGGTCGCCAATGCATTTGAATGGGAAAAAATGGTAAAATGCTATTTAATGGGTAAAACTTACTGGGAATAGGCAAATGGACAGAAGATTAATGTTAACGGAAAATTTTAGCCCCTGGGGGTTGTCTGCCCCTGCCCCGGGGCTGTATACATGTATATGACCATAATATTAAAACATCTTCTTTTCTGAAACCGCTAGGCCAATCAAAGCCAAACTTCATGTGGAGCATCCTTGGGAAGGGGGAATGAAAGTTTATATAAATGGTCAAGGTCACATGACCAAGATGGCCGCCATGGCTGTAAATAGCAAAACCGTTTAAAAATCTTCTTCTTCAGAACCAGAAGGCCTATGATTTTGAAACTTGGTGTGAAGCATTTGTGAATGGAGCTCTACAAAGTTTATAGAAAATCATGACCCTGGGATGACCTTGACCTATTTTACGGCAAGGTCAGCTTAGGTCTCCCATGCATTGGAATGGGAAAAAAATAGGAAAAATGTAATCAAATGGCAAAAAACTTGCTAGAAATGAGCAAATGGACAAAAGATTTATGTTTAAGAAAATATTTTGGGCCCAGGGGGCTGTCTGCCCCTGCCCAGGGGCTATATACATGTATATGATCATAATATTGAAACATATTCTTCTCTGAAACTGCTAGGCCAATCAAAGTCAAACTTTTTGTAGAGCATCCTTAGGAAGAAGGAATGAAAGTTTGTATACATGGTCAAGGTCACATGACCAAGATGGCTGCCATGGCTATAAATAGCAAAAACGTTTAAAAATCTTCTTCTTCAGAACCAGAAGGCCTATGATTGTGAAACTTGGCATGAAGCATTAAGGAATGGAGGTCTACAAAATTTATATAAATCATAACACTGGGATGACCATGACCTATTTCACGGCAAGGTCAACTTTAATAGATCGCCCATGGAGAATGGAGAAAAAAATTATTGTTAAAATGTCATTTGAAGGACAAAACTTGCAGTTAATTGGCAAATGGACTGAATTTTTATGATTTTAAAAAGACATTGACTACAGGAGTTATTCCGACCCTGCCCTAGGGTTATATACATGCATTGTACCATTCTAGTCTAACAAGTTTATTGGTACATGTATGTATCTCAGGTCTCAGGTTAGCGTTTACAGGACCATTGGTCCTCTGGTTTAACAGGTCCGACACAAACCGGGCTGTACAGTCACAGAAGACACCTAGAAGATTTAAGAAGAAGAGGGATTGTACTTTCTTAGTAGCGAAAACAAAGGCGCTGATCAGCTTCAGGTTACCGCGAAGCTGATCTGCGTCTTTGTTTTCGCCTATGCATATTGTTGGTTTTCTCATGAAGCGGCTCATTTTAATAACAAGCCAAACAAACAAACAAATACTTTTCCGAGATGTTTCTTTTGTTTTGGGTTTACAAGTGTAACCTTAATTACAGAAACGTTGTTTTAAGATATCAATAAAATAAGTTAAAATGACTCTAAACTTTTTTTATTTCAGCCAAATCATTGGGTAAAGAACTTATATTAAATTAAATATTTTATTTTCTCTCTTACTTATACTAACACAATCAATGAGTTAGATAAAATACAAGTGTTTGTTACAGAGCTCTCATGTTCTGACAGTAAAGAACCTGGGGATTGATTTAAATAGAGATTTCACTCTTACCTGGAGGTAATTTATTCATTTTTCTCATTCACAATACACTTAATAACCATTTTAGGTCCCATATAAAATGGAAACTTTATGAAAAGAGAGATTTTCTTTCACATAATTGTTGCCTATGATGGCAAACTTTGTATGTGCAGTTATCTTACTTATAAGCTATTGAATATGATCAACATTTTATGTTTGTCAGAAATTAATTTAGAAGGTTGTCATTTTACAATGTACTTAATGCATTGTTTCTCATTGTAAAGCACAGTGTCTTTATTTTAGCTTGATTGATTTCCTTGCAGACGTCAAGACATGAAGCAGCTGATAGATTGTTATCCTGAAGCATTCCGTGGTGTTGACATAGTAACAAAAGCTGAGTGTGAGAGGCGAGGCTGTAACTATGATGACACACACTCACAGCTGCCATCTTGTTTCCAAGTAGCAGGGAATTCTGGGTACAGAGTTGCTGGTCCAAAAATAGACACAGCCTTGGGATTCAAGTACTTGCTACAGCACAAAGGGAACAAGGGGCCATATTCTTCAGACAAAAATAAGGATATTGAATACCTTACATTTGAAGTAGAAATGAGAGAGGATAATGTTCTAAGATTCAAGGTATATTCCATTAAATGAGGAAGTTTTAATGAATACGATTAATACAAGTTGAAGATTATACATTATTTGAATAATATTATTTGAGCCGCGTCAGGAGAAAACCCGATAATTGCCTATGCGAAAACAAAGGCGCAGATCAGCTTCACAGTAACTGCGAAGCTGATCAGCGCCTTTGTTTTTGCTACACGGATAGTGCAATTCCTCGTCTACTTATATCCAAAATTTCAAGCCTCTAGCCTGCTTCTATGACTTCACAGGCCGGTTTGTATCAGACCTGGTCAGAAATCCCGAATACCGGTTTTCTCTCGCTGCGGCTCATTTTCTGTATGTAATTAGTTGGTCAAAAGTATGAGTTGGCAGTATTGAACAAAAAAGAAAGGCAAAAAGTACTTAAGATTTATACACAAGATAGCAATTTCTTGTTATCTTCCTCTAAAACTAATTCCAAGACAGGTTATGCCGTGACAAGAGCTATCGATCCTATGATACCGAGTCGATCAATTTCTGATCATCACCTCAGGCCAGAGTTTTAATTTACATTGCTGGACATTTACAAATTTTAATCACAGCTTCTATTTTCAGTTTGATGATGCCAACTCAACAGACAGATATAAAGTTCCAATGACCCTTAATCTAGGGACCAACAAGTCCCAGAGCCCTAGTTATGAAGTAACAGTCACCAGTGAGGACCCCTTCATTTTCAAGGTCACCAGGAAAAGTGATGGCACAGTCTTGTAAGTATCTTCATACTCCAGAAGAAATAGCAAGAAAATTTCAAGTTACACTCACAAAGAGCAAAAATAGCCAAATTTGTATCTTGAAATGACTAAAAGACCTTTGTATTAGCTACTTTTAAATTTTTGCATTAAGCATGCTCGTACTGTGAGTATAGGTGGTATGCCTATGTATTGCATGCTGAAGGTCAGCATTGCGCAAATTTTGAAAATTGGTTCACAAGAATGAGTTAAAAGCTCCAAGAAATTATATTGAACATTGCTGGTTATTTTAAAAGTCTTTGGTTTTTTAGCATGTGTTGGCCTATGTTAATTGTTATAACGCTAGTTGAGCATATTTGACTACCGGTATTATGTCTCCCCCCGACAGGGTCGGGAGACATATTGTTTTTCCCCGTGCGTCTGTCCGTCCGTCCGTCCGTCCGTCCGTCTGTCTGTCTGTCCGTCACAAATCGTGTCCGCTGTATAACTTGAAAACCGTTAAAGATTTTTCAATGAAACTTGGTACACTTGTAAACCACGACGAGACGATGTGTCATGCACAAGAACCATAACTCTAGCTTGAGTATTTTTGGAGTTATTTCCCTTTGATTATTTTCGATACAATTTCGTGTCCGCTGTATAACTTGAAAACCGTTAAAGATTTTTCAATGAAACTTGGTACACTTGTAAACCACGACGAGACGATGTGTCATGCACAAGAACCATAACTCTAGCTTGAGTATTTTTGGAGTTATTTCCCTTTGATTATTTTCAATACAATTTTGTGTCCGCTGTATAACTTGAAAACCGTTTAAGATTTTTCAATAAAACTTGGTACACTTATTAAGCATGATCAGACGATGTGTCATGCACAAGAACCATAACTCTGGCTTGTATTTTATGAGTTATTTCCCTTTGATTATTTTCCATACAATTTCGTGTCCGCCTTATAACTCGAAAACCGTAAGAGTTATTTCAATGAAACTTGGTACACTTATAAAGCACGATGAGATAATGTGTCGTGCTAAAGAACCATAACTCTTGCTTGCATATCTTTGGAGTAATTTCTCTTTGATTATTTTCCATACAATTTCGTGTCCACCCTATAACTTGAAAACCGTAAGAGAAATTTCAGTGAAACTTGGTACACTTATAAAGCACGATGAGACGATGTGTCATGCACAAGAATTATAACTCTTGCTTTCATATCTTTGGAGTTATTTCCCTTTGATTATTTTTCCATACAATTTCATGTCCACTCTATAACTTGAAAACCGTAAGAAATATTTCAATGAAACTTGGTACACTTATAAAGCATGATGAGTTGATGTGTCATGCTAAAGAACCATAACTCTTGCTTGCATATCTTTGGAGTTATTTCCCTTTGATTATTTTTCATACAATTTTGTGTCTGCTCTATAACTCAAAAACCATTAGAGATTTTTCAATGAAACATGGTACACTTATAAAGCATGATGAAACGATGGTTCATGCTCAAGAATCATTACTCTTGCTTTCATATCTTTGGAGTTATTTCCCTTTGATTATTTTCCATACAGTTTCGTGCCGGCTCTATAACTTGAAAACCGTAAGAGATATTTCAACGAAACTTGGTACACTTATAAAACAGAATGACAGGACATGTGATGCACAAGAACTATAACTCTTGCTTGCATATTTTGGACATGCGCGTAGAAAGGGGGGAGACATCAGTTTTCACATAGAAAACAAATTCTAGTTTGATGTTGGTTTTCAGTATTAAAAATGATTATGAATTATAACTTTAACCCATATATGACGAATGGACTTGCCCACTCGTTATCATTTGGATTAGTCCACTTTCATTTTTAGGGGCTTCAGGTGTGATTTTAAAATTTTATCCCATTTTTTGATGAAATTCCTCTAAGCAAACAGAATAGCCCCAGATGGGACGCCGCGTTCTGCGGCGTCACATCTGGGGCTATTCTGTTTGCCTATGTCCTATAAAAAGGACGCCAGGCTTATATGAGTTAAGATCATAAGGTTTTGTTTCTCCTGTCTATAGGTGGGATATGAGCAGTCTGGTGTTCTCTGATCAGTATCTACAGATCTCTACAGCCCTACCCTCCTCCTATATCTATGGGTTTGGAGAGAATGTTCACCACTCGTTTAGACATGACTTGAGGTACCAGAAGTGGCCAATGTGGTCCAGAGATCAACCCGTACCATGGGGAGTAAGTTTATTTCTCGGAGAATTAAATGAATTGTGGATATTTAACAGAAAGAACACAGAAAGTAAGGGGGTAGTTTGTCTGATTGGTAATGACGTTGATCTACAGTTGATCCTAAATCTGGCACATTGCTTTCATGAAGATTTAGTCATGAAAATATTTCTTCAGCCATTTTTCTTTTCCCCAGACATTTGTCAGGTAGTTGGGAAAGAATAATGTGCACTAAGCACTGGTAACCTGCCTCTGGGAGGCTTGCCCAAGAATGTGGCTTATATAACTAACAATACTGATATTACCTTAGCTGTGGGTCTGAAGCACTAGATCAAACAAACAGCAAAGTGAAGATGTAAATACGGAATTATGTCAAATGTATCAAATGAGCTGCGACACGAGAAAACCGGTCTTCGGGGTTTCCGACCAGGTCTGACACAAACCAGCCTATACAACCACAGAAGATAGAAGCTTGAAAATTCGGATTTAGGAAGAAGAGGGATTTTACTATCTGATTAGCTAATATAAAGGCGCTGATCAGCTTCACAGTTACTGCAAAGCTGATCTGCACCTTTGTTTTTGCATAGGTGAAAATCCGTTTTTCTCATGACGCGGCTCAAATTTTTATCGAAGGCTGTGAAACATGCATGTAGTTCACTATAAAATAATACAGAAGTTCATTTTAATTGAAAGGTCACTCATTATGTTTTTATGTCAGTTTTATGATAAATCCTGCATTTTTTTAAGTTATCTAAAGTGAAAACATGATTTCTTTTTTCTTACCCAGGGTCACAATAACCACTATGGTGTCCATCCGTACTACATGTGCATGGAGGATAGTGGGAACTCACATGGTGTCCTGCTGCTCAACAGTAATGCACAAGGTAATGTAGTCTGAAAGTTTCTTTGGTGATCCCCTTGGCCGATCATTCCATCAGCAAACTGCTGAGTCCAGTGTGTGTTTGAGCCCCATGTGCAGCACATAAGGGACAACATTACGAAAACATGCCCATGTAATGTACAGATTTTTCTGAAGTTGTAAAATTTAAAAATTTTCAAAGATTTTTTTTTTTTATTTTTCTTATTTTTGCTCAAAACATAGATTGAGGGTACATGTTAGAACCGCATCTGCGAGGCGGTTCTAACGAGTACTCGCAATCTATGTTTTGGAGCAAATATAAGAAAAATAAGTATACCCCTGTATACCCCAGTTTTACTATATGAGCCGCATTGTGAGAAAAACAGATTTTTGCCTATGCCAAAACAATGACGCAGATCAGCTTCGCAGTAACTGCGAAGCTGATCAGCGCCTTTGTTTTCACTACACGGATAGTACAATTTCTCTTGTTCTTAAATCCAAAATTTCAAGCTTCTAGCCTGCTTCTGTTACTATACAGGTCGGTTCGTGTCAGACCTGATCGGAAACCTCGAAGACCAGTTTACTCGCGTCGCGGCTCATATATAAGTGGGGTATACATTTCACGGACATGTTTTCCTGATGAAGTCGAGTTCTGCTTATGTGTGTACCTGGTATTTCTCTCCTGGTTTAGTCCTGTTTTGCCCTACCTACATGTACTTATTGGCATGTCTCGTGTAAAATGCAAACCGAATCAAACAAAAAATTGTTTTGAAATATTAAGAATCACAGTATTATTGCAAGTATGACAAAGCATGAATTTGGTCTCTTTCATAAAATTTCCTAAAATATAAAAAGGTGAAGATCCAGACAACTGCAAAGCTGGAATTGGTATCAACATTATTTGAGCCACCTCGTGGGAAAACCAACAATGTGGTTTCCGAACAGATCCGACACAAACTGGCCTGTACAAGCACAGAAGAGAGCTAGCAGCTTGAAATTTCGGATTTAAGTAGAAGAGGAAATGTACTATCCGAGTAGCGAAAACAAAGTTACTGCCAAGCTGATCTGCGCCTTTGTTTTCGCCTATGCAGATTGTTGGTTTTCCCATGTGGCGGCTCAAATATTCTGTTATATCTCAGATTACAGTTTCACCCCTCAGCCTACACTGACATATAGAACTATTGGAGGAATTCTAGACTTCTATATGTTTCTGGGACCAGAACCAGAGACTGTGGTGCATCAGTACACTGGGGTGAGTCCTTACTATTCATTGACTCTCCTTAGGACAATTGATGATTTGATCATAGTATTAAAACAAACTATTGCACTCTGAGCTGTGAGAAAAGGATGGTCTGCTTGTTGCCTCCCCTTCACAGCTGTGACTTATCACTGGAGTATGGGTACTTGTTAACTTTCAAACCCTGAGTCTACCAAGGAAAAGAGAATAAGTCAAATCATCCATACAAATAAGCCTTAGACTATTGGATGGCCGCCCCATATTGCAAATCACTTGGATTTTATCTCCTCCCAGTGTTGGATGACAATGATGTACCAACAACCAAATGATCCGCCTCATGGGAAAATCAACAATGTGGTTTCCGAACAGGTCTGACACAAACCGGCCTGTACAAGCACAGAAGCAGGCTAGAAGCTTGAAATTTTAGAGTTAAGTAGAAGAGGAATTGTACTATCCGTGTAGCGAAAACAAAGGCGCTGATCAGCTTCGCGGTAACCGCGAAGCTGATCTGCGTCTTTGTTTTCGCCTATGCAGATTGTTGGTTTTCCCATGAGGCGGCTCATATACAAGGACTTTTAAGTAACAAAAACAAACATTTAAATAAATAGGTCCTTTGTATTAGAGAATTTGATTTGATTATTTTCTCAGTTTGTACTTGCAGGCTATTGGGCGTCCATATTTGCCGCCATATTGGAGTCTTGGTTTCCAGCTGTGTCGCTATGGCTACAACAATATAAACAATCTGATGGCTGCAGTGGAGAGAACTAGGGCTGCTGGGATACCTCATGTAAGATTTGGAAATGCTAGTTAAATAATTTGATAAATCGAATACTGTAGGTTTGGATATGTTTGCGAGAACTTAACTTTCGCAAATATTCACAAATTTGTTGTCTCATCAAGTTCTCGCTAATAAAAACTTAATAAAAGCCTTATAGATGTCACAAGTACATTCTCCCGAATTGTAGAATGATTAAATAAATGAATAAACAAATAAATAAATTATTATACCATACCATTTTAGGATGTTCAATATGCTGATATAGACCATATGGATGAACGTAAAGACTTCACAGTTGATCCTGTCAACTTCATGGGTCTCAATGATTACTTCAAATCTCTACAAAATGATGGGATGCACATTATAATTATTTTGGTAGGTTGTTTCTTAGTCAACTGAAAGAAACATTTCATTTAAGAAACCAATAATTTTTCTCCATAATTCTTACATTTTATACTAGATGTCCTAGTTGGAATATTTTATTGATGACCAGTTTGAAACATTACATGTTGAAGCAATCTAAATAACAAAAAAAAATGCTAATAAAAAGCAAAACCAGTCAATGACTTCATAAAAAGTTGACATGCATAGTTGGTGGGGGCTATTTTGTTTCTGTCCTGTTAAAATTTAAATAATTATTGCATTTTGATATGGAGCCTAAAGCGTGGCTTGCAGATGTATATGTGACAAAAAAAAGAAACGCAATGGTGTGATTTTCTTGTTAACTTCTTCATAAATCACTGAAATTCAAAACATCACAGAATGTCTATTTCAAATCAAATCTTGCTGAAGTGCACCTTGAGCATACATAAGATGTGTTCTATACCAATATGAAGAAAAAACATTTCCTCAACTGGAGAACATCTCTAAAATGTGATTATGAAAGGTACCATAAACAGACATTTTGTGTACATGTTTCAATTGTGAGATGCAAAAATGATATTTTTTGTATTAAATTAGAAGTTTGTGATGTTGAAAAATACTTTTTGTCTGTAAGAGACTCTAATTGGATTGGTCTTGACCGCTACCGCTGATAAAACAAAGCATAATATACGGTTTATCTCCAGCATTAATATTTACATGTAAAATGTGGTGAAAACAAGAGCTGCAAAACCTTAAGGGAAAACATTACTATTGTTTATGAGCACACTGTTTGCGCAACGTCGGCATTTAGTCTGTGCATGTTATGCCTAGTTTTTAACGTTGTTTTGTTTGATTTCTCAATGACGTTGCAAGCTGTAGAATCTTATTCTGTTTGTTTCTGCATAATTAAGTCCTAAAGTGGTATACATATTGCTCATTTTTATTTTAAAAGAAGTTCTGTGGCGATTGATATACCTAAAGTCGTGTATAAGGTTAATTATATGTGAAAACGCTTATTTTGATGTTTATGACGTCGCATAAATATACGTGACGTCAGTGCAACGTTTGGCGTTAAAACGAAAAAGGTGGGAATATTGAACGTTTTTTCTCTATATCTTCCAACGCAATCCGGTGACCTCCACATTTTATTTGAACTTTTAAATGGTTACCACGTTTCCTATCTGATGGTGTAATTTAATCAAAATCATATGTGTAGTTTAGGAGATATCGCTAAAATACGTACTTTTTCCAGGTTTGAAAATGTTATGTATGACAGTTACTTGTTGAAAGATGTGCATTCAGTACTGGTAAACTTCCCAAGGGAGTATGCCCAGGAAAGTATGATGTTATACATATGATGTTTACTTGTTGTCCTTAGCAATTATTTACTTTTAGTGTCCCAGATATTGGACATAAACAGGTTGTTTACTTCAGAATTTTCTAGAAATTTCAAATTGTTCTTTGACGGAAAAGTCCGGAAAAATCTGGAAGAACCAAAGATGTAGAATCTTCTAGAAAAATCTTTTTTTTATGTCAAAAGAATATTGTGGAATTTTCTGGAAGGATAATGGCCTCTCTAGAATATTCCAAAACATTAAATTTTGGTAAACAACTTGTTATTTTTAGTATATGATATAGAATTTGCTGGAAGAATCCTGAATGTTCCTCAGTGCTATATAAGGGCTACAAATTTTCATAAGGACAATCTTTGGGTACTGTTACTATTAAGAAGTCAAAATCTATCTTACTGGAATTTAAACTTATTCTTGGATTACTTTGTGATATTCGATTCTGGATTGGGACATAGTGCTATTTTGAAACAAACTTTAATTCTTGGGATCAGAAACTGATACAGACTTGTGTTAAAAAATTCTGAGGGACATTCAGACATTCTTTAAGGGAATTAACATCTTGAAAGGTATTGTACATTCATTTTTGTTTGATTGTATATATGCTTTTGATTGTTTCACATGTAATTACTGGTTAAATCACTTCTAAATAAATTTGTTAAATTTTAAACAAAGCTTGTTGCTGGCTAACCAACTTGTTGGTTTCCTTAATCTTCTAGTTACGCCTGGCACGTAACAGAATTGGGGGCTCGAGTCCGTGATTGAAATTTCTTGTGCACCAAATTTATTTAAAATTCTAAAGTATCTTCACTGTTTGCTGTTTAAATAGCTAAAGCCAGCAAAAAGCAACCATGTCATTCAAACTAAGTGACTTTATTGCTGCGCCTTCTCAGGAGCTGTTAGATAAGGCCAAAAAGAGTGACCTCTTAGACATAGCTGATCATTATGGGTTGTCAAATATCAAGACTTCCATGTTAAAACATGAAATTAAGAACATTTTGATTCAGTTTTTTGTTGACGAGGAAATTTTTGATTCCTCGGCTACTTCTCAGATTCTAGTCACTCAGACTGACTTGCAGTTGAGGGAACTAGAAATCAAAAGACAAATTGAGATGGAAAAACTAAAATTTGAGTATGAAGAAAGAATAAGGTTGGAAACTTTAGAACGGGATGAAAGAATAAGGGCAGAAAAGGCCGAAAGGGAAGAAAGAATAAGATTGGAAACTTTAGAACGGGAAGAAAGAATGCATAAACAAAAGTTAGAAATGGAAGAACGAGAGAAGGAAAAACAAAGAGAATTAGAACGAGAAAAAATTGAGTTAGAAAAAGAAAAATTAGAAAGAGAAGAAAGGCTTGAAAAAGAAAAATTAGAACGAGAAGAACGGCTCGAAATTGAAAAAGAAAAATTGAGATTTGAAAATGAAGAAAAAGAAAGAGAAAGGCTATTTCAGTTAAGAATCAAAGAAATTGAATTTAATGAAAAATCAAAATCAAAATCTTTATCTTCAGACACAAGCAAAATATTTGATGTAACAAAACATATCCGACTCGTTCCTCCATTTCAAGAAAAAGAGGTTGATAAATATTTTCTACATTTTGAGAAGGTAGCAGAAAACTTGAAATGGCCAAAAGAGCATTGGACCTTGCTTTTGCAAAGTGTTGTAATTGGTAAAGCTCGAGAAATTTACACTCAGCTTTCTCTTGAGCAAAGCTCAGATTATGATACAGTAAAGGAATTTATTCTTAAGGCTTATGAGCTGGTCCCTGAGGCATACAGGCAGAAATTTAGAGACTGTAGAAAAGAACATGACCAGACTCATGTTGAGTTTGCTAGAACAAAAGAGTAACTATTTGATAGATGGTGTTCTTCAAAGAAAGTAGGCTCTGATCATGCAAAGCTAAGGCAGCTCATGCTTGTTGAAGAATTCAAACGGTGCATAAATTCTGATGTTAAGGCTTTCTTGAACGAAAGAGAAGTTGAAAACTTGGAAACAGCAGCACGTTTAGCTGATGACTATGCTTTGACTCATAAGGCTTCATTTGTCAACAAGCCATATCCTAGGAAACCATATAACCCTCAATCAAAGCAAATTGCCCCTCAGTCAAAACCATATTCCCCTCAGTCCGGTCCCAAAGCCAATCCCAGTAATCCAACTGACAATTCCAGTCCAAAACCCAAATTTTCTAGTGAAAACAAAGGACAAAATCCCTTATCCCAGCCAATTTGTAATTATTGTAAGAAAACTGGCCACATTATTTCTGAATGTTTGGCACTGAAACGAAAGAAAGAAAGAGAAAATATAGATTGTGCTAAACCGACAGGCCTCACCTCCTTAAAGGCTAAACCACAGTCTTGTATCCAGGAAGAAAACCCTATACTGACCAGAACTTGTAAAGAGTCAGTCTCTGAGGATTCTATTATGGAGATTTATGAACCATTCTTATCAGATGGTTTTGTGTCACTTAACAGTGACTCTGCCCAGTCTACCCCTATCAAAATCTTACAAGATACCGGAGCTTCTCAATCCCTTATCTTGGCAGATACCTTGCCATTTTCCGAGAAGTCTTCTTCTGGGACAAGTGTCCTTATCCAGGGCGTAGAGTGTGGATTTGTTAACGTACCCCTCCATAATATCTATTTGTCCTCTGACTTAGTAACAGGTCCCGTGGCTGTAGGTATTAGACCTTATCTACCTTTTAAAGGTGTTCACTTGCTGTTAGGCAATGATTTGGCAGGAGATAAGGTTGTGGTAAACCCACTTTTGACCAGCACACCATGTGTTGATCAACCGCCTGATCCCATTGAGCAGGAAATTCCTGACCTTTACCCTTCTTGTGCTGTTACTAGGGCAATGGCTAAGAAAGCCAAATTATATGATGGGATGCAGGACATAAATTTAACTGACACTTTGATAGGTCAGTCCTTTAATAAAGAGATTTCAACATCTCTTTCCCCTAGTCAGTCTGATATTCAGACTGACCCTAGCAATCCAAGGTCAGGGTCAGAAAATGACCTTTCACCTTCCAACTCAAATGACCAAGGTCATGACCAGCTGTCAAGGTCACAGCTTTGTAAAGAACAACACAGTGATCCTGAGATCTCGCCTTTATTTGAAAGGGCTTTTAATGAAAATGAAATATCCCAGGTTCCTGTTTGCTATTATGTCAAAAATGGCATTTTGATGAGAAAATGGCGTCCTCCGGATGTCTCCGCAGCAGATGAGTGGACTGTTAACCACCAAATTGTGGTTCCTAGGGTTTATCGCCCTGAAATCTTAAACTTGGCTCATGAAACACCCATGTCAGGCCATTTAGGTGTAAATAAGACCTATCACAAGATTCTAAATCATTTCTACTGGCCAGGATTAAAATCTGATGTTTTACAGCATTGCAAATCCTGCCACACTTGTCAAATGGTAGGAAAGCCCAATCAGACCATTCCAAAAGCTCAATTGCAGCCCATTCCTGCCTTTGATGAACCTTTCAGCAGAGTGATTATTGATTGTGTAGGTCCCTTACCCAAAACAAAGAAAGGTTGTGAATATCTTCTGACCATAATGTGTGCTTCAACTCGCTTTCCTGAAGCTATCCCACTCAGAAATATCAAGGCTAAAACAATAGTTAATGCACTTGTGAAGTTCTTCACATTTGTAGGCCTCCCAAAATCTATCCAGTCAGACCAGGGCTCAAATTTTATGTCAGGAATTTTTCAGCAAGTCATGTACGAACTTGGAATTAAGCAATACAAGTCATCGGCTTACCACCCTGAAAGCCAAGGTGCCTTAGAAAGATTCCATCAAACTTTGAAAAACATGATCAGATCTTACTGCTTTGACACTGAAAAAGATTGGGATGAAGGCATACACTTGCTTCTATTTGCTGTAAGAGAATCTGTACAAGAGTCTCTGGGGTTCATCCCATTTGAGCTTGTTTTTGGGCACACTGTACGTGGACCGTTAAAACTTCTAAAAGAGAAATTTCTCTCAGATGATGACAGTTCTTTGAACTTACTTCAGTATGTGTCTGATTTCAAAAACAGACTATCAAAGGCCTGTGATGCAGCTCGGTCCAATCTCAAATCTACTCAAAGCAAAATGAAGATTCGTTATGATGAAAATGCTAAAGACAGAAATTTTGAACCTGGAGACAAGGTACTTGCTCTCTTGCCCATTCCTGGCAGACCTTTACAAGCTAGATATTATGGCCCGTATACTGTTGATAAAAAGTTAAGTGACGTGAATTACATTGTTAACACTCCTGGGAGGCGCAAGCAAAAACAGCTATGTCACATTAATATGCTCAAGAAGTATATTGATAGGGATAGTTCTGTTATTTCATCAGTAAATATAGTTAATTCTGTCCCTCATGAACAAAATCAAATGGACTCTGAGGACTTCAACTTGGAGAAATCTGATCCCTCGTCATCGAAACTCCAGAATTCTGACATACTACAGAATCTTGATCAGAAACTGTCTCACCTTGATTCAGACAAAAGACTTGAACTGAAACAGTTAGTTCTCGAATATGAGCACTTATTTCCGGACATTCCATCCAGAACTGACAAAATCTATCATGATGTTGACATGATTGAAGGTTCAAAACCTGTAAAGCAACATCCTTACAGAATGAACCCTGTAAAACAGCAATATCTCAGGGAAGAAGTTCAATATTTGCTGGACAATGATTTCATTGAACCCAGCCAAAGTGAATGGAGTTCTCCTTGTATTCTTGTACCAAAGCCGGACGGGACATTTAGAATGTGCACAGACTATCGAAAAGTCAATTCTGTCACTAAAACAGACACTTTTCCCATCCCACGAATCGATGACTGCATTGATAATATTGGACATGCCAAGTATGTTACAAAGTTCGATCTGCTAAAGGGATTTTGGCAGATACCCCTCACGGACAGAGCAAAGGAGATCTCGGCATTTGTTACACCAGATGGACTGTACCAGTATAAAGTCATGCCATTTGGAATGAAGAACTCGCCTGCGACTTTTCAGCGGCTGGTCAACAGTTTGATTTCCAATCTGGATGGCTGTAAAGCCTATATCGACGACGCTATTATCTTCAGTGAGGAGTGGCAACAACACTTGCAGACAATCAGAACATTCTTTGACCGGCTAAGTGATGCTTAACTAACTGTGAACTTGGCAAAAAGTGAATTTTGCCATGCAAACTTGACATTTCTTGGACACATTGTAGGTCAAGGTCAAGTAAAACCTGTAGAAGCTAAAGTTGAGGCTATCTCAGATTTTCCTGTACCTACTAGCAAAAGACAACTGATGCGCTTTCTGGGTATGGCTGGATATTACAGGAAATTCTGCAATAACTTCTTGGCTATAGCTGAGCCTCTGACAAACTTGCTTGGTAAGAAGGTCAAGTATGTTTGGACAGATGACTGCCAGAAGTCATTTAATAAGCTCAAGGCCATACTTAGAAGTGCTCCGGTTCTCTTAGCACCAAGTTTTGACAAAGAGTTCAAGTTGGCTGTAGATGCCAGTGATGTTGGTGTAGGCAGTGTATTGTTGCAAGAAGATGACAATGGTGTTGACCATCCTGTTTGTTATTTTTCCAAAAAGTTTAACAAGCATCAGAGAAATTACTCTACCATAGAGAAAGAATGCCTATCTTTAATCCTTGCGCTTCAGCACTTTGAAGTTTACTTAGCTTCTTCACATGCACCAATTGTTGTCTTCAGTGACCACAATCCACTGACTTTCATACATAAAATGAAAAACAAGAACCAGCGTTTACTCAGGTGGAGTCTCATGTTGCAAGAGCACAATCTTGACATCAGACATATCCGAGGAAGAGATAATATCATTCCAGACACCCTAAGCAGAGCTTAAGTGCCTCTACAATGCTGATGTCCAGCTTTGTGCTGTTGTATTTGATTAGTTTTGCACAAATTTTGCTAAACATATTGTATACAATTATCCAGTATTGCAAAAGAAAGCTTTATTTTATAAAACTTTCTTTTCTTTGAAGAGGGGAAGTGTTATGTATGACAGTTACTTGTTGAAAGATGTGCATTCAGTACTGGTAAACTTCCCAAGGGAGTATGCCCAGGAAAGTATGATGTTATACATATGATGTTTACTTGTTGTCCTTAGCAATTATTTACTTTTAGTGTCCCAGATATTGGACATAAACAGGTTGTTTACTTCAGAATTTTCTAGAAATTTCAAATTGTTCTTTGACGGAAAAGTCCGGAAAAATCTGGAAGAACCAAAGATGTAGAATCTTCTAGAAAAATCTTTTTTTATGTCAAAAGAATATTGTGGAATTTTCTGGAAGGATAATGGCCTCTCTAGAATATTCCAAAACATTAAATTTTGGTAAACAACTTGTTATTTTTAGTATATGATATAGAATTTGCTGGAAGAATCCTGAATGTTCCTCAGTGCTATATAAGGGCTACAAATTTTCATAAGGACAATCTTTGGGTACTGTTACTATTAAGAAGTCAAAATCTATCTTACTGGAATTTAAACTTATTCTTGGATTACTTTGTGATATTCGATTCTGGATTGGGACATAGTGCTATTTTGAAACAAACTTTAATTCTTGGGATCAGAAACTGATACAGACTTGTGTTAAAAAATTCTGAGGGACATTCAGACATTCTTTAAGGGAATTAACATCTTGAAAGGTATTGTACATTCATTTTTGTTTGATTGTATATATGCTTTTGATTGTTTCACATGTAATTACTGGTTAAATCACTTCTAAATAAATTTGTTAAATTTTAAACAAAGCTTGTTGCTGGCTAACCAACTTGTTGGTTTCCTTAATCTTCTAGTTACGCCTGGCACGTAACAAAAAGATGGCGGGAAAGTAAATTTTTTCATGTAATCTCCTCATTTTGAAGAGCAAATAGTATCAAAATGTAAGAAAATATCACTCATTGTGTGTTTAAGTTGTTTTTGCAGTAATAACATGTATATTAAAACAGATGTCCGCAACAAGTGCGGTTTTCTGAAATGCGCGAGAAACATCCAAAAAGTTCAAATACCATGGAAGCGAGGCCGGTGACTCCCCACTTTTATATCGATTTTAGTCTAAGGATGCAATTATCTTGAAGCATAAGAAGTTTCATGAAAATCATATGCGGGAATTAAATAGTAATGTTTCCCTTTAAGAGCCCATGTTTGAACAAAATGAGGATAAAGGATGGAAAGAGTATATGTCTGTGGTCCCTGAGGTTTCAAATATCTAAAGTTAGTACCCAAGAGAGGGTGAAAAACGTTGCAATTTTATGCGACTTTATGACCCCCACCTGGTTGATGGCCATTTTTTGAAGCAGAGTTTTGGCCTCTTGTTTTAAAAGTATGCGCAATGCGTGGCCAAAAAGCATATCTTTGAAATAGTATAAATGAAATTTCGTTAATTCTTATGAGCTATATGAAAATTTGATTCATGGAACCATGGTGTTTCTTATTTTGTCGGGTATATTAGTAATGTATTATTGTCAGGATCCAGCTCTAATTTCTAATGAGACCAACTATGAGCCATATGAGTTGATATCGGCAGTCAATGGATCTATAATGTGGGCTGCAGGGGAAACCAGTATACCAGCTAACAGTAGTGATTCTATAGGTGCACTGCTCGGATATGTAAGTTCATAGATATCGTTTTTAGTCTTGGGTATATTCATATGAGCCGCCTTATGGGAAAACCAGCAATCTGCATAGGCGAAAACAAAGGAAGCTGATCAGCGCCTTTGTTTTCGCTAATCGGATAGTACAATTCCTCTTCTACTTAACTCCAAAATTTCAAGCTTCTAGCCTGCTTCTGTGCTTGTACAGCTCGGTTTATGTCGGACCTGTTCGGAAACCACATTGCTGGTTTTCCCACGAGGTGGCTCATATCTTGTGGGTTACAGAAAGGTCTATCGGCAATATATGAGATGCTGTAAAGAAATTATCCTGGCATAAATCACTACTATGGCGAAGCAGTTCTCACTTGTCCGAAGCTAATATATGATATACTGCAGTACCTTAATTAGCATGCGTATTTGCGTAATTACTCAATTAAATTATCAAAATACGCAATTTATAGTGATCCGGAAGCGTAAGAAAACGCAAAAGAAATCGCCAATACGCAATATCGTGAAAATTAAGTGCGTACCGGTTTTTAGCTCACCTGAGCCGAAGGCTCACAAGGTGAGCTTATAGGATGGCCATGATCCGGCGTCCGTCCGTCGTCCGTCGTCCACAATTTCTAAGATCTTCTTCTCTGAAACCGCTTGGCCGATCTAGTTGAAATTTTATGTGGAGCCTCCTTGGGTAGTGGCATTTCAAGTTTGATCGCGAAATCCAGGTCACATGACCAAGATGGCCGCCACACCCATATATGGTAAAAACCCTTCAAAAATCTTCTTCTCCAGAACCGGTGGGCCGATTTCCATGAAACTTGGTATGTAGCATCAGGGACTTCAGCCCATCATAGTTTGATAAAATGATGACCCTTGGATGACCTTGACCTATTTTACGGCAAGGTCAAATTTGGAAACATAGGCTTTTACATGGGAAAATGTGAAAACTATGGATTTTTTGAAAACTATTGCAGCCTGAGGCCTGAAAAGTGGTAGATGCAAACAACTAATGGAGTAGATGAAGGTATGTGATTAATTTAGGTCAAGGTCATCTCTTGACCTTGGCCAGTCTGTCGTCCATTCACACTTTTCAAAGATCTTCTTCTCTGAAACTGCTGGGCCAATCGAAGTGAAATTTTATGTGGAGCATCCATGGGTAGGGGAGACGAAAGTTTGATTGCGAAATCCAGGTCACATGACCAAGATGGCTGCCACACCCATATATGGTAAAAACCACTCAAAAATCTTCTTCTCCAGAACCGGCAGGCCGATTTTCATGAAACTTGGTATGTAGCATTTGGGACTCCAGCCCATCATAGTTTGATAAAATGATGACCTTAGGATGACCTTGACCTAATTTACGGCAAGGTCAATTTTGGAAACATAGGCTTTAACATGGGAAAAAGTGAAAACTATGGATTTTTTGAAAACTATTGCAGCCTGATGCCTGAAAAGTGGTAGATGCAAACAACTAATGGAGTAGATGAAGGTATGTGATTAATGTAGGTCAAGGTCATCTCTTGACCTTGGCCAGTCTGTCGTCCATACACACTTTTCAAAGATCTTCTTCTCTGAAACTGCTGGGCCAATCAAAGTGAAATTTTATGTGGAGCATCCATGGGTAGGGGAGACAAAAGTTTAATCGTGAAATCCAGGTCACATGACCAAGATGGCTGCCACGCCCATATATGGTAAAAACCACTCAAAAATCTTCTTCTCCAGAACCGGTTGGCCGATTTCCACGAAACTTGGTATGTAGCATCAGGGACTTCAGCCCATCATAGTTTGATAAAATGATGACCCTTGGATGACCTTGACCTATTTTACGGCAAGGTCAAATTTGGAAACATAGGCTTTTACATGGGAAAAAGTGAAAACTATGGATTTTTAGCTCACCTGAGCCGAAGGCTCACAAGGTGAGCTTATAGGATGGCCATGATCCGGCGTCCGTCCGTCCGTCGTCCACAATTTCAAAGATCTTCTTCTCTGAAACCGCTTGGCCGATCTAGTTGAAATTTTATGTGGAGCCTCCTTGGGTAGTGGCATTTCAAGTTTGATCGCGAAATCCAGGTCACATGACCAAGATGGCCGCCACGCCCATATATGGTAAAAACCCTTCAAAAATCTTCTTCTCCAGAACCGGTGGGCGGATTTCCATGAAACTTGGTATGTAGCATCAGGGACTTCAGCCCATCATAGTTTGATAAAATGATGACCCTTGGATGACCTTGACCTATTTTACGGCAAGGTCAAATTTGGAAACATAGGCTTTTACATGGGAAAATGTGAAAACTATGGATTTTTTGAAAACTATTGCAGCCTGAGGCCTGAAAAGTGGTATATGCAAACAACTAATGGAGTAGATGAAGGTATGTGATTAATTTAGGTCAAGGTCATCTCTTGACCTTGGCCAGTCTGTCGTCCATTCACACTTTTCAAAGATCTTCTTCTCTGAAACTGCTGGGCCAATCGAAGTGAAATTTTATGTGGAGCATCCATGGGTAGGGGAGACGAAAGTTTGATTGCGAAATCCAGGTCACATGACCAAGATGGCTGCCACACCCATATATGGTAAAAACCACTCAAAAATCTTCTTCTCCAGAACCGGCAGGCCGATTTTCATGAAACTTGGTATGTAGCATTTGGGACTCCAGCCCATCATAGTTTGATAAAATGATGACCTTAGGATGACCTTGACCTAATTTACGGCAAGGTCAATTTTGGAAACATAGGCTTTAACATTGGAAAAAGTGAAAACTATGGATTTTTTGAAAACTATTGCAGCCTGATGCCTGAAAAGTGGTAGATGCAAACAACTAATGGAGTAGATGAAGGTATGTGATTAATGTAGGTCAAGGTCATCTCTTGACCTTGGCCAGTCTGTCGTCCATACACACTTTTCAAAGATCTTCTTCTCTGAAACTGCTGGGCCAATCAAAGTGAAATTTTATGTGGAGCATCCATGGGTAGGGGAGACAAAAGTTTAATCGTGAAATCCAGGTCACATGACCAAGATGGCTGCCACGCCCATATATGGTAAAAACCACTCAAAAATCTTCTTCTCCAGAACCGGTTGGCCGATTTCCACGAAACTTGGTATGTAGCATCAGGGACTTCAGCCCATCATAGTTTGATAAAATGATGACCCTTGGATGACCTTGACCTATTTTACGGCAAGGTCAAATTTGGAAACATAGGCTTTTACATGGGAAAAAGTGAAAACTATGGATTTTTAGCTCACCTGAGCCGAAGGCTCACAAGGTGAGCTTATAGGATGGCCATGATCCGGCGTCCGTCCGTCCGTCGTCCGTCGTCCACAATTTCAAAGATCTTCTTCTCTGAAACCGCTTGGCCGATCTAGTTGAAATTTTATGTGGAGCCTCCTTGGGTAGTGGCATTTCAAGTTTGATCGCGAAATCCAGGTCACATGACCAAGATGGCCGCCACGCCCATATATGGTAAAAACCCTTCAAAAATCTTCTTCTCCAGAACCGGTGGGCGGATTTCCACGAAAATTGGTATGTAGCATTGGGGACTGCAGCCCATCATAGTTTGATAAAATGATGACCCTTGGATGACCTTGACCTATTTTACGGCAAGGTCAAATTTGGAAACATAGGCTTTTACATGGGAAAAAGTGAAAACTATGGATTTTTTGAAAACTATTGCAGCCTGAGGCCTGAAAAGTGGTAGATCGTAAACAACTAATGGAGTAGATGAAGGTATGTGATTAATATAGGTCAAGGTCATCTCTTGACCTTGGCCAGTCTGTTGTTCATACACATTTTTCAAAGATCTTCTTCTCTGAAACTGCGCGGCCAATCAAAGTGAAATTTTATGTGGAGCATCCATGGGTAGGGGAGATGAAAGTTGGATCGCGAAATCCAGGTCACATGACCAAGATGGCCGCCACGCCCATATATGGTAAAAACCACTCAAAAATCTTCTTCTCCAGAGCCGGTGGGCCGATTTTCATGAAACTTGGTATGTAGCATCAAGGACCTCAGCCCATCATAGTTTGATAAAATGATGACCCTTGGATGACCTTGACCTATTTTACGGCAAGGTCAAATTTGGAAACATAGGCTTTTACATAGGAAAAAGTGAAAACTATGGATTTTTTGAAAACTATTGCAGCCTGAGGCCTGAAAAGTGGTAGATGCAAACAACTAATGGAGTAGATGAAGGTATGTGATTAATATATGTCAAGGTCATCTCTTGACCTTGGCCAGTCTGTTGTCCATACACACTTTACAAAGATCTTCTTCTCTGAAACTGCGCGGCCAATCAAAGTGAAATTTTATGTGGAACATCCATGGGTAAGGGAGACGAAAGTATGGTTGCAAAATCCAGGTCACATGACCAAGATGGCCGCCACGCCCATATATGGTAAAAACCACTCAAAAATCTTCTTTTCCAGAGCCGGCTTGCCGATTTCCACGAAACTTGGTATGTAGCATCAAGGACCTCAGCCCATCATAGTTTGATAAAATGATGGCCCTTGGATGACCTTGACCTATTTTACCGCAAGGTCAAATTTGGGAACATAGGCTTTTACATGGGAAAAAGTGAAAACTATGGAATTTTTTAAAAACTGTTGCAGCCTGAGGCCTGAAAAGTGGTAGATGCAAACAACTAATGGAGTAGATGAAGGTATGTGATTAATATAGGTCAAGGTCATCTCTTCACCTTGGCTGGTCTGTCGTCCATACACACTTTTCAAAGATCTTCTTCTCTGAAACTGCATGGCCAATCAAAGTGAAATTTTATGTGAAGCATCCATGGGTACGGTACACGAAAGTTTGATCGCGAAATCTAGGTCACATGACCAAGATGGCCGCCATGCCCATAAATGGTAAAAACCACTCAAAAATCTTCTTCTCCAGAACCGGCTGGCCGATTTCCACCAAACTTGGTATGTAGCATTGAGGACCTCAGCCCATCATAGTTTGATAAAATGATGACCCTTGGATGACCTTGACCTATTTTACGGCAAGGTCAAATTTGGAAACATAGGCTTTTACATAGGAAAAAGTGAAAACTATGGATTTTTTGAAAACTGTTGCAGCCTGAGGCCTGAAAAGTGGTAGATGCAAACAACTAATGGAGTAGATGAAGGTATGTGATTAATATAGGTCAAGGTCATCTTTTGACCTTGGCCAGTCTGTTGTCCATACACAGTTTTCAAAGATCTTCTTCTCTGAAACTGGGCGGCCAATCAAAGTGAAATTTTATGTGGAGCATCCATGGGTAGGGGAGACGAAAGTTTGATCGCGAAATTCAGGTCACATGACCAAGATGGCCGGCACGCCCACATATGGTTAAAACCCTTCAAAAATCTTCTTTTCCAGAACCGGTGGGCCGATTTTCACGAAACTTTGTATGTAGCATTGGGGACCTCAGCCCATCATAGTTTGATAAAATGATGACCCTTGGATGACCTTGAATTATTTTACGGCAAGGTCAAATTTGGAAACATAGGCTTTTACATAGGAAGAAGTGAAAACTATGGATTTTTTGAAAACTGTTGCAGCCTGAGGCCTGAAAAGTGGTAGATGCAAACAACTAATGGAGTAGATGAAGGTATGTGATTAACATAGGTCAAGGTCATCTCTTGACCTTGGCCAGTCTGTTGTCCATACACACTTTTCAAAGATCTTCTTCTCTGATACTGCTTGGCAAATCAAAGTGAAATTTTATGTGGAGCATCCATATGTAGGGGAGACGAAAGTTTGATCGCGAAATCCAGGTCACATGACCAAGATGGCCGACACGCCCATATATGGTAAAAACCCTTCAAAAATCTTCTTTTCCAGAACCGGTGGGCCTATTTCCACGAAACTTGGTTTGTAGCATTTGGGACTTCAGCCCATCATAGTTTGATAAAATGATGCCCCTTGGATGACCTTGACCTATTTTACAGCAAGGTCAAATTTGGAAACATAGGCTTTTACATGGGGAAAAAGTGAAAACTATGGATTTTTTAAAATCTATTGCAGCCTGAGGCCTGAAAAGTGGTAGATGCAAACAACTAATGGAGTAGATGAAGGTATGTGATTAATTTAGGTCAAGGTCATTTCTTGACCTTGGCCAGTCTGTCGTCCATACACACTTTTCAAAGATCTTCTTCTCTGAAACTGCTTGGCCAATCAAAGTGAAATTTTATGTGGAGCATCCATGGGTAGGGGAGACGAAAGTATGGTTGCGAAATCCAGGTCACATGACCAAGATGGCCGCCACACCCATATATGGTATAAACCTTTCAAAAATCTTCTTCTCCAGAACCGGCAGGCCAATTTTCATGAAACTTGGTATGAAGCATTTGGGACTCCAGCCCATCATAGTTTGTTGAAATGATGACCCTATGATGACCTTGACCTATTTTACGGCAAGGTCAATTTTGGAAACATAGGCTTTCACATGGGAAAAGGCGAAAACAAACTGTTGCAGCCTGAGACCTGAAAGTTGCTAGATGCAGACAACTAATGGAGTCATTGAAGGTAAGTAATTAATGAAGGCCAAGGTCATGTCTTGACCTTGGCCCAAGGTCATTTAAATATCAAAATTAAAATTATGGTTTTCTCAGAAATCACTGGGTTTGGAAACTATTGCAGCCTGAGACCTGAAACTTTGCAGATGCAGACTTTGCAGATGCAGAAGTCAATAAAGGTGTGTGAGTATTCAAGGTCAAGGTCATTTCATGATGACTTAATACTCCAAGATCAGGCTTCAGGTGAGCGTTCTCAGGACCAATGGTCCTCTGGTATGGCAAGGTCAGCTGAGGTCGCATATCCCAGATCTCAGGTGAGCGTTTACAGGACCATTGGTCCTCTGGTTTGAAAACTATTGGAGCCTGATGCCTGAAAAGTGGTAGATGCAAACAACTAATGGAGTAGATGAAGGTATGTGATTAATGTAGGTCAAAGTCATCTCTTGACCTTGGCCAGTCTGTTGTCCATACACACTTTTCAAAGATCTTCTTCTCTGAAACTGCTGGGCCAATCAAAGTGAAATTTTATGTGGAGCATCCATGGGTAGGGGAGACGAAAGTTTGATCGCAAAATCCAGGTCACATTACCAAGATGGCTGCCACGCCCATATATGGTAAAAACCACTCAAAAATTTTCTTCTCCAGAACCGGCAGGCCAATTTTCGCAAAACTTGGTATGTAGCATTTGGGACTCCAGCCCATCCTAGTTTGATCAAATGATGACCATAGGATGACCTTGACCTATTTTACGGCAAGGTCAATTTTGGAAACATAGGCTTTTACATGGGAAAAGGCGGAAACAATGGATATTTTGGAAACTGTTGCAGTCTGAGACCTGGAAGTTGCTAGATGCAGACAACCAATGGAGTCAATGAAGGTAAGTAATTAATGAAGGCCAAGGTCATTTCTTGACCTTGACCCAAAGTCATTTAAATATCAAAATTAAAATTGTAGTTTTCTCATAAATCACTGGGTTTGGAAACTATTGCAGCCTGAGACCTGAAACTTTGCAGATGCAGACAACTTATGAATTCAATAAAGGTGTGTGAGTATTCAAGGTCAAGGTCATTTCATGATGACTTAATACTGCAGGATCAGGCTTCAGGTGAGCGTTCTCAGGACCAATGGTCCTCTGGTTATCAAAATTTGGAGCCGTTTCTTTTCGGCAAGTAGTTGTACCAATTTCATTCAGAATTTCTCGGTTCGTCACTGGTTTCCAGCGTGTCCTAAAGATTTTCTGCAATATCCGATAACAACGAGATCCAGCATCAGGGGATTTTCTCAAAAATGAAAAACATGGCTCCCATTTGGCACAAAGCAAATAAATAACGATAAAAAACCGGTGGTCTATGCTGATTTGATCTCTGTACACAACCTTTCTTCACTGGAATTGTGAAAAAAAACAAAGTTTTGACAAGTTAGTGTCAGATCGGGAATACGTTTGAAATTGGGTTTGAAATCACTTTTAATAGGGGTTAACATGATTTAATTGAAAAACGAAAGTATAACCACTTAGTCAGCGAATGAGAGATTTATTTAGCTTTTCAGAGTACCTTGGCTGGTCTCGAATCATTATGAAAGCCTACAATACAGTAATGACCCTTGTCGGCAGCACATTCAAATCAGCTAAAATCCATTGAGTGGTGTTTTTGTTTTGAGGTAGAAATTTTATAGCCTTTCTTACATTTGGCTTTATTTTGTCCCTTAAGTTAAGTACAACAGTGAAACGGTAATATCTTAACAATAAGCTTTAATAACTGATAAAAAAAAAAAATGATTAAACACATAATACCCAAATAATCTTTTTTTCGTGAAGAATTACCCAATTGCTTTTCCATTTTACCCAATTGATTGAAAACAGAGTGGGTAAAAATACTGAACATACCCAATTAAAATTTCAGATACCCAATTGAATGAAAAAGGGGTGGGTAAATACCCAATTGTATAAAAAAATTAATTAAGGTACTGATACTGCAAAGTGGAAAGAAAAGTTCTTTGGACAAGGAGCAATTCAAACATTAAGAGGCCTTTTGTTAGCTCACCTGAGCCGAAGGCTCACAAGGTGAGCTTATAGGATGGCCATGATCCGGCGTCCGTCCGTCGTCCGTCCCTCCGTCGTCGTCGGCCACAATTTCAAAGATCTTCTTCTCTGAAACCGCTTGGCCGATCTAGTTGAAATTTTATGTGGAGCCTCCTTGGGTAGTGGCATTTCAAGTTTGATCGCGAAATCCAGGTCACATGACCAAGATGGCCGACACGCCCATATATGGTAAAAACCCTTCAAAAATCTTCTTTTCGAGAACCGGTGGGCCGATTTCCACGAAACTTGGTATGTAGCATCGGGGACTTCAGCCCATTATAGTTTGATAAAATGATGCCCCTTGGATGACCTTGACCTATTTTACAGCAAGGTCAAATTTGGAAACATAGGCTTTTACATGGGGAAAAAGTGAAAACTATGGATTTTTTGAAATCTATTGCAGCCTGAGGCCTGAAAAGTGGTAGATGCAAACAACTAATGGAGTAGATGAAGGTATGTGATTAATTTAGGTCAAGGTCATTTCTTGACCTTGGCCAGTCTGTCGTCAATACACACTTTTCAAAGATCTTCTTCTCTGAAACTGCTTGGCCAATCAAAGTGAAATTTTATGTGGAGCATCCATGGGTAGGGGAGACGAAAGTATGGTTGCAAAATCCAGGTCACATGACCAAGATGGCCCGCCCATATATGGTAAAAACCACTCAAAAATCTTCTCCAGAACCGGTTGGTTGATTTTCATGAAACTTGGTATGTAGCATTTGGGCATCCAGCCCATCATAGTTTGATCAAATGATGACCATAGGATGACCTTGCTCTATTTTACGGCAATGTCAATTTTGGGAACATAGGCTTTTACACGGGGAAAAAGTGAAAACTATGGATTTTTTGAAAACTATTGCAGCCTGAGGCCTGAAAAGTGGTAGATGCAAACAACCAATGGAGTAGATGAAGGTATGTTATTAATTTAGGTCAAGTTCATCTCTTGACCTTGGCCTGTCTGTCGTCCATACACACTTTTCAAAGATCTTCTCTGAAACTGCTTGGCCAATCAAAGTGAAATTTTATGCGGAGCATCCATGGGTAGGGGAGACGAAAGTTTGATCGCGAAATCCAGGCCACATGACCAAGATGGCCGCCACGCCCATATATGGTAAAAACCACTCAAAAATCTTCTTCTCCAGAACCGGCAGGCCGATTTTCATGAAACTTGGTATGTAGCATTTGGGACTCCAGTCCATCATAGTTTGATCAAATGATGACCCTAGGATGACCTTGACTTATTTTACGGCAATTTCAATTTTGGAAACATAGGCTTTTACATGGGAAAAGTGAAAACTATGGATTTTTTGAAAACTGTTGCAGCCTGAGACCTGCAAACAACTAATGGAGTAGATGAAGGTATGTGATTAATTTAGGTCAAGGTCATCTCTTGACCTTGGCCAGTCTGTCGTCCATACACACTTTTCAAAGATCTTCTCTGAAACTGCTTGGCCAATCAAAGTGAAATTTTATGTGGAGCGTCCATGGGTAGGGGGAACGAAAGTATGATCGCGAAATTTGGGTCACATGACCAAGATGGCCGCCATGCCCAACTATGATAAAAACCACTCAAAAATCTTCTTCTCCAGAACCGGCTGGCCGATTTACGTGAAACTTGGTAAGTAGCATTTGGGACTCCAGCCCATCATAGTTTGTTGAAATGATGACCCTAGGATGACCTTGACCTATTTTACGGCAAGGTCAATTTTGGAAACATAGGCTTTTACATGGGGAAAAGGCAAAAACAATGGATATTTTGGAAACTGTTGCAGCCTGAGACCTGAAAGTTGCTAGATGCAGACAACTAATGGAGTCAATGAAGGTAAGTAATTAATGAAGGCCAAGGTCATCTTTTGACCTTGACCCAAGGTCATTTAAATATCAAAATTAAAATTATGGTTTTCTCAGAAATCACTGGGTTTGGAAACTATTGCAGCCTGAGACCTGAAACTTTGCAGATGCAGACAACTTGTGAAGTCAATAAAGGTGTGTGAGTATTCAAGGTCAAGGTCATTTCATGATGACTTAATACTACAAGATCAGGCTTCAGGTGAGCGTTCTCAGGACCAATGGTCCTCTGGTTGATTTAAGAAGGGTGACTGTCACTTAATGGCAAAAGAAATTTGCACCAAATATGGGTAATCTACCTCTTAGAGACTTACAGCTGAATCTAGCTGTGATAACTGACTGCATACTATCATCTTGTAACAAATGAAAACCTTCTGTACAAACTATACATTTATTTATTCCTCAATATACATGTACAAGGTACTGAAGTTGGACAACTATATATGTGTAATGCAAAATACATATTGTAAGAATAATAGTGTCTTCCTTTATACAGGTATGGCCCAAAGGTAAAGCGATATTTCCTGATTTCTTCAAGAACTCTACAGCTGAAGTATGGAAGCAACTTATTGTCAAACATTATAACAATAACCTAACTTTTGATGGTCTTTGGATTGTAAGTCAGATTTGAGCCTGTGCGTGAGAAAACCAACTATTTGGGTTCCGAACAGGTCTGACACAAATCGGGCTGTACAGTCGCAGAAGATGGTTAGAGGCTGGAAATTTTGGATTTAGAAAGTAGAGGAATTGTACTATCCGTGTAGCGAAAACAAAGGCGCTGATCAGCTTCGCAGTCACTGCGAAGCTGATCTGCGCCTTTGTTTTCGCCTATGCAAATTGTTTGTTTTCCCATGCGGTGGCTCATTTTGTTTTCAAACTAGAGAAACATGCATATTGGTAGAAAATAAAACTTTTAAAAAATAGTTGACAGTCTTTAAAGTGTCTTTATTCAATGTCGTCTAAAAATAAAAGCTCCAATTACGCTTTCTGCTGATTTAATTCTTAGATTTCGTTTTATCATTACAATATTGTTTTATCATTACAATAAAATAAGTTTACTGGTGCTATGAGTTGAAGACTTTTAGGTCTAAGTTTTCACAAACTGCAGACTGAAATGACAACTGAGTAGGATGTTCACTGTTAGCTGTGGTTATCAGGGGCCAGTTGTTCAAAACTTATTTAGCTTAACGTCATCTTTAAGACAACTTGTGAAGTAAATGCGGACTACATAAGCAAATACACTGTTATTTTTTGTTGATAAAATGTGAGATTTTATCAACAAAAAATAACAATTTATTTGAAATTATAATGAAACGTTAACTAACAATTTTTGGTTAATTTTGAACTCGGGCCCAGGAGTTTTAATGTGATATGTTACCATTGTAGGACATGAATGAACCAGCTAGTTTTGGTACTAATGAAGAAAGACCATTTAACTGGCCGGAGGATGATGAACCATACTGGAGTCTGAATTGTACACTAGAGGGCAATACAATTGAGCATCCACCGTACAGAACTAGTGAGGAACAAAAAATGAGCCATCTTGTGAGAAAACCAACAGTGTGGTTTCCGAACAGGTCCGACACAAATTAGGCTGTACAGTCACAGAAGCAGGCTAGAATAGTCTGTACAGTCACAGAAGCAGGCTAGAAGCTTGAAATTTTGGATTTAAGAAGTAGAGGAACTACTATCCGTGTAGCGAAAACAAAGATGCTGATCAGCTTCGCGGTTACTGCTGAGCTGATCTGCGTCTTTGTTTTCGCATATGCAGATTGTTGGTTTTCTCATGAGGCGGCACAAATAGCATTTTTAAGCAGAAAATTGCATTTATTTTGGCACTAACGAAGAAAGACCATTTAACTGCTGTGGGATGATAGGGTTGGATGATGTTGAACCATACTGAAGTCTCATTTGTACACTAGAGGGCTGCATCTTTAAAAAAAATGGCTGTGAAAACCTTCTGTTATTTTCCTTCTAATTGACTGACACTTTGTCAGAGCCTATGTACAATCTATACTGTGCAACATCATGTGGATGCACATATGAGCTGCAATGCGAGAAAACCAGTCTTAGGGATTCCCGACCAGGTCTGACACAAATCAAGCTGTACAAGCACAGAAGATGGTTAGAGGCTGAAAATTTTGGATTTAGGAAGAAGAGAAATTGTACTATCCGTGTAGCGACTGTGAAGCTGATCTGTGCCTTTGTTTTCGCCTAGGCAAAAATCTGGTTTTCTCATGATGCGGCTCATAGCCCCAACCGTGCGGCTCATATTTCTTATTGTAATCCAGTGGCAGCCTATACTGGAGATGACAACTATAAACAGAGAAAGGCAATGTTATCAGACAAGACTGTGTGTATGCGGGCTGTCCAGGGGACCCAGGGGCAGTACAGACACTACGATGTACACAGTCTGTATGGTTGGAGTCAAACACTACCTACTCTAGAGTAAGCTCTCAAACATTTTCTCACCCTACACTTTGATATTGTAACTACCAAATTGAAAAAAGTTAACAAGGTTTGATGACCTTGACCTTATTTTAAAGGCCATTGCCAGACTGGCACATTGGGTACATTGGCAGCCTTTGCCTAATTATTTGCCTATGCATAAATGGGGAAATCTGTTATAAAGTCATTTAAAGGGAAAACATGAAATTACTAACATTAGGTAAATAGAAGATTGCTGTTGATGAAAACAAATGATCCACATGTTGTCTGACTCTTCATCAGGGCTATGTTCCTAAGGGAAAGTGATTTGATAATAAATACTTTACAGCAAATGTTAAAAATGGTGAGCGTTTTCAGGACCATTGGTTCTCTGGTTTCTGTTTTTCCACAGAGGTTTACGTTATGCTACTGGTGAGAGAGGCATGGTTATTTCACGATCTACATTCCCGGGCTCTGGTAGCCATGCTGGTCATTGGTTGGGGGATAATGATAGTAGCTGGGAACAACTTAGGCTCTCTGTTATTGGTAAGTCTGCCACCCCCATCACCACCCCACCCTCAATGGGTCTGTGTTCAGTCACTGGGAACGGGTCTGTGTTCAGTCACTGGGAACAACTTAGGCTTTCAGTCATTTGTAACTATACACTGAGAGGCACTTCTAACGCAACACTTACCTTTTTGGACATAACTCACATAACCGTTCTTCATGAAATTTTCAACAAATTTAGTTCATCTATTCTTGTTTACTTTCTGTAAATTTCGAAAAATCGATGGACTATAATGCAATAAATTAGATGTTTATATAATATGACTGAAAAACAAAAAGTCACAATAATCCGGTTGAACTGATAACTAAATGCAAGTTATTCGGATACCCATACATGTGATATCTCCCTATTTCGGAGGGATCTCCCTATTTTTGAGCATATCTCCCTATTTGGAATTTATATAACTTAATATACATCTCCCTATTTCAAATTTCAGATCTCCCTATTTAAAATCAAGAATTTCCTTCTTTGTTTAATCATTCTCCCTATTTCAAAAAGTAAATCTCCCTATTTGGCTTCTCAGATGTATCACATGTATGCGGATACCACAGCAGTGAAGTTTATCATAGTTAATATCCTGTGTGTCCAGAATGGGCCTGGACAACACAGGGACACTTCCTCCTCATGGACAACACATATTTATTTATTTCATAACGAATCCTTGTGGGATGTTTCTCCACTTTTCTTCAGTTACTGCGGATTTCTTGAAACAACAAGGTGTTTCCACACACGCCTGTTTTTCAACGCATGGATCCCAGAGATGACCAATAATGCTATTTCTTGGACTAAACACATCATATGATTTTTTTATTGCTTGAAAACATATTTGCAAGCTCGTGGGGTTGGGGATACGGGATATGAGCTGGATATGATACTTTTCTGAGACGGCACTATGATACTATTAAATTCTTCAATGGTGTGGCCTTTTTGCAACTTTTCATTTTTGAGTCTTGTTAGATAAACTAAATATTTCATAAGTTGTGGACAATCAATTTCAATGAAAAATACGGAAAACATGCAAGCATATTTGCGGAAAATTTCAATAAATTTGGTGGTTGAATTTTTGAGATGATAGAAAATGTAAGTGTTGCGTAAGAAGTGCCCCGCAGAGTATAAGAAGAACAAAAAAGATGAAAATTCTTCTAAATATTTTACAAAAATGTTTGTTTGTTTGATTTGTTACTTGTTTGTTTTATGGTTAACAGCTGAGGCCACACCAGGGAAGTCACTTTACCTAGCCACACTTTTCCTGGGCATTTTAGCCACTAGGAGGCAATTGATCTGTACCTTGTGAACATTCTTTGGCCATATACTAATAGTAGAAGAGAGAGAATGACTGGAAAACTTGTTAGAGGATCAGATCTTCTCGCTTCTTTGATCTGACTGTTTGCTTGCATGCCAAATGGCCTGGCACTGTGTTGCATTATTTTTTATTTAGACAAAGCATTTTATTATTACTTTATTGAGTGGAGCATAATGTCCTAGTGGTAGAGCATCATAGTCTGATTTTAGAGGTTCTGGGTTTGATTTCCACTTGGTCTTGATTGTGTCCTTGAGCAAGACACATTAACTCCTCACAGTACTAGTTAATACCCAGAAAGCTTTGGCTCTTTCCCAATATTACTCAAATATTGTTCAATGGGATGTTAAATCTCAGTACAACTCATTACCACATGAAATGTTGCAAATGCTCTGCACTTTCATTGAAGCATTTTTTCCTGAGAAAGCTGTTAATTAGTGAAATAATGTTTACGGAAAGTGATAAATTTCTTTCAGGTATTCTGGAGTTCAATTTGTTTGGTATTCCATATGTAAGTAACAATGAGTACTTCAAACGTGAATTTTAGCAAAATTTTATCACAAATAAAATATTTAGGACATTTTAAATGTGAGCAATTAATGAAGAACTAAATGGTAAAAACTCGTCTGGATTGTGTTTCTTATTTTGTCAGGTATATGAGCCGCCCCATGGGAAAACCAACAATCTGCATAGGCGAAAACAAAGGCGCAGATCAGCTTCGCGGTAACCGCGAAGCTGATCAGGGCCTTTGTTTTCGCTACTCGGATAGTACAATTCCTCCTCTACTTAACTCCGAAGTTTCAAGATTCTAGCTCTTTTCTGTGACTGTACAGGTCGGTTTGTGTCGGACCTGTTCGGAAACCACATTGTTGGTTTTCCCACGAGGTGGCTCATATATTTCCTGTTTATTCTGTCTACCTATGTTGTACTTGCCATCTTTTTGTTTGATTGACTCTTACTGGATAACTAGTAAGGTAGTAACTAGTTATCACATTTGGGACTACTGTGTTTGCTTGGAGAAATTTCATTAAAAAAAAAGATAAAAAAATAAAAAATGAAATCACTTCTAGTGCCCAAAGCAATGGATGTGGCTCAACCAAATGATAATGATGGGCCAGTCCAATTGTCACAAATGGATTTATTAAAGAAAAGTACGAGAATGGCCTGTTTTTCTTTTCATTCTTCAGATAGGTGCAGATATTTGTGGATTTTTTGGCGATACAACGCCAGAGTTGTGTACAAGATGGATGCAGCTTGGGGCTTTCTATACATTCAGTAGGAACCATAATACGATAAATCAAAAAGTAAGTCCTGAGATTATATTGCAGTTCAAAGTTTTCACTTATAAGAACATACTTCAAGCATTTTAGACCTTGCATTTTCTTGCAAATTAAAAAACTAATACATGTACATGTAATTCAATAAGAGGAAATTTCCAACATAAAAGTCACTTGAAAAATTTCTGAATTTACAGTAATGCATAGGTAATTCAATAAGGTTAGGATAGGTTATCATGAAAATTTGTCAAAGTTAATTATGAAATACATGAATCCTAAGTTGTACAAACTAAAAAGTTTCCATTGACTGTAGGTACACCTTAGAACCGCTTCACTGAGGCAGTATAGGCGGTTCTTAAGAGTACCCACAATCAATGTTTTGAGTAAAAATAAGAAAAATATCAAAATGTTTCAACTGAAACTTTTCAATTTTTACAACACAAGAAAAATGTGTATATTTTATGTGTATGAATGTAATTGACAGGACCAGGACCCAGCAGTACTGGGACCAGAGGTAGCCCAGGCCTCTAAGGTTGTCATGGAAACCAGATATACTCTACTGCCGTACCTGTACACATTGTTCTATCAGGCTCATGTACAGGGTCATACTGTCATCAGACCTATGCATCATGTGTAAGTCATTTTAGCAAAGTCATATGTTAAATTAACCAAGAAACAGAATAGACTTGGAAAACATAATAAAATTGGAAAATTAAAGTATTGCCTGGACTTTCTACATTCATTTATTGAATAAGGGCACTGTGAACATGCAACTTTTTTCTAACAGTATTATCAGGTACAAGTAATGCTGAAAATGTGAAAATCTACTGCAATCTTGTAACATATCAGTTTGTGTGCATCACATTTAAAATTTTGATAAATTGAAAGCTCAAAGCAGTTAACAATATTATTGACTTTGATCATGTGGTCTAGTCAGTAATATAAAATTACCGGGTGGCTTAAACCAGTTCTATGGGATCCCAACCTCACCCTTAGTTTCTGCTGTACAATAGAATAGAATAGAATAAAACTTATAAGGGGCCACCACATACATGTAGTAGCATATGAATCACATATAAATACACTATTACTGTCTCCCTTGTAGGTTTACTAGTGATAAGCTCACCTGGGACCTGGATAAACAGTTTATGTGGGGCAGTGGACTTCTTATTGCACCTGTACTGGAACAGGTAAGCATTGATTTGATTTCATTCACAGTAACTGTTTCTTTAAAATCCAATGTCAATTGTCTAGTTCTTTACATAAAACATTGATAAACAGTTCATGTTAGGCAGTGGATGTCTTATTACATCTATACTGGAGCAGGTAAATATGTATTTGATTGTAATGTTTCCTCTACATAAAAGATCTGATACATAAGCCAGAAAAAAAACAAGATTCAACTAGCCCCTCCACTATATTGATATTGCACTGTGTTATCATATGAAGTCCCTGTTATCCAGTGAATAACGTCATGTAATAAATATGTTACGAACATACATGTATTTACACTTTTGCAGGAATGTGTAACATCATTTACCATGTCCATAACAGCAATATAAACTAGAATTTGTTTTCTATGTGAAAACTGATGTCTCCCCCCTTTCTACGTGCATGTCCAAAATATGCAAGCAAGAGTTATAATTCTTGTGCATCACATATCCTGTCATTCTGTTTTATAAGTGTACCAAGTTTCATTGAAATATCTCTTAAGGTTTTCAAGTTATGAGTTATAGAGGGGGCACGAAAGTGTTTGGAAAATAATCAAAGGGAAATAACTCCAAAGATATGAAAGCAAGAGTAATGATTCTTGTGCATCATGCTTTATAAGTGTACCATGTTTCATTGAAAAATCTCTAATAGTTTTTGAGTTATAGAGCAGACACGAAATTGAATGAAAAATAATCAAAGGGAAATAACTCCAAAGATATGCAAGCAAGAGTTATGGTTCTTTAGCATGACACATCATCTCATCGTGCTTTATAAGTGTACCAAGTTTCATTTAAATATCTCTTATGGTTTTCAAATTAGAGTGGACATGAAATTGTATGGAAAAATAATCAAAGGGAAATAACTCCAAAGATATGAAAGGTAGAGTTATAATTCTTGTGCATGACACATTGTCTCATCATGCTTTATAAGTGTACCAAGTTTCACTGAAATTTCTTTTACAGTTTTCAAGTTATAGGGTGGACACGAAATTATATGGAAAATAATCAAAGGGAAATTACTCCAAAGATATGCAAGCAAGAGTTATGGTTCTTTAGCACGACACATAATCTCATCGTGCTTTATAAGTGTACCAAGTTTCATTGAAATAACTCTTACGATTTTCGAGTTATAAAGCGGACACGAAATTGTATGGAAAATAATCAAAGGGAAATAACTCATAAAATACTCAAGCCAGAGTTATGATTCTTGTGCATGACACATTGTCTGATCATGCTCAATAAGTGTACCAAGTTTTATTGAAAAATCTTAAAGGGTTTTCAAGTTATACAGCGGACATGAAATGGTATCGAAAACAATCAAAGGGAAATAACTCCAAAAATACTCAAGCCAGAGTTATGGTTCTTGTGCATGACACATCGTCTCGTCGTGGTCTACAAGTGTACCAAGTTTCATTGAAAAATCTTTAACGGTTTTCAAGTTATACAGCGGACACGAAATTGTATCGAAAATAATCAAAGGGAAATAACTCCAAAAATACTCAAGCCAGAGTTATGGTTCTTGTGCATGACACATCATCTCGTCGTGGTCTACAAGTGTACCAAGTTTCATTGAAAAATCTTTAACGGTTTTCAAGTTATACAGCGGACACGAAATTGTATCGAAAATAATCAAAGGGAAATAACTCCAAAAATACTCAAGCTAGAGTTATGGTTCTTGTGCATGACACATCGTCTCGTCGTGGTTTACAAGTGTACCAAGTTTCATTGAAAAATCTTTAACGGTTTTCAAGTTATTGAGCGGACACGATTTGTGACGGACAGACAGACAGACGGACGGACGGACGGACGGACAGACGGACGGACAGACGCACGGGGAAAAACAATATGTCTCCCGACCCTGTCGGGGGGAGACATAATTATCATTAAAAATATGTCTACTATGAAGAGATAAAATCCTATTTTTTAAAAGTTGCATAAAACAAATATTTCACTCATGAGTCATTACATATGAAACTTATTAAACTAACAGAACACAAGGTTCCTGGTATTCCCCCACACTGCATGGACCATGTGAAAGTGTAAACTCAGCTAATTTCCACTGCAATTGTTACAAATGATTTATGCCTCATAATGTTTAATTTTTTCAGGGCCATGTGACTAAAGATGTTTATTTCCCCATTGCAAGATGGTTTGACTACTTTACTGTAAGTATAATAACATAAACAGAGTGATGCATTTTTGAATAGATTTTATTGTAAAATTACAAGTTTATCAATGTCCAGGAAATTATACAATCATTATTAAAACTACAGCTCTTGAAACAAATGCTCAGAAAGCAGTCTATTTGCAAGTAAAAATATTATCCCAATTTAATGAAAACAAACTGAAAGGATAGGATAATGTAGTAATACATCTATATAATTTCAGGGATCAGAAATGAAGGATACAGGCTCTGTGACAGTAAATGCCCCACTAGATCATATTCCACTGTATTTACATGGTGGTCATATAATACCAACCCAGGAGTCTGCTAATACTACTGTCTACAGGTATGTCAACTAATGAAAACCTGAAGGTCTTCAAAAATAGTGGTTTGATTCAAAACGATGCACAATTAATTAAGCAGCCTCATGAGAAAACCAACAATTTGCATAGGCAAAAACAAAGACGCAGATCAGCTTCACGGTAACCACGAAGCTGATCAGCGCTTTTGTTTTCGCTACACGGAAAGTACAATCCCTCTTCTTCTTAAATCCAAAATTTCAAGGTTCTAGCTGTCTTCTGTGCTTGTACAGCCCGGTTTGTGTCAGACCTGTCCAAAAACCACATTGTTGGTTTTCTCATGTGACAGCTTAATTTGTTCTTTAGATACCACATGGTTTGAATTGCTCTGAACTTAATTAAAAATGTTATAATATGTTCTGCAGCTTTATTATGAAATCAAGCAGATCACATTTCTGATTTTAAGAGTCAGCATATACCTTAACATTTGGATGAAATGCTTTAGTGTTGCAATAAATAACTGAATTTTGAATAGTGAGCTTGTAACAAATTTTCAATGAGCTTGTAACAAATGTTCACCTACTTTAAAAGAATGCTTATCATCTGCATGATGGAAACAAGAGGATATCCATACCTGTCCTAGTTCTCAAAATGAAGAAAAGGGATTACATTACAAAAACATGCCCATGTAATATACAGTGAATTTTTTTCACTAGGAAACATTGAAAATTTCATTGGGAAAATTTTTGATATTTTTCTTATTTTTGCTCAAAACATAGATTGTGGGTACATGTTAGAACCGCCTCAGCAAGGCAGTTCTAACGGGTACCCACAATCTATGTGTTGGACCAAAAGTAAGAAACCTAGGTATATCCCTGCAAACCCCAGTTATTGTATATAAAAGTGGGATTTAAAGGAGTATACATTTCACGGACATGTTTTCCTGATAAGTTGTTTTATCTTGATTGTTTTCATATATGTCAGATTAGTCATAGGTCTGTGTGATACAGCTGAGAAGGCAGATAGGGAGATTTACTTTTCTAAATAGGGAGAATGATTAAACAAAGACGGAAATTCTCAATATTTGGTAGGGAGATCTGAAATTTCAAATAGAGAGATTTTTTTTTTTTAAAAAAAATATGGAGATCGAAGATATTACATGTATGGATAAATAAATGATGCATCAATTTTCAGTCGCAGAAATCCGCTTGGCCTGCTAGTGGTTCCAGATGAGAATGGTATGGCATCAGGAGATCTGTTCTGGGATGATGGCGATTCCATTGGTAAGTTTGACTTCTTCCTTTATTTACCTGGCCTCGGCATCATGAAAAATTCTTTATGCATATGCGAAAACAAAGGCGCAGATCAGCTGTGCAGTAGCTGCACAGCTGATCAACACCTTTGTTTCCACTTAATGGTTAGTACAATTCTTCTTAACCACGAAATTTCAAGATTGTAGCCATTGTCATTGGCTATTCAGGCGAGCTTGTGTCGGACCGGGGCTCGAGGTTATAAAACTTTTTTCAAGCTCAGCTCAGCTGAGCATGAAATTTCAGTTGCTCATAAATGTTGAAATAGTCAAAATAAGTGGAAAATTTAGGTTCAAACCTCCAAAACTAGTAATTTATCCTGCTTATAAATGTTAAAATGCCAACAATTGTTGGCATTTTAACATTTATGAGCAGGATAAATTTTAGTCTCAGCTGAGCTGAGCTGAGCAAGAAAAAAGTTTTATAACCTCGGGGCCTGGTCAGTTTTATTTTTAGTCCACATAATTCCCTAGCTGCTTCATCATTGTAACTTCCATGCTGTTTCTGTTGAACTCGCGTCCATAATATTAAAAGTTAGAGAGCATCAACCATGAAGTAGTATAACCATATACCAATCATTGTCGTTTGAAAAGAAATGGGATGAAACTATGATAGTAAACAATATAAATAGTTAAGTCATAAATAGCTGGGTCTTTTGAAAGTCTTTTGTAGTTCTTACATGAAGTGTGATGGATTGTGAAATGTCTCAGAATCATTATTTCCATCTGGCTCTATAATTTTGTTATTGTGTGATTTTACACACTGGAATGACCTGTTTTAACTGAAATGTGTATGTGGTGGCCATGAGTCACAGGATTTTATCAACAATGGGTGAAGAATTATCCAACTGTCTTGTCTTGTGTATCAGCTATGTAATCTTTAACCTTATCAACATTTTTCTTGCTTCCAGATACAGTTGAGAACAACCAATATTTTCTGGCAAAGTTTAACCTTAATAGTGTAAGTATTGATGCTGCTTTCTTCATATTGTTTTACAACCTTCAAAACAGGAGATTTCAGTCAATGATTTGCTTCATCTGATTCTTTCTTTGAACACAAGTTACATAAAAAGATAGGAGTTTGGCAGATTTGTCTATCCTTACCTAATGCTCATGATAGATTCTTTCTTTAGCACACCTTTTGATGGTGAGGCTTGTTTTTACCAGCTTTACTTGAAAAATGCTGCAATCATGTCCGCCAATTTGAAATGGAACATTTTTGATGTTGTATGTATGCACTTAACAGCCAAGTAATGTGACATCCTATACAACCAATGTTAAACATGACCACATGGTCAGACAAGAAACACAAAAATTGGATTATGAGATTTCAAAGATTTCAAAGATTGGAAAAATTTTCTATTTTATGTAACATAATTTTCAGAAAAACATTTCATCAACAATCACACACCCACATACTGTAGTAGACAGCCTAATGTTTAACACAATGTGGGTGTATGGAGTAGACGCCAGTCCTAGCCAAGTGATGAAAAATGGAGTTGCTCATACCAATATAACATATCACAGTGATACAAAGGTATGTAGGTTCTTTTCCTAATGTTTACTTTACAAATGGATATTAAGATGTAAAGAGTACATGTGCTATGAACTGCCGAAAATTCTTCTGCAATATCCATATTGTAAAAATACCGGAGGGTTGCTGCAGCTGCACTCTGAAGTGATTCAAGAAAGGAGCTGCCTTATGATTTCCAAACAAGTCCGACACAAACCGAGCTGTGCAAGCACAGAAGATGGCTAGAGACTTGAAGTTTTGGATTTAGAAAGTAAAGGAATTGCACTATCCGTATAGCAAAAACACAGGCACTGATCAGCTTCGCAGTAACTGCGAAGCTGATCTGCGCCTTTGGCTTCGCATATGCATATTGTTGGTTTTCTCATGAGGCGGCTCAAATATCTTTAGAAACATGAACATCTTATTGAAATTTTGTAATTTTATATTTTTTTCCATGAAAAGTCAAAGGGGATACATAAAAGACCACATTCATTGGAATCAAAATGTAGTTGCGAAAGACCAAAGAGTTGTAATTTTGAGAAAACTACAGTTTAAATAGTGAAAAAAGGCAACACAACTTTCACAAAAGCCATAATGTTCTCATTTTAACATTATTTAATAGATTGTATGATTATTTTTTCCCTTTTTTCAGATGCTGACAATCAACGCCCTACAACTGCCACTTAATACAACTTTTACTGTAACATGGTCCTGATAATGACTGTGTAGAGTTGTCTCCCTTCTTTATACATTTAAACGGTGCCTTTATTTAGTCCTGCATTTCTTTTGATATCTCTTCATATTTCATAATATTGCCTGTTTACTAGGCGTAGGTGCTATTTGAACATATCATTTCATACAATCATGCACATGTTATTTTGTAAGCTTTCTTTTTTGTTCCTGTTTCAAATAGTATACAAGTTAAATATTTGCGCAATTTTCTCTTTCTAAATTAGAAGCAATTTCTTGAATTCTTGAGTGAGTACTCTTGCAGTCTATAAAGCTTATAGTTGCTCTTTACTAGTGAGAACTTTGAATTTACGAGACAATGAATTTTGAATGATATCACCATGCTTGCGGATGTTCCAGGTGGTTTTACTCTGGGTTTTCCCATTTTCACCTCACCTACTCATTGGCTTGTCTCATAAAAAGCTGAAATAATCTTGAAAGGGATGTGAAACTGAACTAAAAAGAAACAGAATTATGAACCAGAGGACCATTGGTCCTGAGAACGCTCACCTGAAGCCTGATCTTGGAGTATAAAGTCATCATGAAATGACCTTGACCTTGAATACTCACACACCTTTATTGACTTCACAAGTTGTCTGCATCTGCAAAGTTTCAGGTCTCAGGCTGCAATAGTTTCCAAACCCAGTGATAATTTCAATTTTGATATTTAAATGACCTTGGGTCAAGGTCAACAAATGACCTTGGCCTTCATTAATTACTTACCTTCATTGACTCCATTAGTTGTCTGCATCTAGCAACTTTCAGGTCTCAGGCTGCAACAGTTTCCAAAATATCCATTGTTTTTGCCTTTTCCCATGTAAAAGCCTATGTTTCCAAAATTGACCTACCAGTAGCCGTAAAATAGGCCAAGGTCATCCTAGGGTATCATTTCAACAAACTATGATGGGCTGGAGTCCCAAATGCTACATACCAAGTTTCGCGTAAATCGGCCAGCCGGTTCTGGAGAAAAGATTTTTGAGTGGTTTTTACCATAGTTGGGCATGGCGGCCATCTTGGTCATGTGACCCAAATTTCATGATCGCACTTTCGTTCCCCCTATCCATGGAAGTCCCAAATGCTACATACCAAGTTTCGCGTAAATCGGCCAGCCGGTTCTGGAGAAGAAGATTTTTGAGTGGTTTTTACCATATATGGGCGTGGCGGCCATCTTGGTCATGTGACCTGGATTTTGCAATCAAACTTTCGTCTCCCCTACCCATGGATGCTCCACATAAAATTTCACTTTGATTGGCCAAGCTGTTTCAGAGAAGAAGATCTTTGAAAAGTGTGTATGGACGACAGACTGGCCAAGGTCAAGAGATGACCTTGACCTATATTAATCACATACCTTCATCTAATCCATTAGTTGTTTGCATCTACCACTTTTCAGGCCTCAGGCTGCAATAATTTTCAAAAAATCCATAGTTTTCACTTTTTCCCATGTAAAAGCCTATGTTTCCAAATTTGACCTTGCCGTAAAATAGGTCAAGGTCATCCAAAGGTCATCATTTTATCAAACTATGAATGGCTGAAGTCCATAATGCTACATACCAAGTTTCGTGGAAATCGGCCCACCGGTTCTGGAGAAGAAGATTTTTGAGCGGTTGTTACCATATATGGGCGTGGCAGCCATCTTGGTCATGTGACCTGGATTTCGCGATCAAACTTGAAATGCCACTACCCAAGGAGGCTTCACATAAAATTTCAACTAGATCGGCCAAGCGGTTTCAGAGAAGAAGATCTTTGAAATTGTGGACGACGGACGGACGGACGCCGGATCATGACCATCCTATAAGCTCACCTTGTGAGCCTTCGGCTCAGGTGAGCTAAAAAGTATATAAATGCTATGAAATTGACTATTTGCCCAAATTTCATGTGTTGTAAGCTTTGAAACAATTTTGTTTGTAATTAGAAAAGTCCTTTCTTGCATTGAATGAATCATTTTTGCCTGTGCACCTCAAGCGTGATTATTTGAAGAGTAATTCCATTCATATTCATTGCATAATACATGAGCCATCTCGTGGGAAAACCAACAATGTCGTTTCCGAACAGGTCTGACACAAACCGGCCTGTACAGGCACAGAAGCAGGCTAGAAGCTTGAAATTTCGGATATATGAAGAAGAGGAAGTGTGCTATCCGTGTAGCGAAAACAAAGGCGCTGATCAGCTTCGCGGTTACCGCGTCTTTGTTTTCGCCTATGCAGATTGTTGGTTTTCTCACGAGGCAGCTCACATCATTGAGTGTCCATACTTGTATAAATGGTGTATGACCGATAAGTCAGTTGAGCCACGTCATGAGAAAACCAACAATGTGGTTTCTGGACAGGTTCAACACTAAACCTGGCTGTTCAAGCACAGAAGATGGCAAGAGACTGGAAATTTTGGATTTAGAAAGGAGAGGAATTGTATTATCCATGTAGCGAAAACAAAGGTGCTGATCAGCAGTTACTGTGAAGCTGATCTGTGTCTTTGTGTTCGCATATGCAAATTGTTGGTTTTCTCATGATGGGGCTCATATGAAGATTCATGTTTGTCTTGTACTTTTATACAAATGCATCAAATAAACAATTCCATTTAGTTTTGTTTTAAACTTTATTTGCAAGCCTCCATTATCTTCAGATAGACAGCTTAAACCCAGATCAGAATAGAAGCCATTGGCTATGTCACTCGTCTTGTGATTCAGGGATCGCAGGTTCAGTCCCGCGCTTCTCCAGTCTGTCGGATGATACTATAAACTAAGGTCCCATCTCCATATAACTTCTCGCGTTTTCTCTCGTCATGGCTCATTTATAACAGTAAATCTGTGATGTGTAATATGATCGTCCAGGAGTTAAAGGATATCCATGGTGCTGTAAATCTAGCAATGAACTAGAAAATGTGTTGATGAAACACTATGCCCCCAACTGGTAAGTCACTTTCAAGATGTTAAAATGTCCAAAAAATGACTAAACCACATGCATATCTTCAGACCATGCCCATAACACATGTATAGTTTTAAATGAATTGGCATGAAACTGTAGGAGGAGTTGTGCACACAAGGTACCGACTGCCCATTCACTTTCATTGACAAAATGCCCGAAAAATGGCTAAGTTCAAATTGCGAAAAAAAGTAATAATAATAATAATCTGAGGATTATATCCAAACCACATGCATATCTTCAAAGCATGGTCACAACATCTGTAAAGTTTCAAGAGAATCGGCATTAAACTGTAGGAGGAGTTGTGCACACAAGGTACCCACTATCTATTCACTTTATCAAGAATTAAAAAGGGAAATAACTCTCACAGAATGGGCCCGTAGCCTCTTGAATTTACCTGAAAGAAAAAATATGGGTCCTCTTTATTTTCATATACAAACTACATGCCAAATTTCAAGATCCTAGCTCTAAACGGTTCCTGACCGAGTGTTAAGTGTTACTCACGCATCACAGACTGACTGCACACCACTGGACGGACAGACCCAAACCAATATGCTCCCTCAACTTCTTCCGAAGTTGGGGGCATAAACATACACACGGGACGACTAGAATCAAGCACAATTGGCAGAGATAGCAAAACAAAACCATATGACATTGTATACATTTATGTTACCAGTCTCAATGTATCTGTTAACGCTCTATACATTAGCTGCATCATCAGAAAACCAACATTTTGCATTTGCGAAAACAAAGATGCAGATCAGCTTCGCGGTAACCGCGAAGCTGATCAGCGCCTTTGTTTTCGCTACACGGATAGTACAATATTTCTACTTTCTAAATCCAAAATTTCCAGTCTCCAGCCATCTTCTGTGCATGTACAGCTTGGTTTGTATTGGACCTGGTCAGAAACCACAATGTTGGTTTTCTCATGTCACAGCTCACATTACTGTAATGGTGAGAGATAGCACTTGAAATGTAGAAACAAAAAAGCAATGTACTCATTTGAAAATTATTGTAAAAAGAAAACGAAAGAAAAACAAAACAGTCCTTAGAAAAATAAACTTATTGAGCCACACTTTGATAAAACCAACGGTAGCATTTGTGAATTCAACTTGGCAAAAAGTCTGATCAGAGACCTAAATGAGCCGCATCGCCAGAAAACCGGTATTCAGGATTTCCGACCAGGTCTGACACAAACCGGCCTATACAACCACAGAAAAAAGCTAAAATCTTGAAATTTCGGGTATAAGTAGAGAAGGAATTGTACTATCCAAGTAGCAAAAACAATGGCGCTGATCAGCTGTGCAGTTACTGCACAGCTGATCTGCGCCTTTGTTTTCGCATAGGCAAAAATCTGGTTTTCTCATGACGCTGCTCATTTTATGTCACCTTTGTAAACTGAGGACCAATTGTTAGACTGGCATATTTGTTAAATATGTTATCCTCTTAAAAAAAGTTATTATTATCAATATTACCTCACTGCTCTTGTACAGATTCAATTTTCGTCCATTGTTGATCAGACTTGTGTTAAGACTGTCAGTGATGGTTTTGCCCAAGTTCTGGCTCGTAAATAAAACCATGCAAGGTTAGAAAAAATGTCCTTGACACTTTGAACATTTTGTTAGCTTTGATAATATTATGTATAAGCTCCCCATATAATATATAGCCACTGCCCCCACGGCCTCACTGATGGGATACGGAAGAGAAAACTTTCGGACAAAAAGAAAAACTTTCATAGCGAATAACAGTTACTATAAGAGCCGTGATGTGAGAAAACCGGTCTTCAGGGTTTTCCGACCTGCTCTGACACAAACCGGTCTGTGCAGCTACAGAAGAATGGCTAGATGCTTGAAATTTCGCATTTAGGAAGAACAGGACTTGTTCTAGCCGTGTAGCGAAAACAAAGGCGATGATCAGCTTCGCAGTTACTGCACCTTTGTTTTCGCATAGGCAAAAATCTGGTTTTCTCATGACGAAGCTCATAATTTGCATGTAGTTCCATGAGAGTGGGTGGGAAGTAGGTTGTAGTTACAAAAGTAAATAAAATGAACAAACATTAAATATTAGAGAAATGAGGATCATGAAATAAAAAAGAAACAGAACAGGTCATATTATTCTCATTACTGTGCTGATAATGTTTAAGTAGAAATTAAAAATAAGTAACTTAGCCACAGCATCAGAATACCAACAATCTGCATATGCCAAAACAAAGGTGCACATGCCAAAGAAAGTACAATTTCTCATAGAAAGTACAATGTCTCTTCTTTCTAAATCTGAAATATCAAGCTTCAAGCCTTTTTCTGTGGCTTTACAGCCTGATTTGTGCCAGACCTGGCCCCGAGGTTATAAAACTTTTTTCAAGCTCAGCTCAGCTGAGCATGAAATTTCAATTGCTCATAAATGTTAATATAGCCGAAATTAGTGGAAAATTCAGGTTCAGTGCCCAACAACTTGTAATTTATCCTGCTCATAAATGTTAAAATGCCAACAATTGTTGGCATTTTAACATTTTTGAGCAGGATAAATTTTAGTCTCAGCTGAGCTGAGCATGAAAAAAGTTTTATAACCTCGGGGCCAGGTCTGAAATCCAGATTATTATTGGTTTTCGTGCAGAGGCTCAGTTACAAAAAACTCAGATCTTCTAAATAACATATTAAAGAATAGAAATAAAAAAGAGCACTGCATCAAGGTCAAAACTTGCTTTTTTGCATAAGACAAGCTAATTGGCTGCAAGAAGCGACTCAACTCATCAATTAGAGGGCCATTAGATACAATACAATATGAGCCGCCTCATGGGAAAACCAACAATCTGCATATGCGAAAACAAAGGTGCAGATCAGCTTCGCGGTAACCGTGAAGCTGATCAGCGTCTTTGTTTTCGCTACTCAGATAGTACAATTCCTCTTCTACTTAAATCCGATATTTCAAGCTTCTAGCTCTTTTCTGTGCTTGTACAGGCCGGTTTGTGTCAGACCTGTTCGGAAACCACATTGTTGGTTTTCCCACGAGGCGGCTCCAATATCTAGAGCCCAGACTGCACGGAATACAAAGTTTAAATAAATTAGAATGTTTTTGTAAATTGATCTAAAACATGATTTCACAATGCTTGCAAGTGATAAATGAGAAAAACGATAGGAGAAAAATGTCCTACATAATAAAATGTAACTGTGGATGAACATGAAATTTTTTTGGTTTCAAAATCTATGACATAGCTTAGATTTTAACATTTGAGCCACCTCGTGGGAAAACCAACAATATGGTTTCCGAACTTGTCCGACAAAAACCGACCTGTACAGTCACCGAAAAGAGCTAGAAGCTTGAAATTTCGGATTTAGGAAGAAGAGGAAGTGTACTATCCGTGTAGCGAAAACAAAGGCGCTGATCAGCTTCGCGGTTACCGTGAAGCTGATCTGCTCCTTTGTTTTCGCCTATGCAGATTGTTGGTTTTCCCATGCGGTTGCTCATTTGTTACAAAGCCCGTATTTTGTTTGCTCCTAGCTACCTATAATATTGAGAGAATACATGCATGGAAAAGAATTATAATTCCGTGAAAAGGAAAATCTAAATGCTAACAATGATGTAGTTTTTGTTCAAAATGAGCCAACATGTAATATATACTCATAGAAACAATTATTTTACAATAAACTTTGACATAAAATTTCTAAAACAATCAACAAATACAAAAACAACAGTTGCTCAACTTATTTGCATTTATTGAGAAACAAATCACATGGACAAGCCAAATTATTAACAAAACCAGTTAAATGTGTATGAAATGTTGGCATACACATCAAATAAATGAGCCTTCGCATGAGAAAACCAACAATTTGCATATGCGAAAACAAAGGCGCAAACCAGCTTCGCGGTAACCGCGAAGCTGATCAGCGCGAAGCTGATCAGCGCCTTTGTTTGCGCTACACGGATAGTACCATCCCTGTTCTTCTTAAATCCGAAATTTTAAGTTTCTAGCCTGCTTCTGTAACTGCACAGGTCGGTTTGTGTCAGACCTGGTTGGAAACCCAAATTGTTGATTTTGTCATGCACAGGCTCAATTTTGATTTTGTTGAGCTCTAGCTTCAGGGATCAAAACAGAACACAAACAAATGCTATATGTATAAGAGCCTAACCATAAGAAAATGTGTGAAGACACAAACTTCCTTTTCAAGCAAGATACTGTAAACTGTTGAATTGACAACCTCAGGTACCTTCTGTCTTGACAAAAATGAGCCGCGTCGTGGGAAAACCAATGTTGTGGTTTCCGACCAGGTCCAACACAAACCAGCCTGTCCAAGCACAGGAAAGAGCTAGAAGCTTGAAATTTCGGATTTAAGTAGACGAGGAATTGTACTAACTGAGTAGCAAAAACAAAGGGGCTGATCAGCTTCGCGGTTACCGCGAAGCTGATCTGCGTCTTTGTTTTTGCCTATGCCGATTGTTGGTTTTCCCATGAGGCGGCTCAAATATGAACAGACAAATTGACAATGTAAACACTTAATTGTGGTTGATCCACATGAGCCGCCTCATGGGAAAACCAATAATCTGCATATGCGAAAACAAAGACGCAGATCAGCTTTGCGGTAACCGCGAAGCTGATCAGCGCCTTTGTTTTCGCTACATGGATAGTACAATTCCTCTTCTACTTAAATCCGAAATTTCAAGCTTCTAGCTCTTCTGTGCTGGTACAGGCCGGTTTGTGTCAGACCTGTTCGGAAACCACATTGTTGGTTTTCCCACGAGGTGGCTCATAGCTGTTTCTACGATATGACGTGTTTTCTCATCGTACAGCGCATTTACACTGCAGCAGGAACAACACATGGTATGGTTATCCAAGTGACATCAAGCAAATATTTGAAGCAAATATGTAACCTGATAGTTGTTTGTACCTTTTGCGAAGCTTTTTCTGCATTTTGTTATCAGTCCTAAATAAATCGTATAATGATATAGCACTTTCAAAAGCCATAGCATTAACCCTGTGTTTTCTAGCAAAATGAGTCAATTTTGTGTTAAGAAAATCATGAGAAATTGATCTTGACTTCATCAATGGTACAAAAATCTATGTAACAATCATGTATTATGCGTGGAATGTAGCACTTCTATAAATAAGACATTAGGAATAAGACATTACAAAGGGCCTGCCATCAAAAATATTGAGGGAATGAATACAATATTTTGAATGTCTTTAAGTGTATACATAACATATATTAATATTTCATCACATATATAACAAACACATATGTACAGCTTCATTGTCTACTTGTATGTTTTAGCTACCTGAACAGTTTAGCACACATATGAGCCACCTCATGGGAAAACCAACAATCTGCATAGGCGAAAACAAAGACGCAGATCAGCTTTGCGGTAACCGCGAAGCTGATCAGCGCCTTTGTTTTCGCTACTCGGATAGTACAATTGCTCCTCCACTCAACACCAAAATTTCAAGCTACTAGCCTGCTTCTGTAGCTGTACAGGCCGGTTTGTTTCAGACCTGTTCGGTAAACACATTGTTGGTTTTCCTACGAGGCGGCTCATTTCTAGAAATGAGCGGATTCATGAAAAAGAGGGACTTCAATATGCAACCTTATTATTGGGCTTAAGTTAAACCCCCATTACGAAAACTTGCCCATGCAATAAATAGAGATTTTTTATCTTGAAAAATTGAGAATTTTATTTTTTGATATTTTTCTTATTTTTACTCAAAACATAGATTGTGGGTACACGTTAGAACCGCCTCGGCGATGTGATTCTAACGAGTACCCACAATCTATGTTTTGGAGCAAAAATAAGAATACCCCTGCATACCCCAGTTTTACTATATAAAAGTGGGGTTTAAGGGGGTATATATTACACGGACATGTTTTCCTGATGCCGACTCTTTCTTTGGTGATATAAACCTATATACCAGCTCATTATGATGATCAAACCAACTACCTTCATTTCATGGGTACTACTGACATGGGTTGATTTGATCAAGCCTATTTTTGTTTGTTCTAATATTCAACATTGAGCAACTATAAACTACTACATGTATTAATATTTCACAATAGAGTTTATACACATACAAATATTCCAGCATTTACAAAATTATGGCAATTAACATTACACTCATTATTCAAAACTGTAAGTTTGTCTAAAAACTAACAAGTACATGTGTGGCTATATTGAAAAAAATATCAAAAGCAGCAAAAATTCACTGCCTTGTCAACATCGTTAAAAAAACATCTAAGGTGAAAATATTCTCAAAAATCTGCATGTCATAGTTTCACTATTAATCAATGAAATTTTCAATGTAAACACCCAGTATCTTAGCACATTTTATCTTTAATTTACGGTCTACTGAGAACATTATAAAATTTTTCCAAAACTCAAGACTTTGCAATAGAAAGGGTGATTAGTGACCATATAGGGTTATAGATGAAGAGATCAGTGACTTCACCCAGGGTATAAACCAACTGAGCCTCGACGCGAGAAAACCGCTCTTCGGGGTTTCCGACCAGGTCCGACACAAACCGGCCTGTGCAAGCTCAGAAAAGAGCTAGAAGCTTGAAATTTCGGATTTAAGTAGAAGAGGAATTGTACTATCTGAGTAGCGAAAACAAAGGCGCTGATCAGCTTCGCGGTTACCGCGAAGCTGATCTGCGCCTTTGTTTTCGCCTAGGCAAAAATCCGGTTTTCTCATGATGCGGCTCAAATGATGAGTGACCATATTTAACTGGTACCAGGTTCTCACTAATAGTGACAACTGGCAAAGGATACTGTCTCGGTTTTCACAGGCTAATTCAAATAAAACAATAATCCGATAAAGCCTAGTGTAACAGAATTTCCAAAACATGCAAATCATTGTAATATCATTTCTGATTTATTATTGTTATTTCAATTATTTATTCTTTATTTAATCATCATTTCATAGACTTGAGTTAGGTAAAAATGAAATTATTATCGTGAAATCTCGCTGAAGCCTCACGGGCAGAATTCTGCCTGATTTCATTAGCCTATAAATGTCCCTGTATACATATAGGGCAGGTACAAGTCAATGACCATATAGGGTGTATAGACCAACAGACCAGTGACTTCACCCAGGGTATAAACCAACTGATCAGTGACCATAATGGGTGTATAGACCAACAGAACAGTGACTTCACCCAGGGTATAAACCAACTGATCAGTGACCATATAGGGTGTATAGACCAACAGACCAGTGACTTCACCTTGGGTATAAACCAACTGATCAGTGACGATAACGGGTGTATAGACCAATAGACCAGTGACTTCACCCAGGGTATAAACCAACTGATCAGTAACCATATAGGGTGTATTGACCAACAGACCAGTGACTACACCCAGGGTATAAACCAACTGATCAGTGACCATATAGGGTGTATAGACCAACAGAACAGTGACTTCACCCAGGGTATAAACCAACTGATCTGTGACCATATAGGGTGTATAGACCAACAGACCAGTGACTTCATCCAGGGCATAAACCAACTGATCAGTGACCATAACGGGTGTATAGACCAACAGAACAGTGACTTCATCCAGGGCATAAACCAACAGTGACCATAAAGGGTGTATAGACCAACAGAACAGTGACTTAATCCAGGGCATTAACCAACAGATCAGTGACCATTTAGGGTGTATCGACCAAATGACCAGTGACTTCACCCAGGGTATAAAACCAACTGATCAGTGACCATATAGGGTGTATCGACCAAATGACCAGTGACTTCACCCAGGGTATAAAACCAACTGATCAGTGACCATAACAGGTGTATAGATAAAAAGATCAGCAACTTCAACGAGGATATAAACCAAATGATCAGTGATCATATAGGGTGTATAGATTAAAAGATCAGCGACTTCGAGGGTATAAACCAAATGATCAGTGATCATATAGGGTGTATAGACCAACAGACCAGTGACTTCATCCAGGGTATAAATCAACTGATCAGTGATCATATAGGGTGTATAGACCAACAGACCAGTGACTTCACCCAGGGTATAAATCAACTGATTAGTGACGATAACGGGTGTATAGACCAACAGAACAGCGACTTCACCCAGGGTATAAATCAACTGATCAGTGATCATATAGGGTGTATAGACAAACAGACCAGAGACTTCAATGAGGGTATAAACCAACTAATAAGTGACCATATAGGGTGTATAGACCAACAAACCAGCGACTTCATCCAGGGTATTAACCAAATGATCAGTGATCATATAGGGTGTATAGACCAACAGACCAGTGACTTCACCCAGGGTGTTAACCAAATGATCAGTGATCATATAGGGTGTATAGACCAACAGACCAGCGACTTCATCCAGGGTATTAACCAAATGATCAGTGATCATATAGGGTGTATAAACCAACAAACCAGCGACTTCATCCAGGGTATTAACCAAATGATCAGTGATCATATAGGGTGTATAGACAAACAGACCAGTGACTTCAATGAGGGTATAAACCAACTAGTGAAATATAAAGAGTAACTGGAGATGAAAGTACACGTATAACAAAAATTTCAAAACTTCCAAAACAAGACTTTTTGCTGCCCTATGAACAGATGCCTTATGAAGATAACCCCTATTTTTTCATGACTTGACAGCCTCCTAACCTTTTCGGATACCAATTCATATTTCATGTATGAAATGCTGTATAATAGAACAAATAGTTTAGTTTAGATTCACTGTAAATCAAGAGATAACAGTTTCATAATTGAATCCATTACTTCCATTCTCCTGCAGAATATAATACACACATTGGCAAAAGAACAGATTTTGTGCGTACTTGATATTTGCTTATGATGAAAGAATAAATCTCCCATGTTTCTCCATAAAAACATATTATTGAGGGTGATCATTTAGCTTTCCTCTCATTGAAAATACGCTCATGTAATAAACAGAGATTTTTCAACCGTTAAAAAAAATAGAAAATTCTCAAATTTGATGTTTTTCTTATTTCTGCTCAAAACATAGATTGTGGGTGCACATTAGAACCGCCTCACTGAGGCGGTTCTAACAAGTACCCACAATCTGTGTTTTGGATCAAAAATAAAGAAAATATGTATACCCCATTAAATCCCAGTTTTACTATATAAAAGTGGGGTATAAAGGGGTATTCATTATACAGACATGTTATCGCAATGTACTATGAGATTTCAATTTGCATCCCAAACATAGTTTCGTGACAAAACGTTAAAATTGTCATCAAGTATCATCAAATATAAGAGCCGCCTCGTGGGAAAACCAATAATTTGTTTCTGAACAGGTCCGACACAAACCGACCTGTAAAAGCATAGAAGCTGGCTAGAAGCTTGAAACTTTGGATTTAAGTAGAAGAGGAATTGTACTATCCGAGTAGCGAAAACAAAGGCACTGATCAGCTTCGCAGTTACTGCGAAGCTGATCTGCGCCTTTGTTTTCGAATAGCCAGATTGTTGGTTTTCCCATGTGGCTGCTCATACAGTAAAGTACATTATTCTGCCCTTTTGTATATAGCAACAACATTCCTTGCACAGCAAACCAACACACACAATCACTCGTGACAGATCTGTTAAGCATAATGCTTTCTTTCTTGTTTTGAACCACTTGTTCCTTCTTGTCCATCTAGGAATGACACAAGTCAAAAAGCCGCATCATGAAAAAACTGGACGTTTGCCTATACAGAACCGAAGGCGCAAATCAGCTGTGCAGCCACTGCACAGCTGATCAGTGCCTTTGTTTTCACTTCACGGATAGTACAACGCCTCTTCTACCAATATCCAAAATTTCAAGCTTCTAGATTTCTTCTGAGGCTGTACACGTCAGTTTGTGTAGGACCTGGTCAGAAACCCCAGAGACTGGATTCCTTATGTTGCAGCTCATATTGTAGTCGTAGTTCTTATACCCAGTCTAGTAAGTTTTGGAATGACACAGGGATGAACAATATTAGAGTGTTTACAGCTAATCCAGTAACTGCTTCACAGACTTTGGCGTTGATTCATCATTTAAATGCTTTGTCGTATACCTGCAAAGGACATATAAAATGGGTACTGTTGTAACTCAACAACTCTAAACAGCATCTGTGTTGGTGATGTTGCCACAAAATATTGCAACGCAATATGCTAGTGAGTAACTGCAGTCATATTACAATGCTATGACTTATAAAGTTTACTTGTGACTGACACATTGCTGTGAAATCTCCAGTTTTGAGTCATATGCCAAATGGGAACTTACATGCCAACTCACATGTTACAAAATTTGTCAGCTAAAATGGTGCTTAAGAAGATAGCAGTTTTCCTCTACATTTTCAACACGTCTAAAATTATCTGAGCAAGCAAACATAAAATCCTGTGAGACTAACCTTAATGCATTCAGTAAACCCTCCACTCTTCTCCCATCTCTTTGGTCTCGTAGTAACTTTATTGAACTCTTAATCTGAAGACAGAAAATTTGAGTAAGAGTAATTTTTTTAACATCCGTCTTCAATATTGATATATTTAAAAAAAAAAAAAAAACAAATTTTTTAAAAAATCGGTACAGCTGAAAACTGAAAAGTTTCCTTCAAGAAGACGTGTTTCCTTTGTCTGGGTTGTTGCTTTAAATCCATGGTCAACAGCTAAGGTCATGCCAGGAAAGTTAGTTATCCTAGCAATACTGATTCTGACCAAGCCTCCAAGAGGCAAGTTACCAGTATGTGGTGCACATTTGAGCCGCAACGCGAGAAAACCGGTCTTCTGGGTTTCCGACCAGGTCTGACAGAAACCGACCTGTACAGTCACAGAAAAGAGCTACAATCTTGAAATTTTGGTAATACATAGCGGAGGAATCGTAGTACCCATGAAGCGAAAACAAAGGCGCTGATCAGCTTCGCAGTTACTGCGAAGCTGATCTGTGCCTTTGTTTTCGCCTACGCAAAAATCCGTTTTTCTCACGTCGCGGCTCATTTCTTTCTCCACTAAATGATCTATGCTCTACCTGAATCAGTGGAAGATGGAGAATGGCTGTAGAAATGATTCCATGACCAAATCTTCATGAACTGGATCTCAGGATCAATTATGTGTTCGCTTATCAGATACTATCCTGCCAAGTGAGGCATGTTTTATTGTAATGAAACATATTGCATTTACTTACATCAATCCCAGAAGTCTTTGCAAATGCTCCAACAGGATGAACATGATCATACAGTATTATAACTCCTACCATCACTCGTAAACAAAACAACTTCGTCTCCTCATTTTGAAAACGGGAACAATACTCTCTGAAATTAACATGAGGATACCATGTTTGTGAAATACCCATTCATACCCCACTTTTATATAGTAAAACTGGGAAGTACAGAGGTATACATTTTTCTTATTTTGGCTGCAAAACATAGATAATGGGTACTTGTTAGAATCAACATGCCAATGTAGTTCTAACTAGTACTCACTATCTGTGCTTTGAGTAAAAATATGAAAAAAAAAAAATCAAAATTTTCATTTATACACCTCTTGCAATACTGTATGTTGCATAGGCAAGTTTTTGTGACTAATACATGTAGTTTTTTTTTTTTATAGAATTTTCGTAATCATTTGCTTTCATAACCAAATACAGAGAAATGCTTCATCAAATTACAGAATATAGAGGTTGTAGGCATGCAGGATTCTGGAGAGAGAGAGATCCTTTGTTCGACACCTCCCTCCACTGTTTAGTGTCCTTGAGCAAGACTTGTTAAGCTTCCAATAGTACTGGTTAAATTACTCAATCTCCCTCCACTGTTTAGTGTCCTTGAGCAAGACTTTTTAAGCTTCCAATAGTACTGGTTAAATTACTCAATCTCCCTCCACTGTTTAGTGTCCTTGAGCAAGACTTTTTAAGCTTCCAATAGTACTGGTTAAATTACTCAATCTCCCTCCACTGTTTAGTGTCCTTGAGCAAGACTTTTTAAGCTTCCAATAGTACTGGTTAAATTACTCAATCTCCCTCCACTGTTTAGTGTCCTTGAGCAAGACTTTTTAAGTTTCCAATAGTACTGGTTAAATTACTCAATCTCCCTCCACTGTTTAGTGTCCTTGAGCAAGACCTTTTAAGCTTCCAATAGTACTGGTTAAATTACTCAATCTCCCTCCACTGTTTAGTGTCCTTGAGCAAGACTTTTTAAGCTTCCAATAGTACTGGTTAAATTACTCAATCTCCCTCCACTGCAAGACTTTTTAAGCTTCCAATAGTACTGGTTAAATTACTCAATCTCCCTCCACTGTTTAGTGTCCTTGAGCAAGACTTTTTAAGCTTCCAATAGTACTGGTTAAATTACTCAATCTCCCTCCACTGTTTAGTGTCCTTGAGCAAGACCTTTTAAGCTTCCAATAGTACTGGTTAAATTACTCAATCTCCCTCCACTGTTTAGTGTCCTTGAGCAAGACTTTTTAAGCTTCCAATAGTACTGGTTAAATTACTCAATCTCCCTCCACTGTTTAGTGTCCTTGAGCAAGACTTTTTAAGCTTCCAATAGTACTGGTTAAATTACTCAATCTCCCTCCACTGCAAGACTTTTTAAGCTTCCAATAGTACTGGTTAAATTACTCAATCTCCCTCCACTGTTTAGTGTCCTTGAGCAAGACTTTTTAAGCTTCCAATAGTACTGGTTAAATTACTCAATCTCCCTCCACTGTTTAGTGTCCTTGAGCAAGACCTTTTAAGCTTCCAATAGTACTGGTTAAATTACTCAATCTCCCTCCACTGTTTAGTGTCCTTGAGCAAGACCTTTTAAGCTTCCAATAGTACTGGTTAAATTACTCAATCTCCCTCCACTGCAAGACTTTTTAAGCTTCCAATAGTACTGGTTAAATTACTCAATCTCCCTCCACTGTTTAGTGTCCTTGAGCAAGACATTTTAAGCTCCCAATAGTACTGGTTATATTACTCGGAGAGTGGTGGCTCTGTCTTGTCATGGGTAAAAACTTGTTGACTGGCAAATTAAGCAGTAACTAAACCAAAATACATAAATTCCAGAGGAGACCCTGATCAAGCTTCATTTCAAAATTTGTTAAATAGAAAAACCTAAAAACATCAACCCATTCATAACAAAACAATGTTATCACTCAGTAAAAGTTAATTTATAAAATGATTAACTCATTTAAGCCTGACGTCCCTTTTATGGGACATAGGCAAACAGCATAGCCCCAGATGTGACGCCGCAGAATGCGGCGTCCCATCTGGGGCTATTCTGTTTGCTTAGAGAATTTTCATCGAAATATTGAATAAAATTTAAAAATCACTCCTGACGCCCCTCAAAATGAAACTAGACTCATCCAATTGATAATGATGGGAAAACCCATTCGTCAAATATGGGTTAATGGGATCAAGTTCTAAGTACTTACGGATTTTCAATCATAATTCTACAGATATTTGCCATAGTACTCAAACAGTCAGTAGTATTCTCTACAGGAATTTCTTTATGCTGAAAATATACAGCTCAACCTCACGATAATGCATCTTAATATAATACAGCTTCAAATATAACATAACCATGTCATTGCTTCCAAAAAGATTACTTGACTAAAAGTCTATTGCATGTAACCTCATTAAAAATTGCACCACCTATAACAAGGTCTGTAATTACGGACTCCAAGGACAGAATCGTAATGTGGATGAGCTGTAAATGACACCACAATATTACAAGGTACATGAAAATTAAGAACAATATTATTGCATAAATACAAGCGTGACATGATATATAAAGAGACAAAACCCTTGTATCAATCAGGGAATTCAGGGTATCACTCATCATCTTTAACATTAACCCCGCCAGTTTGTGTGTAAACACCAGGAACGTCATGTCAGTAAAAGAGGAATTCTGTACAAATGGTTGGACTGACATACTTTAACATAGGTGTATAGTTGGCGTAGAAGTGGTATTCTATTCCCCGTTTCATGTGGTGCATACCCTCTCTCCTACTCACTATCCCCACAGCTCGGATAAAAGCAAGCTATATGTATGACTAAGGTTACTCTTTACCTGTGACACAAATGTTGAAGTGGTATCACTCAGCATCTTTAACATGGGCGTAGAGTTAGCGTAGAACAATGACATTCTGTTGGCCATTTCATGAGGTACGCATTCTTCCTCTCCTTCTATATGGTCCTGGGAAATATAAATGAAATGTGTATTGGTTTAGTTGTGTTGCTAAATGCACCTGTCGACTATTTTTCAGTCATGTCAGGATGTGCTCAATGGCATAACTTGGTGTCAGTGGGGTTTGAACACACAACTTCTCAATATCAGAAGTCTGAGCCACAGCACTCATCTACCTCTAAATCAAGTAAAAAAGTCCTAAAACTTTAAAACCTATCTTTTTATTATCATAAATTATCATCAAATGCTTCCATTATAAGGCCTTCTGGCCTGTATGCCATAAAGTTACAGGTCATTATGATAAACACTTACTGAGGTGACCATTCTCCGTCTGCTCTGTGTTCGTCTGTAGTAACTAAAGTCATTCTGTATCACAGGGTTGGTCATCTGGAACAATTTATGGATTCATAGATTTAAATTCAGAACATTGCTTTAAATCAAATTTGTTTAATTCATCTAGCATGAAAAAACGATAATGACCACAAGTTAACTCAAAATATTGCGGCTTATTCATGTAGTATAACAAGGGTTATTGTGTTTGCAAACAAATATCATCACCTACAACAGATCAGAATATGTATGTCCTTATTTTGTACGGTGAGTTTCCAATGCAAGCCATTTTCATACACTGGCCATCAAATCATGTCTTTAGGCATAGAAGTGGATCAGTTGAGTTATTTGATTGCTGTGCCTCCATTAAAGCATTTAAAGAAACACTGAAGACTTGGCAAACCCCAAATAAAATATCATAATCATTAGCTTTAAATCATCAAACTTGTGGACAAAGTCCAGTATCTCAGCTAACTGTTTAACTAGAGCTTGTTGTTGCTCTAGATGTTCTTTGGCTGACTCATCATCCCCACCCCTACCCCACACCCCCACACCAACCCAAATACCCCCACTAACCAACCCAACATTACCTTAAGATCATCAAACTTGTGGACAAAGTCCAGTATCTCAGCTAACTGTTTAACTAGAGCTTGTTGTTGCTCTAGATGTTCTTTGGCTGACTCATCATCGCCCACCCCTACCCCACACCCCCACACCAACCCACCTACCCCCACTGACCAACCCAACATTACCTTAAGATCATCAAACTTGAAGACAAAGTCCAGTATCTCAGCTAACTGTTTAACTAGAGCTTGTTGTTGCTCTAGATGACTGATGTTCTTTGGCTGACTCATCATCCCCACCCCTACCCCACACCCCCACACCAACCCACCTACCCCCACTAACCAACCCAACATTACCTTAAGATAATCAAACTTGTGGACAAAGTCCAGTATCTCAGCTAACTGTTTAACTAGAGCTTGTTGTTGCTCTAGATGTTCTTTGGCTGACTCATCATCCCCACCCCTACCCCACACCCCCACACCAACCCACCTACCCCCACTAACCAACCCAACATTACCTTAAGATCATCAAACTTGAGGACAAAGTCCAGTATCTCAGCTAACTGTTTAACTAGAGCTTGTTATTGCTCTAGATGTTCTTTGGCTGACTCATCATCCCCACCCCTACCCCACACCCCAACACCAACCCACCTACCCCCACTAACCAACCCAACATTAACTTGTGGACAAAGTCCAGTATCTCAGCTAACTGTTTAACTAGAGCTTGTTGTTGCTCTAGATGTTCTTTGGCTGACTTATCCCCACCCATACCCCCCACCCCCACACCAACCCACCTACCCCCACTAAACAACCCAACATTACCTTAAGATCATCAAACTTGAGGACAAAGTCCAGTATCTCAGCTAACTGTTTAACCAGAGCTTGTTGTTGCTCTAGATGTTCTTTGGCTGACATCATCCCCACCCCTACCCCCCACACCCACACCAACCCACCTACCCCCACTAACCAACCCAACATTACCTTAAGATCATCAAACTTGAGGACAAAGTCCAGTATCTCAGCTAACTGTTTAACCAGAGCTTGTTGTTGCTCTAGATGTTCTTTGGCTGTCTTATCGTTGGAACACAAGGCTTCTAGCAGTAATGGCACATTATTCTCTGAAACATATAGCAAGTTTCATTTATAATTATGTTTGTTTTTTCAGGTGTTTTATGCTGGATCAGGGATGCAAAGCCATTTCATTTCTCCAATAAGCATGAAATCTAAACTGCTCAGATGTACTAACGACTCATAGCTATAAGAGCCCCATCGTAAGAAAACGGGATTATCGCCTATGCGAAAAACAAAGGCACAAATCAGCTGTGCAGTAACTGCACAGCTGATCAGCGCCTTTGTTTTTGCTATATGGATAGTACATTTCCTCTTCTTCCAAAATCCAAAATTTCAAGCTTCTAGCCTGCTTCTGTGACAGTACAGACCAGTTTGTGTCGGACCTGTTCTGAAACCACATTGTCGGTTTTCTCACGAGACGGCTCAATTGTTCATAGACTTGAGTCTGAAAACAGCTAAAAGGGCAACTATGAGACAAAGTAACATACCCAGCAGCAAGGAAAACTCATAATATTTCTTCAGTTGAACAACAAGAGGACATACTCCCTCCCAGGCTACCTGTTGTAGGTCGTCATCTCGGGGGTTTGATATAGCCTAGAAATATATTAACCCATATTTGACGAATGGATTTTCCCATCATTATCAATTGGGACATTCCACTTTCATTTTTAGGGGTGCTAGGAGTGATTTTTAATATTTATCTCATTTTTCGATGAAATTACTTTTAGCAAACAGAATAGCCCCAGATGGGAAGCCGCGTTCTGCGGCTCACATCTGGGGCTATTCTGTTTGCCTATGTCCCACGAAAGGGACACCAGGCTTGAAAGAGTTAAGAGATTATTACATGTCCACTGTTGGATTGCAGGCATAGACTCAGTAGCTCCATATTTGCCTGTTGCCTGTTTTTATTTTCAACTTTATTACATGCTTAAGCCTTTACTACAATAAGTAACAAATCATTGCCTAGTAACAGAACTGACAAGAAAACAAAGCCTTTTATTCTATAAAATGCCTACTGTAATACATGTACATGTACTTGTTATTTTTTGTCAAATATCGAGATAGAGCACTATAACAAACCGTAAACTTACTTTTCTAATCTCATCAGCAGCTCCTTTATAACTATGTAGCCCTGATAGTATTTCCTGAGCTTCTTTGAGAACTCCCTGAATTTTAGTCCACACCTCTACTTCATCTGGACTTGGCTCACAGTCTACAAGACAAACAAGTAAATTTGCATTATGAAAACACGCCCATGCAATATAAAGAGGTTTTTTTTTGCTGTAAAAACTGAAAATTTCATGAGAAAAAAAATGATTCTTTGAATAGTTGTGCTCAAAACATAGATCATGGGTACACGGAACCACCTCCACGAGGCGGTTCTAACAAGTACCGGTACCCACAATCTATGTTTTGGATAAAAAATAACAAAAAGATACATATCCTTGTAAACCCCAGTTTTACTTATAAAAATGGGGTATAATGAAGTATATATTACACAGAAATATCATCCTGATGTAAACGTACTATGTTTTCAATGTTTCTGACAAGGTTTAACACAGCTACAAAAAATTGTATCTAAAACAAACACAAATGAGCCACTTCATGAGAAAACCGGATGTTCGCCTATGCGAAAACAAAGGCCCAGATCAGCTTCGCAGTAAGTGCAAAGCTGATCAGCGCCTTTGTTTTCGCTACTCAGATAGTACAATCCCTCTTCTTCCATAATACGAATTTTCAAACTTCTAGCCTGTTTCTGTAACTGTACAGCTTGGTTTGTGTCGGACCTGGTCTGAAACCCCAAACACTGGTTTTCTCGTGACGCAGCTCAAATATATTGCTATTTTGTATATCGAATCTAACAACTTTCAGGCCAGACACATGCTTCAATATTTTCTGGAAAACCCTCTGCTGTCACTTTTTTCCTGTCACAATGCATAATTTACAATGCTCTAAATGCTGCCAATCAAAGCCAAATTTGATATGAAGCATCTATAGGAAGGGGGAACCAATATGTTTATAAATAATCCAGGTCACATGACCAAGATGGCTGCCATGTCCATATATGGTAAAAACCCTTCAAAATTCTTCTTCTCCGGAACCGCTGGACCAATTTCAACGAAACTTGGCATGATACATTGGGGACTAGAGTACTACAATATGTTTATAAATTATGACCTTTGGATGACCTTGACCTATTTTATGGCAAGGTCAACATAGGTCGCCCATGCATTTGAATGGGGAAAACTTTTAAAATGTCATTTGAAAGGCAAATCTTGCAGGAAATGGGCAAATGGACTGAAGGTAGGTAATTCTGAAAAAAATTTGGACCCCAGGGGTTGGTCTGCCCCCACCCCGGGGCAATATACATGTATATTACAAAAATATTCAAAGATCATCTTCTCTGAAACCACTTGGCCAATCAAAGCCAAATTTTATATGAAGCATCTATGGGAAGTGGGAATCAATGTGTTTATAAATAATCCAGGTCACATGACCAAGATGGCCGGCATGCCCATATATGGTAAAAACCCTTCAAAATTCTTCTTCTCAGGAACCACTGGACCGATTTCAACAAAACTTGGCATGAAGCATCGGGGACTAGAGTACTACAATGGTCAGGTCAGTTTAACTGCTACTGTAACATGTAATCAGTACTACCTGTCGTCATGCGGTGCAGATGGGGCTCGTTAGCCTTGGAAGGCAACTCATCTAGGAGTTAAGCTAGTTCTCTACACAAAAATCTAGCTGGGCAGGGGGAACTCATTAGTCTTGGTTGACAGTCCTCCTAGGAGTTTACAGGTCTCTAAACAAAACCTAAGGAAGGGTAGATGGAGCTCTTCAGCTGTGGCCAGCAATTCATCTAGGAGAAGGAAACTCCAAAATCAAACCAGTGTGTCTGGATATGCCTAGTCCAGATATGCAAAGACTGTTTCGGTAGATGGAGCGGAAGAAATCACCTGATTCAACGGTTCAGAAAGCGATACAGCAACATGTTGTGGAACATGCAGAGCGTGACAAGGCACTAAAGATGTTACGGTCATCCACTGCATCCAAACCCAACTCCAGACGTCTTGACCTGTGTCTTGCCTCTGGGCGCAGCTGGGCGAGGACTAGAGAGTGAGGTTGACGTTGTGCACCTCTTCCTCACTATTATCCAATTTCATAGCGCATGTCATCTTATTTCTCAACACACAAGCACTTGCATACACAACAATTTCATCACACTTGCACCCACATACCTACAAAGTCCTGTGGCGATGGGCGAGTGGCGAAGCAGCAGGTGTAGGACACACTGGGAGCTGTAGTTGCAGACCTGCACACAGGCGGCTCAGTTCTAATGGTCGCTTTCTGTGAGGAGAAGCAGTAAGCAGATTTCGGCAGTCGGCTGAGCGACTGAGCAGACCTATTTAGGACCGCACTGCTCACCCCCGTAGCATGGGGAAGGGGCTAGAAAAGGTGCCCTAAACAATTGCCTGCTTCAAACCCCCTGGCTGGTTAACCGCGATCAGCGGGGATCCCCTTAAGCGGTCGAAATACAAAGAAAAAAGCTAGAGTAATTCCCTTACGGATTGGCGCATGGAATGTGCGTACTTTAATGGACAATGCTGGGTCAGATAGACCACAGCGTAGAACGGCCCTTGTGGGCAGAGAACTTGGGAAGTATGATATACAGATAGCTGCATTGAGTGAGACTCGGTTCGCAGATGTTGGGGAGATCAAAGAAGTTGGTGCTGGATACACCTTCTTCTGGAGTGGACGCAAAAGTGAAGAGAGGCGTGAAGCAGGAGTTGGCTTTGCCATCAAAACAGAACTTGTTGGTACGCTGTCAGGATTGCCAAAAGGCATGAATGACCATCTAATGACATTGAGACTTCCTCTGTCAGGCAATAAACATGCAACTATTGTCAGTGCTTATGTACCCACAATGACCAATCCAGATGAGGTCAAGGACAAGTTCTATGATGACCTAGACAATGTTATTTCTGCAACACCCCGCACAGACAAGCTTATCCTTCTTGGCGACTTTAATGCCAGAGTGGGTACAGACCACCAGACCTGGGAAGGAGTTATAGGTCCAGAAGGGGTTGGAAAGTGCAACAGCAATGGTCTCTTGCGTCTCAGGAAGTGTGCTGAACATGACCTTCTAATCACCAACACAGTCTTCCGTCTACCTAATAGGAACAAAACATCCTGGATGCATCCCCGTTCCAAACACTGGCATCTCACAGACTATGTCATAGTGCGGAGAACAGACAGGCAGGATGTTAAAGTGACAAAGACTATGTGTGGTGCAGACTGCTGGACAGATCATAGACTGGTTGTCAGCAAACTCAACCTAAGAATACAGCCTGCGAGGCGACCTCAAGGCAAGAAAGCTCCTAAGAGACTGGATGTCTCAAAGCTGAATAAAGACAGCATGAGACAAGATTTCTTAACAGACATTTGCAACCAACTGGATGCAATGAATCTCAGTTCAGAGGACCCCGAAGAAAACTGGACAGTTTTCCATAAAACAGTTCTTTCTTCAGCTGCAAGCACCTTAGGCCATCCATCTCGCAAACATCAAGACTGGTTTGATGAGAATGATGACGAAATTCAGAGGCTTCTTGAAGAAAAGCACCGATTGCACAAGGCACATCAAGATGATACTAGCTCAGTATCAAAGAAAGCAGCCTACAGCAACATTTGTAAGACAGTCCAGACCAAGCTTAGGGACATGCAAGATTCCCGGCTGAGGAAGAAAACAGAAGAAATTCAGTCTTTTGCGGATAGAAAGGACATGAAGAAATTTCATGATGCACTGAAAACCATTTATGGTCCAAAGAGTTCTGGAGCCACCACATTGCTCAGTGCAGATGGAAACACTCTTCTCACAGATAAAGAAGCTATCTTGGAAAGGTGGGCAGAACACTTCAATAGTGTGCTTAATCGACCATCAAGCATCAATGAGGATGCAATCGACAGACTTCCACAGATAGAGTGCAATGTTCTGTTAGATGAATTTCCTACCGTTACGTAAACAAGAAAAGCAGTACAACAACTATCATCTGGCAAAGCCCCAGGTGCAGATGCAATTCCTGCCGAAGTTTACAAGGCTGGGGGGCTACCCATGGCAGAGAAACTGACAGAGTTGTTTCACTGTATGTGGAGAAAGGAGGCTATCCCACAAGAATTTAAGGATGCATCCATAATCCACCTATACAAGCGGAAAGGAAATCCTCAAGTCTGTGACAATCACAGAGGCATCTCCCTCCTATCAATTGCTGGGAAGATACTTGCAAAAATTCTGTTGAATCGTCTGAATGTTCATCTTGATCAGACGGGACTTATCCCAGAAAGTCAATGTGGATTCAGAAAAGACAGAGGGACAATAGACATGATATTCACAGCAAGACAGCTTCAGGAGAAATGCCATGAAAAGAATGTAGATCTATACATGACGTTTGTTGACCTCACCAAAGCTTTTGACACTGTTAGTCGTGATGGACTCTGGAAAATCATGGCCAAGTTTGGCTGTCCACCCAGATTCGGCAGTTTCATGATGGCATGCAGGCACGTGTGCAAAATGATGGAGAGTTCTCTGAACCATTTGAAGTAACAAATGGGGTCAAACAAGGCTGTGTTCTGGCACCAACACTGTTCAGCATGATGTTTTCTGCCATGCTTATGGATGCTTTTCAGGACAGTGACACTGGTTTTCTAATCAGGTACCGTTTTGATGGCAACATATTCAACCTCAGAAGGTTGCAAGCCAAAACTAAGGTCCAGACTAATGTGCTAGATGAGCTCCTCTATGCAGATGATATGGATAAGAATGCCAGCACAGAGGCAAAAATGCAAAGAGCCATGGATCAAGTCTCACAGTCACAGTCTCACAATCAGCACAAAAAAGACAGAGGTTGTACACCAACCAGCGCCCGGAAAGCCATATAATGAACCAACCATCACTGTGAATGGGCAAAAACTGAAAGTTGTTGACAAGTTCACCTACCTGGGAAGCACTCTCTCCAGAGCAGTGCATATTGATGATGAGATCAATGCCAGAATTGCAAAGGCTAGTGTGGCATTCGGACGACTCCGTGCAAATGTCTGGGAGCTAAATGGAATCAAGCTTGACACCAAGCTGAAAGTCTACAAGGCTGTGGTACTGCCAACCCTCTTGTATGCATGTGAGACCTGGACAGTATACCAACGCCATGCAAAGAGACTTAACCATTTCCACTTAAGCTGTTTGAGAAAGTTGTTAAAAATCAAGTGGCAGGACAAGATTCCAGACACAGAGGTCCTGACGAAAGCAGGGATGCAAAGCATGCATACAGTCTTAAAGCTAGCACAGCTAAGATGGACTGGCCATGTTATAAGAATGCCTGATGCGCGACTTCCAAAGAAAGTTTTCTATGGAGAACTACAGGAGGGAAAGCGCTCTCAAGGTGGCCAGAAGAAACGCTACAAAGACACCCTCAAAGCCTCTCTGAAGGATTTCGAAATACCAATGGGGTCCTGGGAACAGACTGCACAGGAGCGATCAAAGTGGCGAGGTCTCATCAACAAAGGAGCAGCTCTTTATGAAAAGAAGAGTATCTGTGAAGCTGAAAGAAAGCGAAGAGAGCGCAAAGCCAAAACAAATGTGCCACCATCAGACTCTATGACATTGACTTGCTCTACTTGCAACCGACAGTTTAGAGCCAGAATTGGCCTAGTCAGCCATCAAAGAACTCACCAACACACATCAGCACTATTCAAGAAATAATGATGGTCTTTCTCATTAGTGAGAGACGAACTATCACAATGCTCTAAAATAGGTAAATATAATAGCTCCAAAGATTTGTAAGGTTTAAACTATATATAGGTATAGTGACCATTCTGATCATGTGACTAGGACTACTCACATAAGACTGAGCAAGAAATTTGGCTTTTGACTTTTGTCATATGAGCCGCGTCATGAGAAAACCGGATTTTAGCCTATGCTATAACAAAGGCACAGATCAGCTGTGCAGTAACTGCACAGCTTATCAGCACCTTTGTTTTCACTACTCAGATAGTACAATTCCTCTTCTTCCAGTTCCTAAATTCGAAATTTCAAGCTTCTAACCATCTTCTGTAGCTGCACGTGCCAATTTGTGTCAGACCCAGTCGGAAAACCCAAAGACCGGTTTTCTCACGTCACGGCTCATACATTTTCAGAGACGAATCGAGGAAGATGGATCAAGAATACTAGATAATTAAAACCTCACTTTGTGAGCTTAACGGCTAAGGTGAGCTGACAAACAGATACATAGAATAAAGATAACTTACTTTCAAAGTCGACAAAAACGTGATAGAGATCATCTCGCTTGGCGTCGTCACGTGACAGTAACCTGAGGAGATTTCCCATCTCACCCGACTGTCCCTCGGAACTTCTTCCGGTGCCGTATAAATCTAAAAATAGATACATGTATTGGAATATAAATCTAAAAATAGATCAAAATATCTGAAAAATCAAAATCTAAAAACAGATCTAATACACTCTCATGATGGCATGAGTGTAACCCAAGGAGATTTCACAATTCAGCAGACTGACCTCCCAAATCCAAAAAGAGATATAGGCAAAAAAAAATGTCAAAGGACTAATAAGGTCTGAATCAAATGAAAGAAATATTGTTTGCATGCGAAAAAACAAGTTCAAACAGCTGCTTAGTAACTGCACAATTATATGACATGCATCTTTTTAACAAGAATTTTTGTATGTCAGTGAATGACCTATGTACAAGTATAACATGAGCCGCCCCATGGGAAAACCAACAATCTGCATAGGCGAAAACAAAGGCGCAGATCAGCTTCACGGTAACCGCGAAGCTGATCAGCGCCTTTGTTTTCGCTACTCGGATAGTACAATTCCTTCTCTACTTAACTCCGAAATTTCAAGCTTCTAGCTCTTTTCTGTGCTTGTACAGGCCGGTTTGTGTCGGACCTGTTCGGAAACCACATTGTTGGTTTCCCACGAGGTGGCTCACATGATGAGCAATAGTCTAAAATACTAATAATTTGAATTTTATCTGAGGTGATCTTAACTGATACTTCCTGATTTAGACACCCCATTATGAAATATTTTAAATTTCAAGGCTCGAACAGAAACAGGGAAAAAATATAGTATGCACGACCTGAGAACATAATGTGAGCTGTATATTACATGTATGGTTATGGTTATAATGTGAGCCACCTCGTGGAAAAACCAACAATGTGGTTTCTGAACAGGTCTGACACAAAACGGTCTGTACAGCTACAGAAGCAGGCTAGAATCTTGAAATTTCGGAGTTAAGTAGAAGAGAAATTGTACTATCCGAGTAGCGAAAACAAAGGCGCTGATCAGCTTCACGGTTACCGTGAAGCTGATCTGCGCCTTTGTTTTCGCCTATGCAGATTGTTGGTTTTCCCATGAGGCGGCTCATGTATTACTAATTCCTGAATGGTAAATTAGTGGTGTCCTAGATTAACCCATATCTGATGAATGGATTTTCCCATCATTATCAATTGGGTGAGTCCACTTTCATTTTTAGGGGTGTTAGGAGTGATTTTTAATTTTTATCTCATTTTAGGCTAGAATCTTGAAATTTCGGAGTTAAGTAGAAGAGAAATTGTACTATCCGAGTAGCGAAAACAAAGGCGCTGATCAGCTTCACGGTTACCGTGAAGCTGATCTGCGCCTTTGTTTTCGCCTATGCAGATTGTTGGTTTTCCCATGAGGCGGCTCATGTATTACTAATTCCTGAATGGTAAATTAGTGGTGTCCTAGATTAACCCATATCTGACGAATGGATTTTCCCATCATTATCAATTGGGTGAGTCCACTTTCATTTTTAGGGGTGTTAGGAGTGATTTTTAATTTTTATCTCATTTTTCGATGAAATTCCTCCAAGCAAACAGAATAGCCCTAGATGGGACGCCGCGTTCTGCGGCGTCACATCTGGGGCTATGCTGTTTGCCTATGTCCCATAAAAGGGACGCCAAGCTTAAACAGTGGAGGAGAGATGCCCAATTGAGTATCACTGACCTAGATTGCTTTGACAGGTAAATGTTACTATTAATAGCAATTTGATACTCAATTGGGCATCTTTTTGTCATTTTTATAGTACTCTCAGAAAATCGAAAAAATGTATCACAGTTTTTAACCGATTTCCACCAACTTTGGGGAGCTTAAAGATGAATGAATTTCCAAACTTTTGACCGTTCAGAATTTTTTTTAATTGTCTTGAAAAAAAGTTATTAAGGTTTAAAATCAGGATTTTTTTCTGATTTTCTGTGATTCCTATTTGGGAGCTAGAAAAAAAAAAGTGATGCCCATTTAGGAAACAGTGATTCCTATTCAGGAACATATAATAAGATCTATGATTCCTGAATGGGATACAAATAGTTTGTTATGCTTCCTTGTGAAGAACTTTGTTTACCAGAGCCTCACTGACTTAACTGTCATGTTATTTTCTGAATACCTTTTTTCTGTATCTCATATAGATCATAGAGATGCTCCACATTCAACAACTTTTTTTCATTTTAATGGCCAGAGTGTATTTTAAGTTCAGTTTCACAATCATTTATACAGGTGTGTTCAGTTATTGATATGCCCCTGCCATATTCAGAAATAAATTGACAACTCTTCTTGCTTTTGAACAATCTTCACTGGCAAGAAATAGACATCTGGATGAATTTGTTTATATAATGTGTTAAGTGTGTCTATAAATATTTACTCTGTAGATAGAACTTCCAGAGTTATGATGCTGTATGCCTAAATTGATTACATAACATATGGAGCAAATTTTTTTAACAAAAAAACGCTGATATCTGAGTTTCAAAGAATCCACAAGGAATCATGGTTAATGGTTTGTAATTTTGTTTGTAAATTATGAAAGAATAACCATGTTTGTCAGTACTACATGTACAGCTGAAAATTTGGTGTCTTTATCAGCACTATTTACAAAGTTACACTCTGATTTTCATTCATTGTACATTTTAGAGTTTCATGGTAAAGCAGTTATAATTGTTACAATATAATTAAAACTAAGCATGTCAGTGTTATTTTGCAAGAAAACTAATATTCTACCAGGGCGGTTTTACGAACAAAGCTTGCTTGTGGGTTCCTTCATGAGGTAAGCATGCCTTAAGAGTTTATCAATATTGACATGAGTGGGTGGGGTATGTTAAACAGACATCTACTGTGTTTTTTTTTAATCCGTCAATCAAATGATGATGTGCATTTATTGCTAATAGATGTCACAGATACAAGGAATGACTAAATATAGTTATTCTTTTAAAATTTTAAATAGCTTGGTTTAGAATTGGAAATGTAACTGGTTTTCGTGGGACCCATTTCCTGGAAAATGGAATGCATGTGAATAAAAATTACACAAAGCCTACATGTCTAGGATACATAATCTGAAAAATTAAAGATTATTTAGGGGTCATGGAAATGTATTTCTCTGGAAAAAGTTAGTGTAAACATGTTTTTTTTTCTGGAAAACTCTCGAAGTGCGTTTGGGCGGCTCGTGTGCTTATTTTTTGCTGAAAGATGACATGCCTTTTGTTTCAGGTTCTTATGTGACTGAAGTCAATGACTACATCGAAAAATCTGGCTTATTTTTTTTTTCAAAAAGCTAATAAAAATGGGTCCGACGATTTCAACCTTGAAGTAACTGAAAAATGACTCACTTGCTCTGAGCTGACCACTCATTTCACAATCATGTATACACAAATCCATGTATTTGCAACATATTCATCAGTCCCATGATAAAGCATGCTAAAGAATATAATATTGTTGACAAAAATAAACAATGCATTTTTAAACAAGTAAATCTTCAAACATGTATACTTATCCGCAAAAGAAATGCGAAAATATTTAAACACCATTTTCTTGAAAAGAATCATTGTGATGGAATTTTCAGTGATATAACTTTTGAGTATTTTCAGTGAGCAATAATCAACCAAAATTAAACGTTTGTAGCATTCTTCATTAAGACGTTACAATGACGTTAGTGTACGATCTCGTGTATTACGATTTTGGATCTAAAACATTCACGATTAATGCGATTTGAAAACAGATGGCGTGAAGTAGTAGCCGGGTGTCTAACCTAAAGAAATCGTACAAAAAGATTGGAAAAATACTGCTTGTCAACGCTCCCAAGGGTCGCGTTTTTCTGTTGACGTCAGCCTATTGTTTTGAGATCGTCATTATTGTTTACTGCAGACACACTATGGGCTTTCAAATTGTGATTCTGTAGGTGTCTGTTCAGTGTGTCAACAGCTATCTTATGGCACTAAAAGATTTTGAGTACGTCTATTCCCTTGCTAGAAAATACCAATTTACGTCAAAAAGTAAGAACGACGTCACGTACAAGAAAAAAGCGTCGGAAAAGACATAAAATTTTCTGATTTGATTTTGTTTCAAACGTAACTTTCGAATATTGGAATTGGTTTGTAAACTTTTGCAAGGTAATTAAAGGTATCCTAACCCTGTAGCTATGGAAATGGGTGACAACTTTTTTTTTCGCAGCAACGCGACAAGCGTTAAGTCTTAACGTCATGATTTTCTAATTTTGTGAAAGCGAATTAACGGGACTATCAATATTTATATCACTTAAAAAAAATTTTGGCAATATAGAAAGAAAAACAAGCGTATTAGTTATTTTCATGTTTCTTTTGCGAATAAGTATATATACAGTGACCACACATAAGTCCTTAAAGTACTATGGAGTCACCTATGTCTTTGTATTCTGCCAAAACATGGGTTGGCATTTCATCATAAAATTCATGGTTTGTTTTCTTGGCACATAATACCATAGGGGACTGGGACTTTCACAGCGTTATACTTAGGCTATGTCTCACTGCTCATATTCATGATATTTAAATCCTCTTGTATATGCTTTAAGTCAAGGGAATCACCAGGACATTCACAGACAGACATTCTTCTAATATCAATAATGTATTTTGCGGATTAAGGATGAATACAAAGAATATTGCCTTGTACAGCTGTATAATACTACTAGTTTTTGACATCCTTTACTGGCATGTTAATTTCCATGACTTAAACCCTATAGAAGAGGTTTTGAATATCACGAAGAGGAGATATGTGTCATTGCTTAACAATAAATTAAGCCCACTTAGCCCCTCGGTGAAACAATCATGAAACTGTATGATGAAATGCCAACCCACGTTTTGACAGAATACAAAGTCATGGGTGACTCCAGAGTACTTTAAGACATGCTTACCTCATGAAGGAACCCATAAGCAAGCTTTGGTCGTAAAACCGTCCTAGTAGAATATTAAATTTCTTGCAAAAAACACTGACATGCTTAGTTATATTGTAACAACCGCTTTACCATGAAATTTTGAAATGTACAATGAATGAAAATCAGCAGTGTTACATTGTAAATAGAGCTCATAAAGACAACAAATTTTCGGCCGTAGTACAAAAATGGCTATTCTTTCGTAATTTACAAACAAAATTACAAACCATTAACCATGGTTCCTTGTGGTATCTTTGAAACTCGAATATCAGCGATTTTTTTTTTTGTTAAAAATTTGGCTCCATATGGTATGTAATCAAAGAAGGCATACAGCATCACAAACTCTGGAAGTTTTATATACAGAGTAAATATTTATAGACACACTTAACACATTATATAAACGAATTCATCCAGATGTCTATTTCTTGCCAGTGAAGATTGTTCAAAAGCAAGAAGAGTTGTCAATTTATTTCTGAATATGGCAGGGGCATATCAATAACTGAACGCACTTGTATAAATGATTGTGAAACAGAACTTAAAATACACTCTGGCCATTAAAATGAAAAAAGGTTGAATGTGGAGCATCTCTATGATCGATATGAGATACAGAAAGGTGTTCAGAAAATAACATGACAGTTAAGTCAGTGAGGCTCTGGTAAACAAAGTTCTTCAACAGGAAGCATAACAAACTATTTGTATCCCATTCAGGAATCATAGATCTTATTATATGTTCCTAAATAGGAATCACTGTTTCCTAAATGGGCATCACTTTTTTTTCTACCTCCCAAATAGGAATCACAGAAAATCAGAAAAAAATCCTGATTTTAAACCTTAATAACTTTTTTTTCTAGACAATTAAAAAAAATCTGAACGGTCAAACGTTTGGAAATTTATTCATCTTTAAGCTCTCCAAAATTGGTGGAAATCGGTTAAAAACTGTGATACATTTTTTCGATTTTCTGAGAGTACTATAAAAATGACAAAAAGATGCCCAATTGAGTATCAAATTGCTATTAATGGTAACATTTACCTGTCAAAGCAATCTAGGTCAGTGATACTCAATTGGGCATCTCTCCTCCACTGTTAAATGAGTTAAAGTGAAATTTCCAACCACTTGCAAGGGCCAATCCAAGATTTTTTTTAATTTCCCCAGGAAATTGAAATAATTTGGTCTTGGTGAGGGGTTCCAGCAAATCCACTGTACCCCTGTCAATGTTCCACATGAGCCACATCATGAGAAAACCTGATTAATGCCTATGTGAAACAAAGGCGTAGATCAGCTTCGCAGTAACTGCAAAGCTGATCAGCACCTTTGTTTTCGCTACACGGATAGTACTATTCCTCTTCTTCTTAAATCTGAAATTTCAAGCTTCTAGCCATCCTCTGTGGCTGCATGGAATAGTTCGTGTTGGACCTGGTCGGAAACCTCAAATACCAGTTTTCTCGCGCAGCTGCTCACATGATGCACAAACAAAAAAATGCCTCAGACATGAAATTCTGCCCTTTATCATTGTAAACTATGTTTAAAAACACTTCAAAGTTTTATTCTAGCTGAGGCTGTATTAAACATTTTTATTATTGTTACATGCAATAACAAAACATTTGCTTTCTCTATGTTCTAGAACTGTTTTGTCAGAGCAAATTCCATAGAAACATATGGCAGTGCCATTTCAGAAATGTAAATTATATATCAAAAACAGGCTTGCCTTGCCAATTTATTTCCTTGTCAATCAAAACACCAAATTCACGGGGTCTATTCTCTAAGCCTCTATAATCTGGTGTCGTCTAGGTATAAGCAGGTTCCGGTAGTGGATTTGTGAAATTGAATGTAAACAAAGAAATGGAGTAGACAGGTGAACAGGTAAGTTGCATTATTTCTGTTTTATCTTTTAATTTTGAATAAAATCCTGATGTGCAGTCTCAAGAGAATTTACAAACGCTAGTAGAAATCAAAACTAGAGTGGCGAAGATGCAATAGGAAACTAGATTTTGATGTTCAAAGTTTCGATACGTGACTGTTTTGATGTAACAGTTTCGGCCAGATTCACAAGTTTGCCCTACATTTTGAATAGTTATGCACCGAACATTGTCCGATTCGACCCACAAACAAATATAACCAGTACGTACATTCCTGGGAATCGAAATAGCTTCATGAAAGCGAGTCCAAAATAAAAAGTCTTGGTATAAGCACATTTTTCAGGTGGCCGTGAATGTTAAAACGCTTTAGTACGGTAGACGTGCAATCTGACTGACACTGTACCAGGTACTCAAATTGCATATGCAATCACAAGCACTCTCAAATTTGAAATAATTGAGCTTGTTTATAGTGGCTGAGAGACATATTCGCTCAAAAGCTTAACAAGGATCTTATCCCATCCCAAAACATATAATGGTTCCTCATAATTCCGACGTGAGTTGCATAACGCGATCCCTTGAGATATTGATGACGCCATTTGATCTTCCTTATTGCTTAGCAACGGCGGGTTGCTTTCAGAGAGGCAGCTCCTGGGAACGTTACGTAGCGCTGGCGAACATGTTTTTTGGTAACATACCGTTGCATAGGAAATAGTTGCGAAGTGCTTGCTAACCCTGTTTATGTATAACACGTATCAGCTAACGCGTCTATTCATATCCTACATAATATTCCCCATGCCCATTTGTGGCAAATAAAATGTCGTATGCAGGGTGCATAATTTTCTCAGTTATGAAATAGATTGTTCTCATTGAATGAACCAGTTGTGTAGTAGAAAATGAGTCTAGTCTATTCAACTGGCGATTGTTTTAATGTGGTTTGAAATTAAGTTGAATTGTTTTTGGTGTTTTTATATGAAAATGAAAGGCGTATACTCTGTTCTAGATAATAAACATGCCTAAAAGAAAGAAGAAGACCAACTTGACAACAGGAAAAAAGCACATGCGCATGAGAAGAAGTCGGCCTGGTTTAGTCCCCCAAATGAACTGGAACACTGAAATTTTTGAACATGATGAATCATGTTACATTTGGCCTACGATTATCGTGCGATGATCCAATTTTGGCATTTTCGTCCGGTGTCCGCAGGATGACCCTACGATGTTCAACTATCATCATAGCCTCTACGACTTTATAATAGTCTGCACTTTTACAAATTTTTAAAAATCGCAAATACGTAGCCCGTAGACACGTCGAGCGCGCGCCGTACGGAGACACTGCGATGATCGTACGATCGTCGCACAATTTATTATGATAATTTATGGACAAAAATACTTCGGCGATCGTAGGGAGACCGCAAGAGCTCAGTCAGAAATCATAGCGACTCCTAGCGGACATCGCAAGAGCTCAGTACGATTTCCAATTAAAGAGTGCGGATACCCTACGATTTCCATATGGTCTCCATACGGTTCTGACTCAAAACATCGACGAAAGCCAGAGCAAGAAATCTTTGAATTGTAAACACATACGTCGTAGCTAAAGATCACTTCCGATGTCTAAAATAGTAGGAAAAATCGCAGACCGAAAAATCTTACGATGATCGGTGCAAATGTAACCTAGGCATAATCACTATACTTTCAATAAAATCGTATAAATTAGTTGTAATGCTTATAACGCCTATTACTCTTCGATTTACAGTAACAATTTAACGAAAGAACTGCACATATTAATTATGGTTTTGCGTGTTAAAAGAAACCATATCACGAACGAATCTCAATAATTACGAAAACTTAACAGTTTCATGTTTTTGGAAATATCTCACCACCCATGATTTTGTGCTTTGCATTCACACCACCCCTACATTTTATTCTTATACGTTACATGTTTACATGCTGTTCCTCCTCCAAAGGAAAATGACATGTTATTTCTTGAATATATAAATTATTGAAGACCAACAAGTGTACTCACCTTCAGCAATCTGCTCAAAATCACAAGTGTGTCGACAAATCAACCAAAATGTACCACTAGTTTATCTTCTCGCGGATGAGGCACGTGCTTTTATGAGCTTTGAACATTTCCGCTGAACGCTTCTCAAACGTTTGCAAAGATTTGTTAATGTTAATTTGATGTTTTAACATATATCTAGAGACTGCACTTCAAAAAATGTGCATTGCTGACCTAAGTTCTTATATTTTTTTTCATTTTTTGAAGAAAGCAATGAAACACCAGACTAAACTGACCTTAACCAGCACAACTCCCGAGCATATTGGCTTGAAGAATAGACCCCGTGAAATTAGGCCGTGAACATCTCTATTCAATAATCAGAATACAGGATCACACTAATCAGGACAGACTCAATAAATCAACTCCTTCTTCCCAGTTGTATGAGTTTCATCAAGAGAAAAGAAAACAGCAGCAACAAAACTTGAGGAACAACATCAACAACAAAAACAAATGTCATCCCGCACACCACAAAACTCTGATCTGAAGATGTGTTTTCAGACTTCGCTGATGCTGTCAGCATCAGCGACGACTGAAAACACATCTTAAATTTACAACTGTGAAAGGCTCTTCTTTCACTCTGGCCACGTATCTGAGCAGATTCCGTCTATGATGCAGAACAGGTGTTTTCTTTTGACATACAAACTTTAATTGAAAAGAGAGCTCAAATTTAGTGGTAAAGTTGTCATTAAAGTCACTCTTAAAACTCTCAAAACTCAGAAAAAAAGAAGAGAAAAAAGTTAAGAAGTTAAGTGACACAATATTACCATTACTTTCAAAAAACTCTGACACTAGTCCACTAGAAATATTTTCTCTTTTGAGTTTAATTCAAAAAAAAATTTTTTTTGAGATTTCCAACTATAGTTTTCCTTTGGGAAGTATTTAGACAAAATTTCAAAGTTCCAAACATTTTATGAAAATAGACCAACAATTGAGAAGAACTTACCAGTTATCCAAATGCTATGTAGACATTTAATTAGCTCCCCTATCTATGCTACAGTCCTGCTTCTAAAATAGTCTGATAGTGCAAGACGCGGCAGACATGAAGTTTACCAAAAAATCAACGTCAGAGTAAAAGGGATCACAATAATACCAACAGCCTCACTACGTACATGTATAAAGCAGGAATAAGATTTCAGCATTAGCTTCAACTGATTGAACATTTACAATAGTTTGTGTATTTTATTTGTGATAATTATCTACTTCCTCATCGGGAATATTATAGAACCAGCCAGGGTAAAAACCAACTAATGATGAACAAAAATACCCATGTCAGAAAACCAACAATCTGTATGCGAAAACAAAGGCGCAGATCAGCTGTAAAGTAACTGCACAGCTCATCAGCACCTATGTTTTCACTACACGGATAGTAAAATCCCTCTTCTTCTTAAATCCGAAATTTCAAGCTTCTAGCCTTCCTCTGTGACTGTACATACTCATTTGTGTCGGACCTGGTCAGAAACTGTGGCACATTGTTGTTTTTCTCATGCGAAGGCTCAAATTTGATTTTATTAAAAAATACTGCTAAGTCAAAGACAGACATGATAGCATGCTCATTTCTTCTGGTGCAAGCTCAAAAGACATTCTTTTGTACTCTTATGTGCCCAGTCTTTTCATTCAGTGCTCCAACGAAAATCTAACAGTTTTTTCTCTCAGTTATCTTTTCTGGTTGCTCTCAAATTAGCCGCGACGCGAGAAAACCGGTCCGGGGTTTCCGACCAGGCCTGACACAAACCGGCCTGTGCAGCTACAGAAGATGGCTAGAATCTTGAAATTTCGGATTTAAGAAGAAGAGAAATTGTAGTATCCGTGTAGCGAAAACAAAGGCGCTGATCAGCTTCTCAGCTTCTCAGTCACTGCGAAGCTGATCTGCGCCTTTCAAGTTTGTTTTCGCACAGGCAAAAATCCAGTTTTCTCAAAGCGACGCTCAAATGTCCTTATACAAACAGATTTTTTATATGAAATCAATAAGAAGAAAACCAAGTTGTTTGTTCAAGAAATCTCAGAGTAACAAATTCAGCAAACTGTTACTTGAGCCGCCTCGTAAGAAAACCAACAATGTGGTTTCTGAACAGGTCCGACACAAACCGACCTGTACAAGCATAGAAAAGAGCTAGAAGCTTGAAATTTCGGATTTAAGTATAAGAGGAATTGTACTATCCGAGTAGCGAAAACAAAGGCGCTGATCAGCTTCGCGGTTACCGCGAAGCTGATCTGCGTCTTTGTTTTCGCCTGTGCAGATTGTTGGTTTTCCCATGAGGCGGCTCACTTCCTGCTAACAAGGAAGGTTGTTTACTGTGGATTCCAGGCTAACCTTAAGATAAGCAAATGAAAAGAAAGCACATTCAGTATACTATGGCACAGATCAGCATTGCTGCTATTCATGCTGATCAAAGCCTTTACAGAAAACTGCCACCTATCACTGACCAACAGAAATGACACAACTATAAACATCATAATAAATTTTGCTCTAGCCCAAACTTGCTAAAAAAGTTTCAATTAAAGTGAGATGATATATAAAGACTTTTGTGTGTTATGAAGTCAAAAAACTCTAATATTACAATATCTATGTGTAAAAGATATCAAAATACAACTTTATATACAAATACAGGACTTACATAGAGGAAAATCTTTTTACACCATAATGAGGTCCATAATGATGAACAAAAATTTATCATAATGACAGTAGTATATACCTGACATTATTATACTGAACTGCCAAAATAATGCACATTGCTGAATTTATCATTACTTAATTGAATTTATTATTACATTCCATGCTACCATACCTTTTAGCTTTTAAATTAGAAGTTCTGATTGTAAGTTGGTTTTTTTTATTCAGTTTTACGTCCCTTTCAAGATTATTTCAGCTCATATGAGATGGGCCAATCAGTAGGTGGGCAAAAGGAGAACCCCCAAGAAAAACCACCTGGCACACCCACAAGCATAACTTGGCTTGTCTCATATGTGGCCCGTGCGGGGCTCGAACCCACACCAGACACAGCGGTGAGATGATCAAGTGATTAAGAAACAGCGCTCTTAACCGCTCGGCCACATGGGCCGCTTGAGTGTAAGTTTTGCATAATTAATGATTCATTTCGGGGACAAAATGTGCTATTTGGGGTAAACTGATTTCTGACTACATTCATACCTGTGATGCCAGTGTTTTGGTACACTTAATTGATTTGTGCTTCAAATGAAAAACTTTCAAAACCATGAATTTTGATATAAAGATCGGATGAAAAATAAGTAAGTTATAGGCAATTCAACATGCAAACAAATGACTATATGGGTGCCGCCATTTTGTTTACTTCGTTAATTTTCATATTTTAATTAAAATCAAAACAAACACTAAACCGAATTAGAATAAACACTTAATAAGTTCTTCAAGCATTGGGACCAGCTAGTTATACATTCTGGAGAAAGAATTTTCAAAATTGTCCAAGAAATAGAGCAATAACAGCAGTTTGAAAATATTCAAAATGGTCGCCAGGAGTCTACTTTTGGTAATGCATGGAGTCTAAATCAAAATTTTTAAAATCAAATTTAATGATTTATAAAAAAAATATTGTTGTATCAAACTTTTGACAGATGTTTATTTCCAGAAACAAGCAATATTGTTAATAGATTTGGCACACATCCTATGGTAAAGGAATCTTTTAATTTTGATTATATCCTAAATTTTCAATCTCAACTAGTAAACAAGATGGCAGCCGTCCATGTTTTATACTTAATTACCCATAGCTTCCTTATTAGACCGACGATTTTCGTCAAAATTATATCAAAATGATTGGTTTACTAAGATCTTTAATTTTAAGAACACTTTCATTTAGGGTACCAAAACACTTTAAATATATCTAGTCATTGCAAGACATATCATACCTTATGAAAATTCTAAAATTACAATGTTGCAGCATAGATGCAAAGATACAAGCATATATTTTACAACTTGAATACCATATCAAATTCAATTATTTAGTGCAATGGTGCGATATTTTTAGGTTTAGTATACACAAAGTACAAAAATTAAGCATTATGTCAGGGTAATGGTTTCCTTTGCTTCATTGTTTCCCCTTACACAAGGATATAAAATGCAAGTGTTGATGTGACAGATTGTCTTCAAGGCATTAAACAAGCCGCATCGTGAGAAAACCGGATTTTTGCCCATGCAAAAACAAAGGCACAGATCAGCTTCGCAGTAACTGCGAAGCTGATCAGCGCCTTTGTTTTTGCTACACAGATAGGACAATTCCTCTTCTTCTTAAATCCAAAATTTCAAGCTTCTTGGCTGCTTCTGTGACTGTACAGGCCGGTTTATGTCGGACCTGGTTGGAAACCCTGAAGACCGGTTTTCTCACATCGCGGCTCAAATTAAAACTGTATTATGGCTTGATCAGTAACCATGCACAGCCTTCTTGCAGTCTGGGCTATATATGGCCCTGGTGAAAGTAACCCATCAATTTAAGTTACTGCTCAAATTATCTGCCTGGTAAATCTTGGATACATTAAAAATTCTATATAAAACATTAGATAAGGACTTTTCAAACAGTAAAATACTCCAAATTTTGAGTGAATGAGAACTCTGATTTTTGCATGGCCATATGTACATTCTTATATTTATGGTCACTAAGTCATTATGCAATTTATATCACTGAAAGAATGATTTTTAAAAGCTCTAAAACATTTTTGTTTCAATATTTGCAAGTGATTTGCAAGAAGGCAGCCTGGTAGCCTAGCCTAAGTTTACCCTAGTCATAACCCTAAAGAGAAGTTTGTGATTACAAAATGCAATAATCCAAAATTTTTACCATTTACAACTGAAGCCCTACGGAACAAAGGTAAGTTAATATTTCCCATAATTTCAGCAGAATCTTGCCCGTCCACATTGTTTTCTTACTTTGCATGCATAACCAATTTGACCAACTCTCAAATAAGAAAACAGATACAAAGACAACCAGACTTTCAAATTCAGACCAGTTTGAATTATTGCAAGTGATTTGCAAGAAGGCAGCCTGGTAGCCTAGCCAAAGGCTACCCTAGTCAAAACCCTAAAGATAAGTTTGTGATTACAAAAGGCAATAATCCAAAATCTTTACCATTTACAACTGAAGCCCTACGGAACAAACGTAAGTTAATATTCCCCATCTTGCCCGTTCACATTGTTTTCTTAATTTGCATGCATAACCAATTGCTTTTGAAACATATGACCAACACTCAAATAAGAAAACAGATTATATAGATAACCTAGCCTCAGCATGTCAAAACCAGACTTCCAAATTCAGACCAGTTTGTCACTTAGCAGATTGTGCTGATATTGAGACCAGCTGTGTTCTTGAAAACCTGGTGATGAAAAAATATTTGACACTGTATGCAGGCAACAAAGTAGGCTGTAGTCTGATTCTGTGATGGTCCTTGCTGATCTGAACCTTTGGTCTTACTGTTATGATATGGATCGTTTTTCTGTGTTGTCGAAAGTTCAACTAGTTTTCTTTGTAAAATATGAAGATTTTACTTCCTGTTTTGTAAATTATTATATGAGCCGCCTCATGGGAAAACCAACAATCTGCATAGGCAAAAACAAAGACGCAGATCAGCTTCGCGGTAACCGCGAAGCCGATCAGCGCCTTTGTTTTCGCTACTCGGATAGTACAATTCCTCTTCTACTTCAATCCGAAATTTCAAGCTTCTAGCTCTTTTCTGTGCTTGTACAGGTCGGTTTGTGTCGGACCTGTTCGGAAACCACATTGTTGGTTTTCCCACGAGGCGGCTCATATTACTTACAATATTTACAGCATCTTCAAGGGAAAACTCACAACCCGTGAAACAGAAACTGCCCCCTCCCCGCCCGATGAAGCCACACACTGGTAAGCGGTGACCAATACTTACATTCATTACTGACATTACTACCTAGAGGCTGGTGTTAATTACCAGTAGGTTGCTCTGTTAGACAGGCTGATTTTAGCCACTGTTCTACATACACTGTGATACAATCAAAGTAGCAGTTTCTCTGATGATGAGACTCATTTTTGAGACATTCAGTCTGTAAAACTGTCTTGTCGTAACGCCGAAATTAACTAAGCTGTTTAATGATGAAAACAGGAAAACAGCCACAGGTCAAACTATTGTGATCTTGCAACCTGAGATGCACACATGCATGTATGTTTTTTTTTTGTTGTTGTAGATTTTTTTTTCTTAAAGAATTAAGAAATAAACAGGTTTTTGAATGATGTGCTTTGCTGATTGTTGTAAAAATGTCAAACAAGATGATACAATTCAAAAAGATAGTATAAATACCTTAAGTAGTCATGCAGGTAAATTTTGAAATAAAGATACCCTAGTACTTGTGTAGTGTCATAAATTCATAAATGAGCCACTGCATAAGAAAACCAACAGAATGCGTGGGCAAAAACAAAAGCACAGATCAGCTTCACTGTAACCGCGAAGCTGATCAGCCCCTCTTCTACTTAAATACAAAATTTCAAGCTTCTAACCATCTTCTGTGATTGTACAGCCTGGTTTGTGTCGGACCTGGTCGGAACCCAAATTGTTGATTTTCGCATGCACAGGCTCAAATAAACACATCAGCATTGGGGCATTATGGACTCATAATCACACATCTCTTGGTCTACAATAGGAGACAAAAATCACTGAACCATGAAATTAGGTCACAGTGGCCTATATGAAAATTAAGAGGTAAAACACTGAGTTTTACTAAATTGAGTTATACTGACTTCCAATCTTAAACACTTTGTTTCACACAGTTCTTAATAACTCCCAAGTACTGGTTAATACCCAGGAAGCGATGGCTTCATTGACAGGGATGTTGAACCTCAATACAAACAAACAAACATTTCTTAGCCTAGAATATATAAGGCAAAATCACTGAAGCACACAGTAAGCTATATTCAATATGGCCAATACCAGTTGCAACGCCCGAAAGCTGACAAATCAGTGCTGAAGTTCTACCCACTTTAATACTGTTAAAGCTAGAAGCCGGAAATTTTGGATTTAGAAAGTATGGGAGTTGTACTATCCGTGTAGTGAAAGCAAAGGTGCTGATCAGCTTAGCAGTTACTGTGATGGCTATGAAGCTGATCTGAGCCTTTGTTTTTGCATATGCAAAATACTGGTTTTCTCATGACACCGCTCAATTAAATACATTACACTGCGGTCATTCTGGCTTTACCCTTCAGACCTTTGTATAGCAGTGTAAGAGTCTACTATCCTTAGATATTCCCATTTCAGTTGACCTAAAATGCCTTTCAAAAACATCAGGTAAGCTTCTTGCAGATTGGTGCTGAGCTTTCGTAACTCCAATTTTCAAGAAGGGGGACAAATCATCAAATCATCGGCTGAAAACTACAGACCTCTCTCACATGCATTCTGTGTAAGGTCCTTGAACATATTATAACTTCCCAGCTAGTTAAACATATGAACTCACATGACTTACTGTATGAGCTTCAAGACAAGAGGACCAATGGTCCTATAAACGCTCACCTGAGACCTGAGATATATACTAATAAACTTGTTTGATTACAATGGTAATATACATGTATATAACCTCAGGGCAGGGACAGAATAACCCCTGGAGTCAATGTCTTTTCAAATCACGAGAATTCAGTCCATTTGCCAATATACTGCAAGTTTTGCCCTTCAAATGACATTTTAACAATTTTCCCCATTCAAATGCATGGGCCGCCTAAGTTGACCGTGCTGTAAAATAGGTCAAGGTTATCCTAGGGTCATGATTTATATAAATTTTGTAGATCTCCACTCCTTGATGCTTCACGCCAAGTTTCAAAATCATAGGCCTCCTGGTTCTGAAGAAGAAGATTTTTTAAGATTTTTGATATTTATAGCCATGGTGGCCATCTTGGTCGGGGGGACGGACATGTGCCTCGCCGGACATTTGCCCAAAAATGGCTTGTCAGGACATTGTGACTATGACTATTTATGCAAACTTTCATTCACTCTTCCTGAAAGGGATGCTCCACATAAAGTTTGGCTTTGATTGGCTAAGCAATTTAGAAAAGGATGTTTGAATATTTTGGTCATATACATGTATATAGCCCCGGGGCAGGGGCAGACAGCCCCCTGGGCCTAATATATTATCATAAGCATGAATCTTCTGTCCATTTGCTCATTCCTAGCAAGTTTTCTGCCATTAAGACATTTTCCTATTTTTCCCCATTCAAAAGCATGGGCAACCTAAGTTGACCTTGCCATAAGATAGGTCAAGGTCATCCCTGGGTCATGATTTATATACACTTTGTAGAGCTCCATTACCCGATGCTTCATACGAAGTTTCAAAATCATAGGCCTTCTGGTTCTGAAGAAGATTTTAAAAGTTTTTGCTATTTATAGCCATGGCAGCCATATTGGTCATGTGACCTTGACCATTTATACAAACTTTCATTCCCTCTTCCTAAGGATGCTCCACATTTAGTTTGGCTTTGATTGGCCAAGTGGTTTCAGAGAAGATGTTTTAATATTTTGGTCATATACATGTATATAGCCCCGGGGCAGGGGCAGACAACCCCCTGGTCCCAAAATATTTTCATAAACATAAATCTTCAGTCCATTTGCTCATTCCTAGCAAGTTTCTGCCATTAAATGACATTTTCCTATTTTATCCCATTCAAATGCATGGGCGACCTAAGTTGATCTTGCTGTAAAAAAAGGTAAAGGTTATCCCAGGGTCATGATTTATACAAACTTTGTAGAGCTCCATTGCCTGATGTTTCATGCCAAGTTTCAAAATCATAGGCCTTTTGGTTCTGAAAAAGATTTTAAAAGTTTGTCATGGCAGCCATCTTGGTCATGTGACCGTGACCATTTATACAAACTTTTATTCCCTCTTCCTAAGGATGCTCCACATTTAGTTTGGCTTTGATTGGCCAAGCGGTTTCAGAGAAGAAGATGTTTGAACATTTTGGTCATATACATGTATATAGCCCCGAGTCAGGGGCAGACAACCCCCTGGTCCCAAAATATTTTCATAAACATAAATCTTCAGTCCATTTGCTCATTCCTAGCAAGTTTTCTGCAATATAATGACATTTTCCTATTTTTCCCTTTCAAATGCATGGGCGACCTAAGTTGATCTTGCTGTAAAAAGGTTAAGGTCATCCCAGGGTCATGATTTATACAAACATTGTACATAGTGCTCCATTGCCAGATGTTTCATGCCAAGTTTCAAAATCATAGGCCTTCTGGTTCTGGAGAAGACAATTTTTAAAGGCTTTTGCTATTTATAGCCATGGCGGCCATCTTGGTCATGTGACCTAAACCATTTATATAAACTTTCATTCACCCTTCCTAAGGATGCTCAACACGAAATTTGAAATTGATTGGCCAAGCGGTTTCAGAGAAGAAGATGATTGAAAAGTGTGAACAACGACAACAAAGAAGACAAGAGCATGGGTAGATGCAGCTTACCATGCTTGTTGACGGCCTGGCCAGAAATGCATGTGCATGGTATTGGTAAACAGACTGATCTAATACTGCTGGACTTTTCAAAGGCATTTGATAAAGTAAATCACTCAAAGCTTATTTGGAAGCTCCATCAGTACGGGATCAGAGGCAAAGCGCTTGGCTGGATTCGTGCCTTCCTGGGGAATATATCACAGTCAGTAATTCTCAAGAGTGAAGAATCAGGGTCGGTCCCAGTGGCATCAGGAGTCCCCCAGGTTTCTGTCCTGGGCACTATTCTGTTTCTTGCCTATATAAATTACTTGCCAGAACAGTTTGTATCCTAGGTAAGACTATTTGCAGACGACACTGCTGCCTATTTCACTATTGATGGAAAGATAGCAGCCAAGCACTCTAAAATGACCTTGACATCCTGTCTGTGTGGGAGTCCAGGTGGGACATGGAGTTTAATCCCTCAAAGTGCCAGGTGGTATGGGTGACTACCTCCAGAAACCCAATAAATTATTTGTATCACCTGCATGGACAAGTCCTGGAGGTTGTCACCAGTGCTAGGTACTTGGGGGTGGACATCTCTAGTGTCTTGTCTTGGAACTCACACATTCACCATTTTTGCATATTGCCGGCTGGTTTCCAGCTTAGAAATAATCAATATTGGAAAAACAGGTAACCATTTACCACCCTGATCTTGAGGTCAGGGTGGTTTTGGTTACCTGCATTTCCATTATTGATTTTTTGTAAGCTGGAAACCAGCTGATAATGCAAAAATGGTGAATAGACAGGATCACTGGAAATGCGAATTGAACTCTCGGATTCATAAGAAGAAACATTCAAACAAAACTGTTCAAGGTGAGAGAGACTTCCTACAACACTCCAGTACCACCCCAACTGGAGTATGCATCCTCCATATGGGACCCTTTTCAAAAAATAAAACTCTTCAGATTGAAAAAATCCAAAGAAGAGTGGTTCACTAGACCACAAGTGATTTTAGCACTAGGTCAAGCGCTACAGCGATGCTGGAAAACCTCGGTTGGCGATACCTCCAACAGAGACGAGCTGATGCACGTCTCTGTTTGTTCTATCGCATCGTCTATGGACTTGTGGCAATACCTATGCCTGAGTATATCCAACCCAACACCCGTGTGTCCAAATATTGCCATTCAATGGCTTTCCGCCAAGTCCACACCTCAGCAGACTATAACAAATATTTCTTTTATCCCCTGGCAACTGTCCAACTTGCACTGCTCTCCCAGAGTGGGTGGTGTGCTTGCCAACCCACTAACCCTTGATGCAAGGAAGCAGTTGGTAAGCTGCACCACTCCAGGCCGTAGATCCTGACATGATGCTTTTCATTTGTTTTTAACCCTCTTTTCACCTAATTTTAATCTCCCATCTTGCTCACCTCTTGCACTTTATCTTATTTAACCATCTTTTATTTCATCACTGACAGCGCACACCTGTCTAGAATGCCCGTGAAGGTGTGTGACAGTATTATATAATAAAGAAAGAAAGAAAATTATTTGCTTTCTTTCTCCAGAGATGTTCTCATCAAACAGAGATGTTCTCATCATGCTATGATTGCAATCATTTTTGGACAGTCACACAAGGGTATCTTAGAACAGAAAGAGAGCAGCATGTCAATAGCATATTCGGAAAGAATCACTGTACATTGTAGGCAATGCCAAGGCTCAAATTCAATATTGCTGGATGTGTTTAATTCATCTCTCAAGAAAAGGAGGACGGATAATCGACTTATATTGCTATACAAAGGTCTGAAGGGTAAAGCCAGAATACCTACAGATGACCATATCCCAAAGGCTAGGCGTTGTAGAAATAGTCACTCCAAGGCATTTCAGCTTCCATCTGCTAGTGTAAAGGCCTATAAATGTAGTTTCTTTCTCCAGACTATCAGGGACTGGAATGACCTCCCTGACACTCTGTAGTAGATTTGTAGAAGCCAGGAACCGGAAATCAGGCGGAATAATCCATTGTTTTTTCTTACTCAAATCGTGTCAACTGGAAGTGCATGGTTTTGATATTAAAGTCCAATTTTGATGTTTTTCTTTTTTGTGGATCTTATGAATAAATGGATAAATGTATCAGCAAGTACAATTTTCGAGGATTATCTCTGTTGCGATGACTTGATTGAAAATTGAATTTTTTTTGCATTATCATTCCGAATCAATCCGTATATGATAGAATGAAGCTGTGCATGTAAGAAACAATATGTGACCAGTTTGAAATGAATACATAGCAGCACAATGAAGCGCAAGCCAAAATAAAATATGTTTACTTCATTGTCATACCTTGCCAAGTGCCCGGGCCCAGTTGCCATATTGAATTTGGTACCTTGCTCAGTGGCCATGTCCACTGCATAGCTGGGAACCTGTGAGGTCACTTACAGGTCACTGCTTGACCCATGCTCTGAGACTACTTGACCTTTTGAATTTTTTTATTATTTTTCAAATTGAACAATTTTCTAGCATTCAATTTGGCTGTCTGAATACTTAAAAAACTATTCCATGCAATGTTTTGCAATAGAACAATAAAAGTAAAAATAAATTGCAAGGTTTTGTTTTTGGTTTGAGACTATCAGTCATTGTCAACAATAGTGAAGGTTTTAGTGTGTGTGACTGTTGTCAAGGCAATAGTTTCTCATTTAAATGAACTTCTTTGTGGAAAACTGATGTAATTCTACATTTCTAGAGAGACACCATTTTTGTAAAAGCTGAGTAGAAAAGGTGAGTTTGAAAAAGCAGTTGGAGTCACTACACTCTGTTTTCTACTGCTGAAATATCAGATGATTGTGTGTCCAAGTTTGCTTCACTCGTGCTTTCTATGGACTAATTTCTCCCCATCTGAGCCCCCTGGTGAAATAATGTCAGTTGGCGTGTCACCAGTACACTATTCAGATTCACTAATTGTATCGTTGAATATCTTAAGTCCGTGAATATTCCGAGTTCGTGGGGTCAATGTTTGTGTGCCTCTCTGGCAGACGTCTGCTTGTGCAATGGTTGGAAAGGTGCCAAAATGTTTCAAAGGGCCAACTACCTTCATTTATAAATAAATTGTTGTAATTCTGATCTAAATAAGACCCGTGTGTGCAGTTATTTTGCAAAGACCACAAAATATTGAATTTTTCTTATTTCCAAATTTTGTACAGTACTTCTTAAAATGCTCGAAAAGCTACTAAATAAGAACTGTCAAAAACCAGCATGTGTCTGAAGTTTGTTTACAATATGGCAGTCAAGATCATGTGATTTCCAGGAAGAGTAAGGCCAAAGACATTTTTATTATTTGGTTGTTGCAACCCAGGGGTGCTTACCCTTTACCTAAGAATGTGTAGGTTTTTTAAAATAAAAACTGATGTATTTTAATTGCATACAAAATAAATGTGATGGATTGATTTTGCATTATCTGACTTGTCAAAGTCTAAATTTTTATTATTAGTCACATTTAGTTTGAAAATAATGCTATTTCTTGGTATTCTTGAAAAGAAATGCCCCTAAGGGTGTAAGCTCATAAATGATTGCAGAGGTACAGTTGGAGATGAAATCATCATCACATTTGCCAAATTTTGTTTGAATTTCAGGGCTTTTTCTCATTGGAATCATTTTTAATGTGCCTTAAGAATTTTCAGCAACCCAATAATTGATTTTTGTGGCCTATTTTATGGCGGGAATTTCCAAACAAGTGACGTCACAGACTTAGGATCTACAAAATGGCTGTCCAATGTAGCAGACAATGTTTGTAAAAAGAGTATTTTAATGAAAAGTTTGGTGTTTGAAACTTCAAATTTGCTTTAGAAACAGAGGAAAAGAATAAATTGCTCTTGATAAGGTAGGAAATTAGACTCTTTTTTTCTCTGAAGATTGTGCAAGCTGTCTTTGACTTCTTAGACCCACGAACTTAGCATACTCAAGGATAGTAGCTAGAATGTGGATCCTAAGGACCCAAATTTCTAACCTAAGGGGGCAGGGGAGGGAGTGCAATTCGCTATTCAAATTATCTATGTGAAGGGTGAAGTGCTTACAGAGTGAACGAAGGATGTCAGCAACAATGTTTAGACAGCTTAAACGCTGTGGTAGCTCACAACCAACAGTTTGCTGCTTGTTATATTCTTCACTTCCGGGTTGGCGACCGCAAGCGCTGTTGGCATAGATGTCGTGTCTCGTGTAATTGTTTGGTGTCACGGTTTACCGAAGTACGTTTAAATAATTGGCCCCACCTATTGGGGCATTCACTTGACTCATTCAAAGCTATCGTTCTTGAGAACCAGCTCACCAAAAATCAATATTGGATATACAGGTAACCAAAACCTTAACTGGTACCCCGTTATCACAAATATACGTATAGGGCCGGTACAAGTCAAACCGGTGGACGGAAAAAAAGTCACAGGAAAAAAAGTCACGGAAAAAAAGTCACGGAAAAAAAGTCACAGGAAATAAAGTCACAGGAAAAAAAAGTCACATTTATAAAAGACCTAGAGAAACTGCAAATATCAGTACATAAATGTAGTAGGACATGATTTTCATGTTAAAAGAAAGCAATGATGAAGAAATGTCATAATCAGAATCAAAACATGCCCTTAGAATGGGAAACATTGAATGGATGAGAATCCACCTAATATGAGGAGCTTGTGACATTATGGAAGAGTTTCAGACCATGGTGCCGAAGAACTTTGTTTGAAACAAACTGATGCCATGCAGTGTCCTTGAACAAGCCTATTTTAAGTTACCAAATAACTGGTCAAGTTCCCAGGAAGTATCAGCTCAGTCCGGGCATGACCGAATATTGTTAAGTGGAACATAAAAAGGCTAAAACATCAATCCAAATGAAACATAAACTGATAATAATGGTAATAATAAAAATAAAACTGTTTATTCCTAACCAAAAGTTGAGAAAAAGCATAATTCTTTTTTGTGACTTTTTTTCCTGTGACTTTTTTTCCTACCCAAATCTGTGACTTTTTTTCCGTGACTTTTTTTCCTGTGACTTTTTTTCCTACATTCGTCAAACCAAAACCACCCTGACCTCTAACTCGGATGATCCAGTCGTCTAATTACGTCCTGTGTGTCCTCCATAGACGCTAGCCTGCTTTGGCTGAGCGAGTTCATTATCAATCACACGCCAGCTGAACACCCACTAATGGCCACTTGTTTACACGCTGTTGCCATGGGGCCGACCAATCAAAAGTTGTTTACATGACCTAGGTCACAGGCGTTACGATAATCGGATTCCTATTTTAAGAGAGGCTTCCCCCACTGAATCGACTGCATAGCATAGATATTTGAGCCACCTCGTGGGAAAACCAATAATGTGGTTTTTGAACAGGTCCGACACAAACCAGCCTGTACAGTCGCAGAAGACAAGTAGAGGTCCAGGTACAATCCTTAAAGTCAGACATATTAGAAAGTTTGAAAAGTGATATAAACACAGTGGTAGATGAGAGGACAAGAGAACTCGATGATAGAAAACGCCGAGAATCCAACATAACAATTTTCAACCTGCCAGAACACTCACATGATAATGGGGCCGACAACAAAAGGGCTGATGAAGAAGACATCCTCGAGATCTTCTCAGATCTGGGTCTTCAAAATCCCAGTATATTGAACCTTTTTCGTCTGGGGAAAAAAGTCCCAACAAAGTACCGCCCTTTGAAAGTCATATTGGATTGTAAAACAGACAGAAAGTTCCTACTCGAAAATGCTAAATACATCAAAGATAAAACAGCTGCTAAGTTTCACAGGATCATTATAGCAAAAGACTTAACGCCTGAACAAAGGAGAGAACGTCGAGAAAAGATAGTTGCAAGGCGACACGCCCAACGCGGCAATGGAGATTCCCGTTCTGGTAACGGGCAAGACAGATTAGAAGAAGCAGCTCAGTTCCCACTAAGCGAGCCAGAAGCAGTCGAGATGCAGGTTGAGCACCTAATGCCAAGCCCAATCCCAGTGGAGCAACCACTACAATTTCCCCATTACAATACAAACACTTCATCAGTGCTATCTCAGGCCAGTGCATATGACCAATCAACTATCATAAATGTGTCATCAACGGACGTAACTATGCCAGGGGGAATTTCTACCCAGGATATTCGACCGCAAAGCCCAAGCCATCCTGGCCAATTCAATGTATAGGACGCAAGTTTTAATAATGTACATAGAGTGACCCTTGACAAACAACTATGTCAAGGTCTTTTAAATCATGAAAATAAACAGTTTTTAAGTGTCTTTTACACCAATGCTGATTGTCTATCTCAATCAAAAAAGGAAGAACTTGAGCTATATATAAACTCAAACTCACCAGACATTATAGGAGTCACTGAAATGTTTCCCAAAAGAAGCTCTTTTAAAAACCAAGAAATTTTTTATCAGTTAACAGACTATGATTTGTTTTTAAGCAATCTTAATGTAGGTCGAGGTGTAGCAGTATATGTTAAAAGAAAATTGAACGCAGTTTCTGTTGATATGGGAACAAATTTCCAAGAATCAGTTTGGTGTACATTACAACTTCAGAATCAAGATGCGTTACTGATTGGTTGCCTATATAAAAGTCCCAACACCAACGATGAAAATTATCAGTCCCTCGAAAATCTTTTAAGGGGTATTTCTAACCGTCGAGAAAGCCATAAACTGCTCATGGGAGACTTTAATTTTCCAGAAATAGATTGGGAAAGCATAACCACATCAGTTGGAGAAGAACATAAAGCCACAAAATTTGTAGAATGTATACGAGATACTTACTGGTTCCAACATGTTAAACAACCTACAAGAGTGCGTGAAGGAAATGAACCATCGCTACTTGACCTTATTTTCACCAACGAAGAGAATATGATCGAAAACTTAACTATCCATCCAAGTTTAGGGAAGAGTGACCACTTGATTTTGAGTTTTAACTATATATGCTACACTTTACCTGACTTTAAGTGTGAACAGAAATCCAGACTAAACTTTTTTAAAGGTGACTATGTTTCAATCCGTGAAGAGCTTGACAAAATAAATTGGATGAACAATTTAAATGGTATGGACATGCTGCAATCATGGAGAAGTTTTGCTGAAATAAATATCGATTTAATGGAAAAATACATACCGGTGAGCAAAACTTCTCAGGGCTGTGGTAAGCCTAAACCGTTTATTACCAGACAGTGTATTGATGCAATAAAGCTCAAAAGAAGGCGGTGGCTCAAATACAAATATTGTAAAACAGACAGAAACTTTAGTTCGTATAAAGCTGCAAGAAACCAAGCCACCAACGAAATGAAACATGCAAAATATAACTATGAAAAGACTCTAGCTGCCAAAATAAAAACAGATACAAAAATCTTCTGGAAATATGTACGGTCAAAATCGAAAACCAAGACTACAGTGTCCAAACTTCAAATGGAAAATGGGGCCCTAAGTACAAATGATCAAGAAACAGCAAAAACCCTAAATGATTATTTTACTACTGTGTTTGAAAGAGAACCAGATGGACCGCTACCTGTTTTTCCTGAGCGGAATTACCAAGACATACTTCAGTCCACTGAAATAACTGAAACAAAAGTTGAAAAAGCCATAAATGCACTAAACCCAAGCAAGAGTCAAGGACAAGACAATTTTCACCCTAAATTCCTGAAAGAGACTAAAGACCAAATAACAAAACCACTGAAGATCATATATGAAAAGTCCCTCAATGAAGGTAAAATTCCAGATGTATGGAAACAAGCGAATGTCAGTGTGATTTTTAAACAAGGGGAAAGACAACAACCGGGCAATTACAGGCCCATTAGTTTAACGTCGGTACCGGGAAAAATGATGGAAAAAATAATACGGGATGCAATTGTGCAACATATGGAAAGAAACGATCTGTTCTCACCCCACCAACATGGTTTCATTAAAGGCAAATCTTGTACCACCCAGCTTCTCGAATTCATTGAGGACATCAGCAGTGCTCTGGATGATGGGGTCGATGTGGATGTTATCTACATCGATTTTAAAAAGGCGTTCGATAAAGTCCCCCATCAACGCCTGTTAGTCAAACTTCGAGGATATGGAATACAAGGGCACATTCTTGACTGGGTCAAAGAATTCTTATCTGACAGGAAACAGCGGGTAGTTATAAATGGCTCCGAATCAGAATGGTCAGACGTCTCCAGTGGAATTCCACAAGGAAGTGTGTTAGGTCCAATTTTATTCCTCATTTATATTAACGACCTTCCAGACGTGATTGATGTGTTGATAAAACTTTTTGCTGATGATGCAAAATTCTACCAAAGGATTGAACAAAATGTAGACCACGATGCTAACACTGTCCAATCTAGTCTGAACAAGGGTGTGGACTGGGCCAAAATCTGGTTAATGAGATTCAACTTCAAAAAATGTCATCACATGCAAATCGGCTACCGTAATATTCCAACTAAATACACTATGCAGGATGAAAATGAAACTGTAGAGCTCGATACCGTAAAATCTGAAAAAGACCTAGGAGTGACAATAGACAGTAGCCTATCGTTTAGGGAACACATAAATTCAAAAGTGAACTTGGCAAACAGAAATCTGGGCATAATTTTTAGGACGTTCACTTATCTCGACGAGGAAACGTTTCTCCACCTCTTCAAGTCACTGGTCAGACCCCACCTCGAATACTCGACGCCGATTTGGTCACCATACTATAAAAAGGACAAAATCATGATCGAAAATGTTCAAAGAAGAGCGACGAAGCTAGTCTCCACACTCAAAAATCTCAACTACAGTGAACGTCTCAAGAGGCTTGGCTTACCAACACTCGAATATCGACGAGAACGGGCTGACCTAGTTCAAACTTACAAGATTCTGAATGACATTGACAGGCTGGATAAAGACAAAATTTTCAAAAGAGCACATTATGCACAAACAAGGGGTCACAATTTCAAATTATTCAAACAGAGATCACGTCTAAATATGAGGGCAAACAGTTTCAGTAATAGGGTTGTGAACACATGGAATTCCCTGCCCGAGAATGTTGTAAATGCACCATCTCTCAACTCATTCAAGAACAGATTAAACAAACACTGGCATGGGCACCCCAACAAATTTGATGCAAGATGCTACCAAGCAGGTCCCAACACCAGAGAGGGAACAAATCGAAAAGCACCTGAAGAAGTCTGAGGCTTACTATGGTGTCGAGTACAGGTAAAATACAGGTAAAAAATAAGACAGCTAGAAGCATGGAATTTTGGATTTTAGAAGAAGACGAAATGTGCTATCCGAGAAGCGAAAACAAAGGCGCTGATCAGCTACGCGGTTACCACAAAGCTGATCTGCGTCTTTGTTTTCGCCTAGTCTACGCAGATTGTTAGTTTTCCAACGAGGCGGCTCATTATTGATGCTATTGTAACAGCGAATTATGTGTTTGTAGATCATTGGCGGCACGCGGTAAAAGAAAAACAGGCTTGCTTATTAACGGTTTACAATAGTAGTAGAAATAGCTATATCCACATATTGATATTGAAAACTACGAAGGATTCTTCTGTGTCTTTATTCTGCGGCACAGGTCGGCTTGTACACGACCAAATGCCCCTTTTTCTGTGTTTCTTGTCGTGCAACCACAGCGTCTATTAAAATAACACATAAACATGTCATCTCTTAATTACCTGATTATAAACACGCATTAGTTTAAAACGCTTGATTTTCAGAAAATGATGATAACGCTCCATGTAGTGTTAATATGTTCAAATTGATAATTATGTGATTTCAGTGACTTTTCTAAACTGTTGGCTTTTATAGCTCTAGTTCGAGATGGAGGTTGAGGAAAGAAAGCGAAGCTGATCTGCGTCTTTGTTTTCGCATATATATGCAAAACGTTTGGGTTTTCATGGCACTGCTCAATTATATGTTCAGATACGGGTTCGATTAACGAACTTGTTTTTAAAAGTTGTATGCTGCAAACCCTTCATAATTCTATGACCAGTTTCTATTATATGTACAGGCTATGTTTAAATATTCCATCATTTGCAGTAATATTCATTCTACAACTGTAGAATCATAAATTCAACAATTACCGCACACCTTTTTTTCTGCTGGTAGATTTGTGCTAAAAGAAACAATGAACTGGCTAACTGTTTTCAACACCTGATATGGTTTCATCAAGTGGCATATAAGCGCTTATATGCCACTTGGTTTCATTGATAACGACATAGCTACACATCGGCAGCAGACAACAACCAGTATAATTATAGTATTGGGATATCGCAGCTAAAATTATTACATCCACGAATGCTTGGATGTAAATATTGGCGTGCGGCTGTCTGCTTGTGTTATTGGATTTTCAAATCCGACACATGCGCAGTGGAGCAGTCTACATAGACGCCTGGATCCGTCCATTAATTTTTCTCTTCACGAATGACGTCATCGCTGTGCATTGTGGGAAGGGTATTTTCTCGAGATCACTATCTATCTTCTGATACTGAGTCGATCAATTTCTGATCATCACCTCAGGTGTGGGGTGGGTGGCTAAATTTAGAATTTAGTCAAGGGAAAAGAAAACATTTGGGGTGGACCATTAAAACTACACTGAAAAAAAGTTATAAGAGGCCACCTCATATTTTGTCTTCTAGTTCAGAAAGTAAAATACGATCAATTAAAATTCATGATCATATGAATAAACCAATGTCTAACAGTGGCTCTGTGAGTTTCTGCATTCCAAAATGCGTGATACTTCTCACACAGACGAAGCATGTGTAAAGGTACCCTATTTCAAAAAGTCACACTTTATTAACATCAAATTAAATGTCATATTATGACGTTGTGTTTTTACATTTTAATTTATTTGAAAGTGCTACTGACTGCCATGATGCAAGATAAAATTAAGTCAAAAGTGTTGCTGCAATAAGAATCTTCGTTTCTGTTTTGCACATGCAAGAAGACAACAACCCGAATAACAGGAATTCAGCTTTTGTATGCAATTTGCATACCAACTTTGTTCTTCTCCAGTTGCGTTATTATCAGCAGCACGGCATTGAAATTTTCAGCGATTATTTAGGTCAAATACTAGACTCTGATAAACTTTGAAAATTAAAAAAATCGTCCACAAATTTTGTTATTTTGTTCGTTAAAAATTGGCATTGAAACCGGAAGTGTGCGGCAGCCTTGACATGTTGGTCCTCGAAAATGGCCAAAAACAGTTCAGTCGAATTATATCTCTCATTTCCAGGCCTCATCAAGTGAATTTAACAGGGGTCAACATGTTTAAGAGGCACATTTATGAATTTTTCAAAAAATTTCAAAATTGGCGATTTTTAAAAATGCATAAAAATTCTACCAGTAGAGAAAATTCGAATGTTTGATGTTTTTCCGAGCCGTAACGACCCCTTTGATGACACCCGTTCCTAATTTCAATAAATGGTGTGCTGTATCCAATTTTTTATTCAAAAACATTGATTTTTGCATTTTTACTCCAAAAACGCCTTTAGTAAAAGAAAATTATTTCTTAACACTTTGGAACTTTACTTACTTGAAAGACACGTCTTTTGGCAAAAAATTGTGCAATTTTGAACTTGGCTTAGAAACAAAAAATGAGTTTGAAAAATGGCCTCTTTATAACTTGGTTTCAGTGTATTTACAAGATATAGATGAGAGGCATACTAAAACGCATGCCTCTGGGCTAATGATTTAAACAGAAGCCTTAAATTCCTCAATGGTCTTAGATAGGACCACTGAAGAAGGGAGACTATTCCAAACCGGAATAGTTCTGGGGAAAAAGGAATTTTTCAGGGCATCACTATTGGCAAATGGTCTTGTGTATTGTGATTCATGTGATGCCCGAGTATGCCTTAGATTGGGTGCCGGGGTCAGGTATTTGGCTTTATCAAGAGACACTGTACAGGAGTGTATCTTGTAGAAGAAGGTTAAGGAGGACCGCTCCCTGCGAGACTCCAGGGATTGCCACTCAAGTTCATCTAGCATTTCACTGACGCTACTGGTGTTCCTCCATTTTATAAATTAGTTAATCAACAAAGAAACAAAGAACAATAAAAAGCACGTCAACTGAAATCCTTTATTTTGATGGAAAGACTTGTTCATCTGTCAATGAAGTGGCGGCTGCATTCTCTGAACACTTTGAGAGGTTGGCGACCCCTTCAGATAATCCCGACTATGACGCCGGCTATAAAGCCCAAGTGGAGTTTGATACCCTTCTGATTGAGATGATCACGCAGCAACAGACCTGTTGCATCAAACCCGTCTCCCCCAAGGAGATTAGCAACATTATCAACTCATTCAAGACAAACAAGGCGCAGGATATCTTTGGGCTGTCCTCTGAACATCTTAAATATGCCCCAGATTGTCTCTATCATATCTTATCCTCACTTATGAACTGTATCCTTCGCTCTGGCTATGTTCCCCAACAACTTAAGCAGGGTATCTTGACACCAGTCTTAAAAAAGAAAAAGGATGCAACAAGGCCTACTATAAACTATCGTGGCATTACAGTTCTCTCCATCTTGGGTAAGGTTCTTGAGCGGGTATTGCAAAACCGTACAAAAGTCCAGATAGAGTCGCAGCAATCCAAGATGCAAAGAGGTTTTACTAGTAACTCATCTGCGGTCAATGCCGCGCTTATTGTATCCGAATCTCAAAATGAGGCTAAGGACTTAGGGGAGCCCCTTAAATTAGTGACTCTTGACGCCTGTAAAGCCTTTGATGTAGTGTGGCAAGATTCGCTACTACGTAAAATCTACAATGTCGGAATACAGGGTAGTTTATGGGTCTGTCTTAAGAACCTATATAGGGGGGCTTTTTCTACTGTCAAATGGCAAGGGCAGGTCTCAGAGCCCTTTGAAATTAAGCAGGGTGTTAGGCAGGGGGGTATCCTCTCCACCTTACATTATAAACTGTTTAACAATGACCTTCTACACTTACTGCAAGCTCTCGGAGTGGGTATGAACATCGGTCATATTGACTGCAGCTGTCCAACATGTGCCGATGATGTTGCCCTATTGGCCAAATTTCTTCTATGCCTTCAGGTTCTTCTTACTGTTGTTATGTATTTCTTGGGTAGAGAGATATGGTATCAACACATCAAAACCTGTAGAAGTTATCCTCAACCAAGGCATCAGAGCAATAGAGGAAGGTAACCCAAATTATGGCAATGACAAACTAGAAAGAAGTGACTCGGAAGTACATTTGGGAGTAGATAGAAACAGTTCAGCTAATGTTGATGCTGATGGAAGGGCTCAGACAGGAAGGAGGACTATGTATGCCCTAATGGGAGCGGGTGCGTACGGGTGTTCTGGGGTCCCCGCCCCATTAATAGCTCATCTCTGGAAGATTTATGCCCTACCCCGCATGATCTATGGCCTTGAAGTCTTTACTCTTACTAATAAAGCTATACAACTGTTGGAGAAAGTGCAAAGATCTATTCTTAGGCATATACAGAATCTACCACCCAATACAGCATTAACAGCAGTGTATGGGCTTCTGGGTCTTAGACCAATTGAACAAGAACTCGATCTAAGGAAATTGACACTCCTTGGAAATATACTCTCCCAAAAATCAACTCTTGAGTATGAAATTGCACAGAGACAGATGTCTGTCAAGGGGTTGGATAGTAACAGCTGGTTCTCTAAATGCAAACAGCTACTTCACAAGTACAAACTACCAAGTATCTATACTCTTGATGGTCAAATTGACTCACTTGAATCCTGGAAATCCCAGTTGAAAAAGCATATTGACCTGTTTATTGAAAAAGAGTGGATGCAAGATGTAAAATCTTCTCTAAAATTCCTGAATACTAAAGTATTGAGTGTGGGGAAAATTCATCATGCATGGCGCTCTGTCCCCAATGACCCTCGTCTTGTAAAGCGAGTTTATCCCAAAATACGTCTTTTGACGGGTACTTACATTTTACAGGAAAATAGGGCTCGTTTTAACGAATCCGGGTCGTTTCGGTCCTGGGTCGTTTCGGCCTGAGTCGTTTCGGCCTGGGTCGTTTCGGCCAATTTTGGGGGTCGTTTCGGCCTTGGTAGGTGGGTCGTTTCGGCCAATTTTCTGGGTGAGTCGATTCGGCCCTGGGTCGTTTCGGCCAAAGTATATGGAAATCTTCAGATAAGTAATAATTCAAAGATAAATTGGTCTTCTTGAGTATATGCGTTTTCGTGGACGTTTTGAATGATGTATTCATGTGGGATGTTTTGAAAGTATTGCAGTCACAGTTCCAGCCTCACATATTCATAGTGTCTCGGAAAAACGTTCCCATTATCGTAATGATTAGTACTGGCGATAGAAAGGATTGGTGGGGTTGAGGAAATGAATGAATGAATGAATGAATGAATGAATGAATGAATGAATGAATGAATGAATGAATGAATGAATGAATGAACGAATGAAGTGAGTTATGAATGCAGTTATAAAGTCATCGGCAAAAGCAAGGGAAAACTTTACAGTGATGCACCGGCTGTCGGTTATCTAATTAAAAGGGCGATTATCAAGGTGTGAAAACTCGTGTCTGTAATTAGCGTTGCTAATCCATGGTGATTGATTATTAATATACTCAATTTAAGTGAGAAAACGTGTGCTTGTCAATTTAATTTGAATCTACGCATAAGAAAACTAGCACTTTTTGGAATCCGACCAGGTCCATCGCAAACCAGCCTGTACAGTCACATAAGCAGGTCAGAGTCTTGAAATTTCGGATTTAAGAAGAAGAATGATTGCATTTTCTTAGTAGCGGAAACAATGGCCCTGGTCAGCTGTGCAGTTACCTGCGCCGTTTTTACCCCTATGTATATTGCTGGTTTTCTTATGCGACTTTGGTCGGCTTAAAGTGAAAAGAAATGTTGAATACCATTAACATAATAGCTTTTAAAAGTTATTTGTTACCGCTGAAATATCCTTGCTAGACCGGCTGTATGGTATACTAGCCTCGTATAACATACACATCTTGCATGAAGTATATTATATAGTATATAAGGACTGAATAAAATCAGGCCGAAACGACTCACCGAAATTGGCCGAAACGACCCAGGTCCGAATCGACTCAGGCCGAAACAACCAAGGCCGAAACGACCCACGGCCGAAACGACGCAAGGCCGAAACGACTCACGGCCGAAACGACCCGATACCGTTTTAACCAGTATGAGATCAATACGTGCTGCCCTCTTTGTGGCGATGGGATTGAGGACCGTGTACATTTCCTAGCAGTATGCTTAAAACTTGCAGGAAGCAGACAGGGTTTAGTAGATGCTTTGGTTACAATATTGAAGTCCAGGAATACTGATGTTAGGATTTATACTCTAGTAAAGGAACCTCAGCTGCTAGCCCAAATAATTTTAGATTGTTCAGTCATAGCTGATACTAAACAATTGGACATTAATGAGGATATGTTGATCTCGATTGAAAAATGGTCACATAATGCATGCTTTGTGTTGCATCAGAAGCGAAGTGGACTTCTCGGCTTAACTAACAAAAAGTAAAACTGAGTAACCTCCGTCCTTCCCTTGCTCGTGTGGACTGCCCGTTCAGCAGGGAGGGGCGGTGGTTGCTTGTTTATTTGCTTACAGTTGAGTGGCGAAGACTGATAGCTTTCTTACTAGTATGCAATTAAGTGTTGTAGCTTTGCTTGTTGCTTGTGGTGCATGTAGTTGAGATAGTGTATAGTATATCCCTGTATGGTGTATATATGTTACTGATAACAACCTTACTAATGACAGCTTAAGATACCTCAATCCTCAACAGTATTAAGCTCGCTATTAGTAAGAAATTATTAACATCTTAATCCCCTGTGATATCGATTGTTGCGAGTGATATGAGGTTTAGCTATATAGTGAATTGGATTATATGTGTGTGGAGGAGAATTCTGTATTGCCAGTTCCCAGAATTTTAACCGTGGAGATGTGGAAAATTCTTAACTTTCGTTGTATGGCTACTATATGAACTTTAATTTGAACTTTTAATACGCTTTTGTTTTAACGTGGTTTTAAGCCCAATTCTACAAGTCAGCTCTCAAGCTGTTGAGCCTAACCAGGCTGGAGCCCTCATACAACAACAACAACATCGCCTGCAGGTCCACCGGGCAGCAGTCCTCTGCACCTCCTCCACCTTCTCAATCTGAGTTTCATGATAGGGATGCCAAATAGGAGCTGCATACTCAAGTTGAGGCCGAACCAATGTTTTGTATGCAACTTCCTTAGTATGCCTAGGTGCCAGTGCCAAATTGCGCCGAAGAAAACCCAAAGTCTTAGTTGCCTTGCATGTAATTTCAGAAATGTGTTGACCCCAATCAAGATCATCTGTGATAGTTAGACCGAGGTATTTAGCGGACTGAACCTGTTCTAATGTTTGCTGATGCAGTGTGTAATTGAAATCTATATGCCTGCTTGGATGTAGCCGCGTCACCCTCATCACGCGTACATCATGGGAAAAACATTTATAAACAAAATATTTTAAGAATAATTATTTATTTGAAATACAAAATATCATAAACTTAAACACATTTTCCCGCTCCCTTGTCATTTTTCACCTGTATTTTTTCGATACTCGTGAATTAAAAAAAAACAACAATAAAATGTAAACAATGCGTTGCATTATGGGTAAAATGGGAATCCTGCTCTCTGATTGGCCCTCTAAATTTTTTAAGAACGTGAAGCGGTTTTTGATAGGTGATCACGCCCTCATGGAGGCTCTGCCTGTCGATAGAGGGCGTGATGAATCGCGTTACCTGACCTCAAGGTCAGGGTGGTTTTGGTTACCTGTTTTTCCAATATTGACTATTTCCAAGCTGGAAACCAGCGGATAATGCAAAATTGGTGAATAGGCTGGTTGTGCCACCTGACAAACCTTATGATTTACTGACCGACTACCTTGGATCCCATATAACCGGTATTTGCCCCCCAGTTACTGACCGATGCAATACGGTACTTCTGTTGAAGTTCTATAATTTGTTTTATATTTTGGTGATGAAATTTGTGCCTTTCTTAAGTGTTCATATATTTAGTTAATGTCAGGTAACTGAGTAGCCACCTTTAGGGAAACAAATGCTCACTCAGCTAACATGTTCTCTTTGTACCATTACCAGATTGTCGATTTGATTTTCCAACCTCGGTTTTAGGGTGGGACTTTAGTTCTGATTGCCCCTGTGAATTGCTTTCTTTTACCGCCTCAATAACAAAGCCTGGTGAGTCATTCCAACAACTTCATCACTGTTCAATCAGCTTCAAGCCCTGTAGTTGCCTCTTCTTAGAGCGCCCCCTTTGCCCTTGTATAGATTGATGACGAAGGCACTCAGAAAAAACGAAGACTTCGTGACACCCTGCAGAAGATGTGCTACCCTTTTAGCAAAAGCAGGGACATATGTGCTACCGTAAATTTGCAAGGCCTGGAAATATGCAACCGTAAATTTGCAAGGTCGACCACCGGAGCTGCAAAGTCGAGTTAAAATCGATGAAATATGCCAAAGATGTTGTTCCTTTCGCTCCCTCTCGAATAAGCCCGAAAATAGGTCATGCAATGTATCCTCTATCCGACTTGGGTGCTACAGAGTGTCCCGGCCAAAATCAACACATCGAAGCTTTTTGACGTCATAAAGCGAACAAAACTTGATCGATAAAACCAAAGCCTGATTATGAATGGTGATTCACTCGAAAGACATGGTCTTGCAATCTTTATCACCAGTCTCGTACAAACAATATGGTTTAGAACATCGGTACGGTCGGGGGCGTATATATAGGCACCGAGTCTGTTCAAAACAGTCATTCTGCAATGGTTGGTGAAATATATACTGTAGAGCTTAAAACGCAAAAAATAAACAAACAAACAAATGCACACAAAACAAAAAACACGGACATTATTATTTTTGCCCCAAGGACAATTTTATTCTTCATCAACAGGTGAAAGTGGTCCGCAACGGTAATCTGCTTCTATTTTACATGAAACCGGCATTTTCAAAGACACTGACCACCTCCAGCAATAAAAGGCTATTTCACGATCTTTCATTGACTAGTCAGAGATTCACAACTAACTAAATAATGTGAACCACTACAGAAGCTGAGGGTGAGGTTTTGGTCATATAAAACCGGTTTAAGCCCGCCAGTAATTTTATATTACTGTTCGTATCAAGGCGATACTTCTGTGATGGTTCTAATTGTTTTATGTTTTGGAGTTGATTTTTGTGCTGTTTGCACCATATGTACGTTTTCTTATTTTAGTTAAGTTTGTGTTACTGAGTGACCGCCTCTTGGAAAATAGCTGCTCACTCGACCTACGATATGTTTTCTTAGAATAGTATAAATACCTAATTGTTATTTTTCCCTAGTCCGTTTTTGGAGTGGGAATTTCTTTCTGATTGCACCATTTCCTGATCATAGCCTTCTTTTACCTTTTTGCACTTTTTGTGATGTATTGGAATTGACGGAGAAAAATATTTTACCATTCCACATGAAACCTGTATTAAAGGATAAAGTAAGGGGGCGCATATATGTAGGCTTATAAACACAAAAGTCCATTTCAGAAAGTCAAATACAGCTTATTTCACCTGGCTCACATTTTGGGAAATAAATGGGGCTAATGAGTTTGTCATTTACATGTTTTCTCAACTTGAACCGATTACGAAAACTTGCCCATGCATATACAGGGATTTTTTTTCTGTTGTAAAAATTGAAAAATATTTTTGCTCAAAACATTAATTGTGGGTACACAATAGAACGGCCTCTCCGGGGCGGTTCTGACACTGCCCGGTCTAATGAGTACACAGAATCTATGTTTTGGAGCAAAAATAAGAAAACATTATTTTACAATATAACAGTGTGGTTTAAGGGGGTATACACTACATGGAAATGTTTTTCTGGTGAAAATAAGTAGGTTTTATTTTGTAAAATTCTCTCTACATTGCCCTCTGAAAGTATAAAACCTATTTTATTTTCACAATTTTTTCCTCGCTCGCACGGGTCGCTCGTTCAAAGATCTCCAAAGTAAAAAAATATGTGTTTTTTTCGACACGTTTCATAAAATTTTCCGGTTTTACTTCATAAATTTTTCTCTAAAACGGTCGCAAGATGCATGAAACTTAAAATCTACCATATTGTTGCAAACCGTTTTCTCGCTCGCAGGGCCCTCTCATTCAAGGAAAGCCAAGCGGATAAATCTATGCTCTTTATACACAATAAACCCATATTTTCTGTGAAACAAGCAGGTTTTATTTTATAAAATTCTCGCTAAAATGCCGATGAAAGCATGAAAAAGAGTACAAGTAGGCAAAGATCAGGAAAATGCGCAATCAGAAAAAGACTCCCACTCCAAAAACCAAGGTGGGAAAAAACCAAAATAACAATCAGGTACTTATACCATGAAAACATTTAATTACAGCCTTGAGGGCACTGTACTAGAAAACTATTTCATTCCTCGAAAAATTTTCCCGCTCACATGGCTTGCTCGACAAAAAAAAAAAAATCTTGATCCGGCCCTGGCAGATTTGTGGAAGCACAGTTCCCAGCCTTTGCTGAAGTCGCAGCCTATATCTCCTTATATGGAAGGGTCAAAATTACCGAACTGGTTAATCGATTGTGTTTCTTTGACATGCATTCCTTGTAAGCTTCTTGAACATATTGTATGCTCAAATATTATGGCCTATCTTAATGAATATGAACTCCTGACGGACAGGCAACACGCATTTAAGAAATGGCATATCTGTGAACTCCAGTTAACAACGTTCATAAATGATTGGGCAAAAATCTTAGACAAAAGAGACAGGTTGATACTTTAATTTTGGATTTTGAAAAGGCATTCGATACTTCTTCCCATGAACTCCTTAAAAGCAAACTGTTTAGCTATGGAATAGGTGGAACAAGAATTGGATAAACGCTTTCCCTTGTTTCAGACAACATTGGGTAGTGATTAATGGTATTCAATCGGATTGGGCTCCGGTTGTGTCGGGTGTCCCTCAGGGCACGATTTTCGGCCCCTTGCTATTTTCCTTGCATATAAAGGTCATCTCAGTTGACACTGAGTCTGAAATAAGACTCTTTGCTGATGATTGTGTTTGCTATCGTGAAATCAAGAATGAAGAGGATACATCAAGTTGAAACGTCAGAGACACATTGATCGTTTAGGCAGTTGGGCTATAAAATGGGGAATGAGATTTCAACCCGTCAAATGCAACATGATGCAGCTGACAAATAAACGTTCTAGTAAGATACAGGTGATTACAGCCTTGAGGGCACTGTACTGTAAAACGTTGAAAGCAGAAAATACCTTGGTGTAACTATCACAAACGATCTGATATGGAATACGCATATTTCCAATGTTTGCACAAAGGCTAACAGAACCCTCGGATTCTTGAGGAGAAATTTGTATTCTTGTCCCCCAGATGTAAAAGAAGCAGCTTATAAAGGACTGGTGCGACCGGTCTTGGAATATGGAAGCTCAGTTTGGGACCCTCACACCCATGGCCTCCAGGAAGAACTGGAAAAGGTCCAAAATCGTGCGGCAAGGTTCGTGACTGGAAATTATGTTTTTGAAACTGGGAGCATGACTGGCATTTTAGGTCAACTGAAATGGGGATCTCTTAACAAAGGTCTAAAGGTAGATCAGCTGGCTAACTGTCACTCCGCTCCACTTCGGTACCTCGTTCCACTTATGATTTACTGACCGACTACCTTGGATCCCATATAACCGGTATTTGCCCCCAGTTACTGACTGATGCAATACGGTACTTCTGTTGAAGTTATATAATTTGTTTTATATTTTGGTGATGAAATTTGTGCCTTTCTTAAGTGTTCATATATTTAGTTAATGTCGGATAACTGAGTAGCCACCTTTAGGGAAACAAATGCTCACTCAACTAACATGTTCTCTTTGTACCATTACCAGATTGTCGATTTGATTTTCCAACCTCGGTTTTAGGGTGGGACTTCAGTTCTGATTGCCCCTGTGAATTGCTTTCACTTACCGCCTCAATTACAAAGCCTGGTGAGTCATTCCAACAACTTCATCACTGTTCAATCAGCTTCAAGCCCTGTAGTTGCCTCTTCTTAGAGCGCCCCCTTTGCCCTTGTATAGATTGATGACGAAGGCACTCAGAAAAAACGAAGACTTCGTGACACCCTGCAGAAGATGTGCTACCCTTTTAGCAAAAGCAGGGACATATGTGCTACCGTAAATTTGCAAGGCCTGGAAATATGCAACCTAAAATTTGCAAGGTCGACCCCCAGGGGGGGGGGGGGGTACTCTGAAATTTTCTGTATACATAGGCGAGGCTGACTTGTTTGGGGTCAAAATTTTGAATTTCCGTATTTTTTGGGTTTTCAGAAAAACTAGTTATTTTTTAGGGCAGTGAGCTTTTTATGGATATTTTTTTTGGGTTCATGCCTTTTCTGAATTATTTTTTTGGGGGTCATCTATAATTCTAAGTAATTTTTTGGGTTTTGCACATTTCTTTGGAAATCTCTTTATTTCTATTAAGATAAGAGTGGCTTACACTTATGTCTTACAAGGCCTTAAGATTCAATTTTGTTTGCGACCATGCCTAATGACTGGTCTCGGTGAAATTTTGGAAGCTTGATCATGATGGTGTTGTTTGGATTGCAAATCAAATGGAATCAAAACCATCATAAGACTTACACTTTGAGAATAAATAAAATCTTTAAATTTTATCCAACTTGGTATTTACTTCTTAGTTCCTACATATACTAACTGTATTGTGACGTGTTCTGTTGGTTGGTTGATTTGAGATTTAACGTCCCACCAACAGCTTAGATCATATGGATGTGATAAAATTTTATCAATAGGCATAAAAAGATGAATACATGTAATTTTTTTGGGGTAAGCTAAAAGTTCAAGTATTTTTTGGGGTATGCCTGAAAGGACTGGTATTTTTTTGGGGTGGTCAGTAAATCTCAGTAATTTTTTGGGTTTAGGGGTAGAAGCTGGGGCCTCGCCTATGTATCCACAAACAATGAGAGTACCCCCCCTGGGGGTCGACCACCGGAGCTGCAAAGTCGAGTTAAAATCGATGAAATATGCCAAAGATGTTGTTCCTTTCGTTCCCTCTCGAATAAGCCCGAAAATAGGTCATGAATGTATCCTCTATCCGACTTGGGTGCTACAGAGTGTCCCGGCCAAAATCAACACATCGAAGCTTTTTGACGTCATAAAGCGAACAAAACTTGATCGATAAAACCAAAGCCTGATTATGAATGGTGATTCACTCGAAAGACATGGCCTTGCAAACTTTATCACCAGTCTCGTACAAACAATATGGTTTAGAACATCGGTAAGGTCGGGGGCGTATATATAGGCACCTAGTCTGTTCAAAACAGTCATTCTGCAGTAGTTGGTGAAATATATACTGAGGAGCTTAAAACGCAAAAAAATAAACAAAAAATAAACAAACAAACAAATACACACAAAACAAAAAACACGGACATTATTATTTTTGCCCCAAGGACAATTTTAGTCTTCATCAACAGGTGAAAGTGGTCCGCAACGGTAATCTGCTTCTATTTTACATGAAACCGGCATTTTCAAAGACACTGACCACCTCCAGCAATAAAAGGCTATTTCACGATCTTTCATTGACTAGTCGGAGATTCACAACTAACTAAATGTTGTGAACCACTACAGAAGCTGAGGGTGAGGTTTTGGTCATATAAAACCGGTTTAAGCCCGCCAGTAATTTTATATTACTGTTCGTTCCAAGGCGATACTTCTGTGATGGTTCTAATTGTTTTATGTTTTGGTGTTGATTTTTTTGCTGTTTGCACCATATGTACGTTTTCTTATTTTAGTTAAGTTTGTGTAACTGAGTGACCGCCTATTGGAAAATAGCTGCTCATTCCATCTACGATATGTTTTCTTAAAATAGTATAAATACCTAATTGTTATTTTTCCCTAGTCCATTTTTGGAGTGGGAATTTCTTTCTGATTGCACCATTTCCTGATCATAGCCTTCTTTTACCTTTTTGCACTTTTTGTCATGTATTGGAATTGACGGAGAAAAATATTTTACCATTCCACATGAAGCCTGTATTAAAGGACAAAGTAAGGGGGTGCATACATGTAGGCATATAAACACAAAAGTCCATTTCAGAAAGTCAAATACAGCTTATTTCACCTGGCTCACATTTTGGGAAATAAATGGAGATAATGAGTTTGTTATTTACATGTTTTTTCAACTTGAACTGATTACGAAAACTTGCCCATGCATATACAGGGATTTTTTTTCTGTTGTAAAAATTGAAAAATATTTTTGCTCAAAACATTAATTGTGGGTACACAATAGAACCGCCTCTCTGGGGCGGTTCTGACACTGCCGAGGCGGTCTAATGAGTACACAGAATCTATGTTTTGGAGCAAAAATAAGAAAACATTATTTTACATTAAGGGGGTATACACTACATGCAAATGTTTTCCTGGTGAAAATAAGTAGGGTTTATTTTGTAAAATTCTCTCTACATTGCCCTCTGAAAGTATAAAACCTATTTTATTTTCACAATATTTTCCTCGCTCGCACGGGTCGCTCGTTCAAAGATCTCCAAAGTAAAAAATATGTGCTTTTTCGACACATGTTTCATAAAATTTTCCGGTTTTACTTTATAAATTTTTCTCTAAAACGGTCGCAAGATGCATGAAACTTAAAATCTACCATATTGTTGCAAATTTTCTCGCTCGCAGGGCCCGCTCATTCAAGGAAAGCCAAGCGGATAAATCTATGCTCTTTATACACAATAAACCCATATTTTCTGTGAATATAAGCAGGTTTTATTTTATAAAATTCTCGCTAAAATGCCGATGAAAGCATGAAAACTATTTCATTCCTCGAAAAATTTTCCCGCTCACATGGCTTGCTCGACAAAAAAAAAAATCTTGATCCGGCCCTGGCAGATTTGTGGAAGCACAGTTCCCAGCCTTTGCTGAAGTCGCAGCCTATCTCCTTATATGGAAGGGTCAAACTTACCGAACTGGTTAATCGATTGTGTTTCTTTGACATGCATTCCTTGTAAGCTTCTTGAACATATTGTATGCTCAAATATTATGGCCTATCTTAATGAATATGAACTCCTGACGGACAGGCAACACGCATTTAAGAAATGGCATATCTGTGAACTCCAGTTAACAACGTTCATAAATGATTGGGCAAAAATCTTAGACAAAAGAGACAGGTTGATACTTTAATTTTGGATTTTGAAAAGGCATTCGATACTTCTTCCCATGAACTCCTTAAAAGCAAACTGTTTAGCTATGGAATAGGTGGAACAAGAATTGGATAAACGCTTTCCCTTGTTTCAGACAACATTGGGTAGTGATTAATGGTATTCAATCGGATTGGGCTCCGGTTGTGTCGGGTGTCCCTCAGGGCACGATTTTCGGCCCCTTGCTATTTTCCTTGCATATAAAGGTCATCTCAGTTGACACTGAGTCTGAAATAAGACTCTTTGCTGATGATTGTGTTTGCTATCGTGAAATCAAGAATGAAGAGGATACATCAAGTTGAAACGTCAGAGACACATTGATCGTTTAGGCAGTTGGGCTATAAAATGGGGAATGAGATTTCAACCCGTCAAATGCAACATGATGCAGCTGACAAATAAACGTTCTAGTAAGATACAGGTAATTACAGCCTTGAGGGCACTGTACTGTAAAACGTTGAAAGCAGAAAATACCTTGGTGTAACTATCACAAACGATCTGATATGGAATACGCATATTTCCAATGTTTGCACAAAGGCTAACAGAACCCTCGGATTCTTGAGGAGAAATTTGTATTCTTGTCCCCCAGATGTAAAAGAAGCAGCTTATAAAGGACTGGTGCGACCGGTCTTGGAATATGGAAGCTCAGTTTGGGACCCTCACACCCATGGCCTCCAGGAAGAACTGGAAAAGGTCCAAAATCGTGCGGCAAGGTTCGTGACTGGAAATTATGTTTTTGAAACTGGGAGCATGACTGGCATTTTAGGTCAACTGAAATGGGGATCTCTTAACAAAGGTCTAAAGGTAGATCAGCTGGCTAACTGTCACTCCGCTCCACTTCGGTACCTCGTTCCACTTCCCTGACATGTGTATGTAGAGGTTTAACGGAATGCCGATGGAAATATTCCGTCTAATCTACAGGGTAAAGCCAGAATACCCACAGATGACCTTATCCCGAAGATTAGAATAGGCGTTGTAGAAATCAACACTCGTCGGCTTTTCAGATACCTTCAGCTAGCAAAGAAGCGTACAAAAACAGTTTCTTTCCATAGACTATCAGGGACGGGAATGACCTCCCTGGTTTGGGAGGGGGTAAACAACTCATGGACATATGGTTTTTTTCTGATGGCCGGAAAATAGTTCACCGGTAAAACGCCGAAAATTCCTTAAACTGTGAATGCTTTTAAGAATATAATTATATTTGTAACACCAAATATAATGATATAAATGGGCATATATATGCTACGCATGCCCCCTCATAGTTTTTTTATGCATATTTTTGGTGTTTTCCGGCGTTTTCCGGCATTTTCCGGCGTTTTCCGGCGTTTTTCGGTCATTAAGTGTTTTCCGGTCTTTCTAGTAACCGCTGATTCTCTGATCTCCTCTGCTGAAATATCTGATGACTGCGTGACCAAGTTTGCATCTCTTGTGAGAGCCAGGGACAAACCCTCCTGTCGCACCCCCTGGTGAAGTATTGTCAGTTTGGCGTATCACCAGTAAACCATTCAGATTGGTACATGCCTATTTCTGTTATTACGAATTTGGAAAGTCTTGAAGGAAATGGGCAGTAGGACTGAATATTAATGATTCTGAAACAAATTGGACCCCAGCGGCTCAGATGCCCCCACCCCGGGACAATATACATGTATATTACCATAATATTGAAACATCTTCTTCTCTAAAACCGCTTGGCCAATCAAAGCCAAATTTTATGTGAAGCATCTATAGAATGGGGGAATTAATGTATATATAAATGATCTAGATCACATTACCAAGATGGCCGCCATGCCCATATATGGTAAAAACACTTCAAAAATCTTCTCCGGAACCGGACCCATTTCAAAGAAACTTGGCATGAAGCATTGATGACTAAAGTACTACAATGTGTATATAAATCATGACCCTGTGGTGACCTTGACCTATTTTCGACAAGGTCAACATAGGTTGCCAATGCATTTGAATGGGGAAAACTTTTAAAAAGCTTTGTCAGTGGAGTTCACGACCGACAAAATAAATGAAGTGAACGGAACGAAAGCCCGGTTGTCGGACTACGGGGCAATATACGAGTACATGTATATTATCATAATATTCAAACATCTTCTCCTCTGAAACCGCTTGGCCAATTAAAGTCAAATTTTATGTGAAGCATCTATAGGATGGGGGAACCAATGTGTATATTAATAATCTAGGTCACATGACCAAGATGGCCACCATGCCCATATATGGTAAAAACCCTTCAAAAGTTTCTTCACTGAAACCAATGGACTGATTTCAATGAAACTTGGCGTGAAGCATCGATGGCTAAAGTACTACAATGTATATATAAATCATGACCCTGTGATGACCTTGACTCAGATTATGGCAAGGTCAAAATGGGTTGCCCATGCATTTGAATGGGGAAAACTGTTAAAATGTCATTTGAAGGGAAAAACCCGCAGGAAATTGGCACATTATTATTCTGAAAAAAAAGAAAAAAGAAAGAAAGAAAGAAAGAAAGAAAATGGCCCAAGGGCTTCATCTGCTCCTGCACTGGTGTTAAATACCAATATATCCAATGTTTATTGGTACATGTATATGCAGTAGATCTCAGGTGAGCGTTTACAGGACAATTGGTCCTCTTGTTTTCCAGTCATGTTTTGAAGGAGGCAGGATTTTGCTTATGATTCTGCAGTACACGGTCAACCATCACTCATTGAGTATATAATTGGTGTGCTCAATAACAACAATTATCGCTAAGTACTACGGTTAAGATTATTGTGCATGTGTAGAGCTTGCCCAACCACGAAACTGTGAGAAAAATAAGACACCCGTAAATGCTTATTTTTATGATTCATTAAGATACTTGCAATGATTCAACTTAATTAAAACTCACTTGAAAATATCATATTGTCGATTTTTAATCTATATACCGTACCTTTGATCACCTTTAGCCATTTCCGATATATTACAGATACGGTACCGTATCTCTAGTCTAGCCGCCAGGCTAAAGATACGGTACCGTATCCCTAACCCACAGGCTAAAGATACAGTATTCACCATTTTTGCATTATCGGCTGGTTTCTAGCTTATTAAAATCAATATTGGAAATGCAGGTAACAAGAACCTCCCTCAGGGGGGTTCTGGTTACCTGTTTTTCCAATAATGACTTTTTGTCAGCAGGAAACCAGCTGTTAATGCAAAAATGGTGAATCGTATCCCTAGCCACTGCCTTTGGTGCACCCTTGGTAAAAGGAACGAAAGGGTAAGAAACATTCCGGTACGGACGCGAGTATCGGAGAGTTGAATCCGGGTTTTATCACTTCCAAATGTTGACAAACAAGTGCACGTGATAAAGTAAGCAGACATAATTTGGGAATAAGAAAAAGAAAAAGAAATCTAGTACAAAAGAGAATCGCAGTAAAATTTAGAAAGCCATCAGATTAAAATGAAGCATCAACGATGACAGAGAAAGGGACTGTAACGCTGAAAATCGAATAACCAATGTAGACCGAGCCAAATAAGAAACACCTTTTGCGTCGTCTGCACTGACCAGCTGCTGACGAATATAATCCGAGAGTCGAGACTGCTCTGACATTAAATAGCCTTCGATTATTAGCTCACCTGAGCCATTAGGCTCACAAGGTGAGCTTATAGGATGGCCATGATCCGGCGTCCGTCCGTCGTCGTCGTCGTCCACCATTTTCAAAGATCTTCTTCTCTGAAACGGCTTGGCCAATCAAAGCCAAATTTTATATGAAGCATCTATAGGAAGGGGGAACCAATGTATATATAAATTTCGGTAACTCGTCGCGCCTAAGATGGACGCCAAAAATCTTTCACGTGGAAAATAAATAGACATTTGCCCAACTCCTGGCATGAGACAGCACTTCGTGTGAAGAAAAAAACAGTCAAACGAATGAACAAAGATCAACGTTTCAAAAGATATCAATAAGCTGCTCCTCATGACGGTTTTGAATACGAACTTATAATTTATTTGATTCGCTTTGAGACTATTTGTATAAACATCGTGCTTCAACTGGATTTTTTGAGCATACGCAACAAAAATGTCGATAAAATTAGAGGATTTGGCTATCGACCTATCGATGGATAGGGTAATGGCAGATTACCCAGCTAGTTGTTTTCCTGATAAGCTCAAGCGAAGAACAAATAAAGCCAAACAGAGTTTATTTGAGCAAATTGATGACAAACTCTATGAACCAGCTGCTAAAATGATGGCATTTCACACTGATCGTAATCGGTTACATGCATGGATAAAAGCATTTGAGATACTTTACTTCAACAACATTGGAAACCGTGAAAATGAGGTTGTCAACTGGTCAGATGACCCTCCAAAATGGAATGATTCAAACAGTGCTAATTCAATCATAATTGAATACTCATCTAAGAATCCAGATCTGGCGAATCCGCTGTTCTTCAAAATAACATTCTATGTTACAACTGGGACAATACAGGTACAAGGGAACCACAAAGACATATTCGTAAATGAACGTTTTGACATACTCAAGAAATTGGTACAGATGATCTTGGCTGAAAACCAAGACTGTCAGATTATGAGTTTAGACCATGAAGAAACCACACCAAAAACAATTTATGATTCTGAAGAAGAAAATGATTCCCAGAACCTTAAAGATAAACATGAAGAAAAAAGTGTTATTGTATCCAAGAAGGCGGACACTACCAGTGTAGAGGATGCAGATAGATTTGATAAATGTTTATCGAGAATGGAACATTCATTCGTTAAGGCTATACAAGAACTAAGTAAGACACAAAATGACATGTTTGCTAAAACTATGAAATCAATAAATACAGAGATCTCGAACACTGTTACGTCACAATTTAAACCAATGGGAGAGTTGATTTCTAAATCACTTGCTTCGAATCTGCAGCCAGTGAAGGACGATATCTCCAAATCATTGCGTAAACAAATAGAACCCATAGGAGAAGAGATTTCCCAGTCCATCATTAAGAAAATACAGCCAGTCCTTGATGGAAAAGATAAAATAGACTCACTGAAATCTGAACACAGTGCAAAAATCTCTGCTTTGCAAGATAGCTTTCAAAACAGATTAGATAAGCTGATAAACATAAGGCACAACTCAAGGAGACAGAAATCAGACACAAACTAGAAATCGACAAGCTGAAGGATGAACATGACATTGAAACTAGAGACTATAAGCAAAAACTAGAAAAATGTGATGAGGAAATATTATCACTCAAAATGCATGCATCAAGAGCTTCTGATCTTGATGATGGTTCAGTTGAAATAGTGGCCCAATCTTCAGCCCGTAGGAATTCTGCTGCATCTGTTTCCAGTAGAAATATGAACCTTGATCCCAAACCAAGAGTGTTTTTGATTGGTACTTCCAATATCAAAAATATTAGGGAAGATAAGCTTAGCCAAGCTACTCATGTGAAAAAGTATATATCATACACACTCAATGAAACACGATCATTATTGAGCCGAATTGAAAGAGAACCCGAGCCAGCAGAGGTAGTGCTACACATACTGACCAATGACATTAAAAACTTTTCTCCCGAGGATTGTGTCGACTCTTTACACAAAATTGTTACTGAGTGTAAATCAAAATGGCCAGCTGTTAAGATTGTTATATCACTAGAAACACCAAGAGCAGATAGTACTGACTTGAATACCAAAGTTATTCTGGTAAATTCACTCATTATTCAAAAGTTCATTAATGATTCAGATATTCATTTGTGTAACAATTCCAATTTGGCTAACAATGGCGAACCAATAAGAAGCCTGTTAGAGAATGACTTGTATCACCTATCTGCTCAAGGTACTTCTAGGCTTGCTGCCAATTTAAAACGAATCATACACGAATCACTGAATATTGAAACAGCCCGTCAGCCAGGAGGGGGTAGTTCATCAAAGAATTTTCCACCGTTTTACCGCTCATTTCCTTTTTTCCCACCAGGTTATTATCTAAATAACAGAAGGGGACGTGGGCGTGGAAAAAGAGGTTCTCATTTTTCGAACTGCTTAGTGACACTACTGACAGATATAACAGTTACCAGTGGGTACTTTCTTTCAGTACAATATTTACTCTGTACTGCTCTGTGCATAGTTTTGTGCTGAACAGTGTTTAGTTAATAAAGATAATAGTTCTCTGTCGTTTGACGGAATTTATAAAGTAGATACACTTTTCCCATACAATAGAATACAGTGTATGACTTTGTACATATTTTGTGCTGAATTTGTGTTTGATTGTTAAAGTTAATATTATTTATTTTTGGGGGGATTTGGTATATTTTAGTTCTAATTTCATTTAATCTCTGAAGATAAAGTGAAAGTTTCCTAAGTTGCAGCCAGATTTTGTGGTTACAATCTTTGCATCAAAACAACTCTCTATTTTCTATACTGAAAAGTATTGATATAAGAGGTATTTTACAGGCAGTTGTAATTTGAACAGAGCTGCATAGTTGCAGTTCGCTGACGAGACAAAGCGATACTACAGTCTAATTGCTTATATTTTACTGTACGGATTGACAACAAGTATAGTTATTATCATATAATACTACTGTGAAAAAAAAAAAAATGGTATATCTTATCAAACTTGCAACACTTTTTTAGTTTACTGGCTAGTTTTGTTGTTGCACATTTGTTTGTTAATACGTTAGAAAACACACACACTTTAATAGGAAATTGTTTGTACATTCTGTAATTTGGCTGCCATATCAGACAAGGGCTGTCTGCTTGGAAGGAAAAGAGATTGAACACTTTTTTCTTTTCTTTTTGATTTATAAATAAATTTATAAACTTTCAAAGCAAATAAGTATAAAAAAATACATTTATTTATAACATTTATAATATTAGAGTGATTATCACATTGTATTTTTGGCGGTAAGACTTATTAAGACATATTAACAGCTTTAAAATAATCTATAACATTATTTTGTCACTGTGACACAAGTTGCATATTACCTTGACTTGAACTGGAAAAAAAAAAATTCTGTACGATTAGCAGCAAATTTTCTGTACGAATAGCTCAAAAAATTTTGTACGAACAACTGTAAATTTTCTGTACGATTAGCGCAAAAAAATCTTAGTAACTGTTAATTGATTGTTCAAATAGCTGTACAGTTAAAGTAATAGATTGTTTTAATCATCAATATTTGATTAAAGTGTTCCACTTAACCTTACTAGTATTATATCTTTGTCATTTCCCTGACCTTTACTGGTATTGGTTAAATTTGATCTGTAGAATAAGTCACAATAGAAGATAGTGGGGAAAAATAAATTCTGTACGATTAGCTGTAAATTTTGTGTACGAATAGCTGAACATTTCTTGTATGACCAACTGTCAATTCTCTGTACATTTAGTACAAAAAAAATATCTTATTAACTGTTAATTGATTGTTCTAAAAGCAATACGATTTAAGTAATAGATTGTCTTATTCATCAATATAGTAAAGCACACACAGGCTTTGATTAAAGTGTTCCACTTGCTTGTATTATATCTTTGTCATTTTTTTTATTGGAAACTTGTAAACTGTGACACATTTGACATTTGTGTTGGTTACTGCCAAAGATTATTTTATTTGCTAGTGTTCAATTGATATTGTTCAATATCTTCATATTATTGTTTGGTAATTATTAATTCAAGTTAGCTTCTTTATTTTTTGTTCATATTTAAACAGTATAGTTAGATATAAGAATATAAGATAATAATACTTATATACCATCATAAAATGTGTCGGTTAAATACTACATCCACTACAGACACAATTAATTTTTCTGAATTGAAGTTCTGCTTCTGGAATATTGGAGGATTGAAAGATAAACTGGAAGATGAATTGTTTCTAACTGAAATCAAAGGCAATGACATTATTCTTCTGGCAGAAACGCACATTGGACATAATCAGAAAATATCACTTGAAGGGTATTTTTGTTATCAGGTCTGTAGACCTGTTTCTGGTAATGGTAGGTTTTATGGGGGTTTGGCTGTGTTGATAAAGTCTCATATTCGCCCACATGTTTCTATACTTAAGAACACAAAAAAGGACTTTCAGTGGCTGAAGTTTGATAAAACTTTTTTCAATTTCCAAAGAGATTTATATGTTTGCCTGGCGTACATACCCCCTAGTCAGTCTTCATATACACATAACCTAACTTCTGACTTACTTGATGATCTTGAAAATGAAATTTCACTTTACACCTCGTGTGGGGATGTAATGGTGTGCGGAGACTTAAATGCTAGAACAGCCTCATCCCCAGATTGTATAATCAATGATGAAATTAATCATCTTCCTGTTTATCAAGATTATGCAGTAGATATACCCCTTACACATAGGGTAAGTAAAGACACCATTACAGATGCTAGGGGTAAAAGTTTACTTGAAACTTGTATAGGCAATCAGATAAGAATTTTAAATGGCAGAAGCTTTGGTGATATGATGGGTCGTTATACATGTTATACTCCAAATGGTGCAAGCGTTGTAGATTATACAATGGTGTCAGAGTCTATCTTGAACAAGGTTTTGTATTTTCATGTATCAGATTTCATAGCTACCTTAAATGATTGTCATAGTAAACTAACCTGGGCCATTTTAGCAAATTTCAACTGTTCTAATAGTGTTCAGCAACTAAAGCCTATCCCTTCAAAGTTTATATGGGATCGTAACTCAGATTTTAAATTCCAGTTGTCTCTTCAAAGTCCAGATATTCAAGATAAAATTTCTATTTTTTTGAATAAAGATATTACAGATATTAACGAAGCTGCCAAAGATTTAAATAATATTTTATTAGATTCGGCAAACAAATCACTGAAAGTGATAAATGTTAAACAAACTGATAGTCCTTCACTAGTACGAAAATCTATGAAAAAGAAAAGGCAGTGGTTTGATTTAGACTTACGGTTAATGAGAAAAAGAGTTATTTCTAATGGAAAACTGTATTCTTTATTTCCAAAAGATCCCATTGTTAGAGGACGATACTTTAAACTGTTTAGGACTTATAACAAGACAAAGCGAAGTAAGGAAAGGCAATACAAAAAACATTTATTTGAACAGATTGAAAATTTGCATAGTGAAAACCCGAAGGAGTATTGGAATTTGATTGACAAGCTTAAAGATGTTAATTGTCAAAACCCTAGTGATAACGTTAAACCTGAAGATTGGGTAAATCATTTTAAATCCCTAGGAGAATTAAACGATAGTCATCGGACGAGAGTAAATGAATTGGAATCATCACTTGAGAAGTTAGAAAAGCAACCTGTGTATAATACTCTTGACAATAGGATCGAGTTAAAAGACGTTTATAAGTCTATTTCAAAATTAAAAAATCACAAAGCTGCTGGACTTGATAGTATTTGTAATGAAATGCTCAAATGCAGTCAAATGGCTTTGGGTCCATGTTTCTTAAAGATCTTTAATGCTTGCCTGTCAGATGGACAATATCCTTCTTGCTGGTCCGAAGGTTATATAACACCATTACACAAATCTGATAACACTCACGATCCATCAAATTATAGAGGTATTTCAATTACAAATGCAGTCGGTAAGTTATTTAATTCTATATTAGATGCTAGACTGGATTCATATTTGACTGAAAACTCCATTATTGATAAATGTCAGATTGGTTTCACAAAAAAGGCACGTACATCTGACCACATGTTTGTGTTGAAAACACTTATTGATAAATATTGTAACAAAAAAGATGGCAATTTATTTGCATGTTTTGTAGATTTTCGTAAAGCCTTCGATTCGGTTATTCATACCGGTATTAAAATCAAACTACTCCAAAATGGTGTCGGAACTAGGTTTTATAATGTCATCAAATCTATGTATGCAAACAATCAGTTCTGTGTAAGAATCACGAATGGTTTAACGGAGTATTTTAAAGTAGGCGTTGGTGTACGACAGGGTGACCCATTGAGCCCAAATTTATTCAAAATATTTATAAATGATTTACCATCTTATCTAGAATCAACCCAAGACCCGGTACATTTGCATAATATTGCTCTACACTGTCTTATGTATGCAGACGATTTGGTAATTTTATCAGAGTCTAAAACAGGATTACAAGCCAAACTAGATGCATTAGAGAATTTTTGCAATGATTGGTGCTTAACAATTAATATTAATAAAACTAAGGTAATGATATTCAATAAGGCAGGCAGACTAATAAAGGGTAATTTTAAAGTTCAAAATAAAGAGGTTGAATGTGTTTCTACATATAGATATTTAGGATTATATTTTTCAGCATCAGGATCCTTTTCGTACGCCAAAGCAGAACTTTATAAAAAAGGACTGAAAGCTTTTTATAAGCTTTGTAAAAATATTCTAAATCTTCAACCGTCTGTCCTAACAAGTTTGCACCTTTTTGATCACACTGTGAAACCAATTTTACTTTATGGTTGTGAAATGTGGGGAGTCTTCAATGCTTTAAGCACAAAATTTAGAAACGGTCTCTCTTTAGATAAAATTTACCTTAATAATGAACCTGACAAACTGCATATGAAATTTGCCAAATTTACATTAGGTGTTCATAAGAAAAGCTGTAATTTCGCAGTCATGTCTGAGCTTGGAAGATATCCATACTATATTGATATGATAAAGGCCATGTTTAAATTCTGGTATCGTATAGAACATCTTCACCCAGACTCCTTATTGTTTAACGCACTCCAGTGTTCCAAAAACATCGAGGTAGCTGGTAATTCATGGTTTAATACAGTGAACCAACTATCAAACCTTCTTAATCTACCACTTTCGGAGTGTATGTTGTTAAGACAATCTTCTTTTCATAATAAATTGACAAGAACGCTAAAGGCCAAATATTTGGATGAATGGAATACAAAAAAGCAAGTATGTGCCTCTGGTAAACTTGATCTATATACAAAAGTTAAAAATAATTTTGGTCTTGAAAAGTATCTAAATATTTTGAATTTTCCATTGAGAAGAGATATTACTAGGCTTCGCATTTCATCGCATAAATTAAATATAGAAACTGGTAGATATGCTAAGAAACGTGTAGATAGAGCTGATAGATTATGTACTAACTGCTCACTTGGCGTCCTGGGTGATGAGATACACTTTTTATTTCACTGTCCCACATTTAAGACCAACAGAGAACCTTTAATTAATTTAGCGAGCAAGTTGTGTAAGAACTTTTTAGGGTTGAGTAATACAAACAAATATATATGGCTTCTAAACTGTGAAGACCAAAATTTAGTCAATTGTCTCGCATGCTATGTTCATGAAAATTTAGACAAGTAACCGAGAATATAGTTTAAGTTTGAGCTGTATGATTATTGTGAATTTGCTGAACTATATCACGTCTCACATTCTATTTAAATATGTGACTTATATTTCATCATATTTTACTTTTGGTGTAGAAGAATACATGTAATATATGTCATAGCCCAGTGGTTTGACGGCACTGGTGGGTGCACGAGTGGGGTGTGCACTTTGATAGCGCTTGAGTTGTTGCACTTGAGGGGTACCTGTACATGCATAGCGGTATGCCCATGATTGCCTACTTGGGTGTGTCTCAGTGGGCACCTAAGGAATTGTGGCATGCACCAGTCCGTCTTTCGATTGTGCTCTGTCACGTACATTTTTATATATTATATTGTTCATGTTGTAGATCTAAGAGTAAGAGATGCAAACTGTATTCTAAATTTGTGCGGATAGTCTCTCGGTCAATGCCTTTGTTATTCGCTTATACAAAATAGTGCCTGAATATAGTTATTACCATACATGTGGTCATATATGCATAAATTCACATTGGATCATGTTTCACATGTATTGTGTGGCTCAGCCCTAAGATGCTCACATACATACACAATTGTAGTTTATTAGTATTTCACATGGACCATATTTCATATGGATCATACTTCACACACACACACACACACACACACACACACACACACACACACACACACACACACACACATTTCCTTAGTTTCTGTAATATCTGTCATTTGAAATTCTTTCCTTGCTTATATTATGTTTTATATATTATACCATGGCTTTGTTGCTCCTATGTGGGCCGAAAATTCGTAATAAAGATCTTGTATTCTTGTATTCTTGTATTCTTGTATAAATGATCCAGGTCACATGACCAAGATGGCCGCCATGCCCATATATGGTAAAATCCTTTAAAAAATCTTCTTCTCCAGAACCCAAAGGCCTAGGATCTTGAAACTTGGCATGTAGCATAAGTGACTTAAGGTCCACAATGTATATATAAATAATGACCTTAGGATGACCTTGACCTATTTTACAGCAAGGTCAACATAGGTCGCTAATGCATTTGAATGGGGAAACTTTTAAAATGTCATTTAAACTGATTGTCTTGCAGGAAATGGGACAGTAGGACTGATTATTTATGATTCTGAAAAAAAATGGGCCCCAGGGGCGCATATGCCCCCACCCCGGGGCAATATACATGTATATCTCCATAATATTTAAACATCTTCTCCTCTGAAACCGCTTGGCCAATCAAAGCCCAATTTTATAGGAAGCATCTATTGGAAGGGGAAATCAATGTGTTTATAAATAATCCAGGTCACATGACCCAAGATGACCGCCCATATATGGTAAAAACCCTTTAAAATTCTTCTTCTCCTGAACCAATGGGCGGATTTCAACAAAACTTGGCATGAAGCATCAAGGACTGAAGCACTACAATGTGTTTATAAATTATGACCTTTGGATGACCTTGACTTATTTTACATCAAGGTCAACATAGGTCGCCAATGCATTTGAATGGGGAAAAACTTTTAAAATGTCATTTAAAGTGAAAATCTTGCAGGAAATGGGAAGCAGGACTGAATATTAATGATTCTGAAAAAAATTGGACCCCAGGGGCTCATTTGCCCCAGCCCCAGGGCATTATACATGTATATTACCATAATATTCAAACATCTTCTCCTCTGAAACCGCTTGGCCAATCAAAGCCAAATTTCATGTGAAGCATCTATAGAATAGGGGAATCAATGTGTATATAAATAATCAAGGTCACATGACCAAGATGGCTGCCATGCCCATCCATATATGGTATAAACCCTTCAAAAATCTTCTTCTCAGGAACCGGTGGACTGATTTAGAAGAAACTTAGCATTAAGCATCGATGACTCAAGTACTACAATGTGTATAAATCATGACCCTGTGATGACCTTGACCTATTTTAAGGCAAGGTCAACATGGGTTGCCTATGTATTTGGATGGGTAAACTGTTAAAATGTCATTTGAAGGGAAAAACTTGTATGGACATTGGACAGTATATTGATTATTCTGAAGAAAAAAAAATGGCCCAAGGGCTTTTCTGCCCATATACTTGGACTATTTTCTATAACATTTGTATATACAGCAGATCTCAGGTGAGCGTTTACAGGACCATTGGTCCTCTGGTTTTTAACTGGCGGCTATGGGTCAGACAGCCAGAGAAGACTCGGGTTATGACGAATAAATCATGACATGAGTCAAAAGTCATTTTGGTCTTTCATTTGATCTACATGTATTTCGGAGCCAAAATAACCCTTCTCAATGGCCCAGGTATCAATGCTTTCTGGTGAGTGGTTGTCAAGATATGGTCTCCTAGAAAACTATATTACCACTAGATGTGGACTTCCAGTTGCCATTTTTATTGTATTTACAATGTTTTTGTCAAAAGCTGAAACTTGTCAGATCCATTGGGCCAGGCAAATCGGCAGATTTTTAGTTTAAATTCAAGGAAGAAGAGCGGATGTCATGCTCAAGATCGATGTTTGCATGATTATCACCCATAGTCAAAAAGTCTTTCCATGATTTATAGAAAAAGTCCTCTTTCATCCGGAACAAACAAAATTCTTTGCATGATCGAACTGTCAACTCAAGTCATGTGCGCATGTCTTTTGGACACTTGCTAGACTGCTTTACTAGCGAGTTCATTATTACACATGCACAGTGGATTGGCTGATTTGCATACTCCCTTGTGATTGGTCGTCTCAATATAGAGTCTGGTTCACAATATTTTACTGCGATAGATTGCAGATATTTTGCGACATCGAAAACCAGTCAAAATAAAACCGAATGGAAAAAAATGAAACGAAACGGTCAGTTTCGGGATGTTACGCTTTCGTAGCGTAGTCGCTAACTGGGCGAGCGTCTCTTTAATTTTAGGGGCCCAGCCCGATTTTTACTCGCAAATACCTTTAATAGCAAAAACCTTTACAATCTTCTTCTCCAGAACCAGAAGGCCTATGATTCTGAAACTTGGCATGAAGCATCCAATGAAGCTCTCCAAAGTTTGTATAATTCATGACCCTGGAATGACCTTGACCTTTCTTACGGCAAGGTCAACTTAGGTCGTCCATGCATTTGAATGTGAAAAAAAATAGGAAAATGTAATTAAATGGCAGAAAACTTGCTAGGAATGAGAAAATGGACAGAAGATTTATATTTATGAAAATATTTTGGGCCCAGGGGGTTGTCTGCCCCTGCCCCGGGGCTATATTCATGTATATGACCATGATATTCAAACATCTTCTTCTCTGAAACCGCTAGGTCAATCAAAGCTAAACTTAAAGCTATTCATTTTAGTTGGTTGGGGCCGGAGCTTCTTGTCTGTTGTTTGGCCCACCGGGGTCCAACTGGTGTTTTTCTTTTGCTCTGGAGTTAGTAGGTTATTCGGCGCCCAGGGATCTCCATCGTCGGGCAGCTTACTCAATCTGTGAGTCCTGGTTTTTGATTCATCAGGATGTTTATCATGATTTATTTGTTTGTTCTTGATGATTCATTGACTAGTTAGAGATTCACCACGAGGTCCGAAGAACTAACTAAATGTTATGAACCACTGCAGAAGCTGAGGGTGAGGTTATGGCCATGTAAAAACGGTTTAAGCCCGCCAGTAACTTTGTGTTACTGATCGTTCCAAGGCGATACTTCTGTGGTGGTTCTTTTTGTTTTATGTCTTGGTGTTTAAATTTTTTTTTGTGCTGTTGGCGCCTTATGTATGTTTTCATATTTTTAGTTAAGTTAAGGTAACTGAGTGGCCACCTATTGGGAAATAGCTGCTCATTCGGCTTGCGATATGTTTCATGGTATAAGTACCTGACTGTTAATTTGGTTTTTTCCCACCTCGGTTTTTGGAGTGGGAATCTTTTTCTGATTGCGCCTTTTCCTGATCTTTGCCTACTTATACCTTTTTATGTGGAGTATCCTTAGGAAGAGGAAATGAAAGTTTGTATAAATGGTCAAGGCCACCTTGGCTATTAATAGCAAAAACAATTAAAAATCTTCTTCTCCAGAACCAGAAGGCCTATGATTTTGAAACTTGGCATGAAGCATCTGGGAATAGAGCTCTACAAAGTTTGTATAAATCATGACCCTGGGATGACCTTGACATATTTTACGGCAAGGTCAACTTAGGTTGCCCATGTATTTGAATGGGGAAAAATAGGAAAATGTCATTATATTGCAGAAAACTTGCTAGGAATGAGCAAATGGAAACCGCTTAGTCAATCAAAGCCAAACTTTATGTGGAGCATCCTTAGGAAGAGGGAATGAAAGTTTATAATATAAATGCTCTAGGGCTGGGACGATTCATCGGTACATCGATGAAAGTCGATCCGGGGGTCCACGATACCGTATCGATACGCTGTCCTGAAACGTATCGATTCTCAACGTACACTTACTTCAGACCGGTTATAACGCGCTGGTCGGGGTCCACAAGTCGCATGCGCGTTATAGGTGAGGCGCGCGTTATGCAAATATACTGAGTCGGACCAGGCTGATCGCAGTGTCTGTTGTGTTTTGGTGGGTGGGGAACCTATACGACGTGTTTATTGGCTTGGTGGCTTATCACGGAGTCCTTGTAAAATGGAAGCGTCCATGACACCGCGCGTATGTTGCTTTTGTATCGTAGAGTCCCGCCTTTGACTTATTGGCGCTCCCGGATATTTAACGCAGACAACCGTATTTGCCGATACCGAATTATTTTAATTCGCCGTTCTAAATAGAGAAAGTACAAATGCATTTTCTGGTCGGATAGAATTATACAAGATAAATAGGTGTCCTAGTGCTTAGACAATCTTTGGTTTGTGTCGCCGTCGAAAATAAGCAACGTTGCGTATCAGGTGTCATCAATAGCCTACAGCAACCTGTGTTTACGGTCTCGTTACGGTCAATCGATAATCCCCTAGCGCCTTTGGCTTATTTTCACAACTTTTATGTGTCATCAATGCTTCGCGAGCGGTAGATTGTGTCTAAAAATTACTGAAATGGCAATTATCACTCATGAATATACACGCAGCCGATACGGTTCGTAAACACATTTGGCTTTCTATAAGAAAACCTGTTCTTTCAGTTTTAAATATGCACAAAATAATTAACATTAATTGTTCTCAATGTTCAATATAGAGAAACTGTTAGAAAATAGCACCTTGTTTTTCTTTTCTCTCGAGTGCCATAAAGGGAAACTGTAAGAAAACTGAACCTTGGCGAAGTCCCTGCAAACGATCTTTTTAACATTGATTTCATCCGCACATAAACACCTTTAACTTTAATACAATAAAGGAATATAAAAGGGTAAACGGCGCCTTCGCGTCGCCGCGATTTTTTTTTTTTTTTTTTTTCAAATTTTTTTCATTAAGTGGGTGGGCAAAATTTTGAAATTTTGGGAAACAAAGGTGCCTTCGCTTTACATCCAACACCGCGTTAATTCAAGGCGCGGTATAGCAGGACAATCCCGCTATACGTTATATGTTGGCCACAATAGCCGCCACATGTATTTGGAACTGCACAAAATTAACACAAACAAAAAAAAAAAAAAAAAAACTGTACATAATTAGTGGTAAAGCAGCTTGCCTTGTAAACCAGACCTTAGCTGCCCTGTCTACATTTGAACTTTGCTATTAATGTGATGCAAAACTGTAATGCAAAAGGTAATAAAAAGATAAAACCAAATGATAAACAGTAAATTAGAAATCCTAAGAAACGACCTTAAGTATCGTGATACGTATCGTATCATAACATCTGTATCGCGATACGTATCGTATCGCGTCATGAGCGTATCGTCCCAGCCCTAAAATGCTCAAGGTCACATGACCAAGATGGCCACCATGGCTATAAATAGCAAAAACATTTCAAAATCTTCTTCTTCAGAACCAGAAGGCCTATGGTTTTGAAACTTGGCATGAAGCATCAAGGAACGGAGGTCTACAAAATTTATATAAATCATGACTCTGGGATGACCTTGACCTATGTCACTGCTAGGTCAACTTAGGTCGCCCATGCATTTGAATGGAGAAAATTGTTAAATGTTATTTGAAGGATAAAACTTGCAGCTAATTGGCAAATGGACTGAATTTTTATGATTTGAAAAAGACATTGACTCCAGGGGTTATTCTGACCCTGCCCTGGGGTACATGCCCTGTACCATTCTAGTCTAACAAGTTTATTGGTACATGTATATATCTCAGGTCTCAGGTGAGCATTTACAGGACCATTGGTCCTCTGGTTTTAGTTAAGTTTAGGTAACTGAGTGGCCACCTATTGGGAAAATAGCTGCTAATTCTAATGATATGTTTCATGGTATACGTGCCTGATTGTTAATTTAGTTTTTTCCCACCTCAGTTTTTGGAGTGGGAATCTTTTTCTGATTGCGCTTTTTCCTGATCTTTGCCTACTTGTACCTTTTCTAGAAAAGTATACAGCAAGACTGACACGCACAGGAATGTGGACGACCGGGGTGACTGCAATAGCTCTATGCACTTCGTGCAGTCAGCTAAAAAATCAATTATCATTATTGACATTTACAACATTTTTAACTCGACCAATTTTCGACTGTTGCTTATATTCACTAATTAGTTGTGGGTAGTGCATATTTTGTGAAATCAACTCATCCTACAGATATGTGAGAGACATACTGAGAATGAACATGTATGAAGATCGTAATGCTGCATAGATACTTTTGACAAATATATATCATCATCTTTCAGTAGCAAGATATAAGCCAACTTCAGATAATTTGCGGGGGTATACTGAAAGCCTTTGGGGAATAGCTGCTCACTCAGCTTACGATATGTTTTCTTTGTATATGTACCTGAATGTCATTTTGGATTTTTCCCACCCCTCGGTTTGTGGAGTGGGAATTTCTTTCTGATTGCACCGTTTCCTGATCATTGCCTACTTTTACCTTTTTGTTTGTAGCCGATTTCTTGTTTCAGTACAATGTATGTAGCATGATAATTGAGCTGCATCATGAGAAAACCAACATTTTGCATTTGTGAAAGCAAAGGCGCAGCTCAACTGCGAAGCTGATCAGCGCCTTTGTTTTCGCTACATGGATATTCCAATTCCTCTACTTTCTAAATCCAACCTTTCCAGCCTCTAGCCATCAGAATTCTGTCCTTGTTTGTCACACCTGTTCAGAAACCACAGTGTTGTTTTTCTCATGACACGGCTCATATATGCTTCTAATTTCTAGATCTTTATTTCCAAGAATGGCTGAAGCTTCAGAGAATGAATGTGATCAACTTATGATGGACACCTCATCTAAGAAACAAGCCAGTGATTCCAGTGGTCCTGAAAATCTCTGTGCAGAGGGTGAAAATTTGAATGAAAGTTGTCATGCAGAGCTTGAAAATAATGTACAGGCATGTATAGTTGCTGCAGAAATGAAAGATTCTGAGAGCAAAACTACTGTTATCACCACAGAGAATGAAGAAAATAAATCTGTTTTCCTGAAAGCCATTGAATTAAGCCCATGTCAGCAAGGAATCAAGACATTAAGTCATGAGAAAGCTGAGGGTAATGTTTCTAAAACTGAGTCTGTCATGAGAGGTGAAATGATGATTACAGAAAATGAGAACAATTCATTTGTAGATAAAGATAAGGAGGGTAATGATTCTGAGACAGATCCACTAGAGAGTAATAAGACTAATGACCATATCAAACAAACTGAAACTGATGGACAAGATAATAGTGAATCAGTTGTAAAGTGTAATGACATTAAAGAGACTGAAACTGAGGACTTACAAATTGTAAAGTTAGATGAGAATAGCAACAGCAAACCAAAAGATGTGCACTTTTCCTCTCCATTGGTTGTGGTACATGAATATAAATATGCAAGTCAAGTATCTTGTTCACAAAGTACAGTAAACCTTAGCGACTTGGATAACTCTAAAACTTTAGATGATGATGTCAGTGGTGATGAAGGCCTTGATGATGAGAACAATGAACATATAAATAAGATAAAGAAGAGCCTGTCCAAAGTCAGTGATGTTGTGGCAGAGTCAGATGCTAAAAAAGCTGTAGCAACAATAACTTCGGGAGGCGACTGTTTCAGTGTTCAGGTTAATGAAAGTATTGACTGTGAAAAAGAAATCCCATCTAAAGAACTGTCACAGGATGTTATCATGAATGAACTGGTGGATAAAACTACAGAAACTGTTGTATTTGAGTCAGAAAATAATGATCAGTTAAGAATGGTACCAATCGTGAAGGAAGACAAGCCTGTTAAAAGAGGAAAAGAAAGTTCAGCTGTTGTTTTATCATGTGCATTGAATTCACCATTGATACAAGGTGATCAAGATACAAGCACATATTTAATCACACAGGAAAAATTTAGTAAGCAACCACTTCCCAACATGGAATCAGAATATGTTTTAAAAGCCTCCAAAGAGATGTTTTCAGAAGAATTGATAAAACCATTTAACACAGATAAGAGTCTTGCTACAAATAGACGCAAGGGAAGCTGCTTGGAAAAAAATGACAGAGATGAGCTAAGAACTGAGATTTCTCAATCAAAGGAATTGGAAGATTCCCCAGACTTATTTATGTCAAGCTCAGATCAGACTGTTGTAGTATACAATGAGTCAGAAAAAGAAAAAGAAACAACTCAAATCTCTGAACATGTCAAATCTTTATCTTTTAGTGAACAAGAATATGAAGCTTCAGAGCTCACAGACAGAGATGTAGATGAAATTATTGATTATAAAGAGGAACTTTCAAAAGAAGAAAATGTTGTGAATGACCTGAAAGAAAATGAAGCTGTGAAAGACAATTCACAAAATGATCTGTTTGACTCAGCTGAAAGAATTGTAAAATCTGACAATGCATCTGAATTGAGCAAAAAATCTAACAATGGGCCAGAAAAAAATCTGGATGACAATAAAGACAAACTAATTGAGGAATCATTTGTGATGATGAACAGTTCTCAGAAGGATTTATTTGATAGTGATTCAGTATATTCTGATAAAATGCCTGAGGAAAGGGAAAAGGTGAATGACAAAGAAATGGCAATTGACATAAATTCCATTCAAAATAAAGACATTAACCCAAATTTGGAAGACAGTTCCCAGAAGGATTTATTTGGGAGTGACATCTCATCTGAAAATATTAGTAGTACTGAACTACAAATAATTACTTATCAAGAAGATATGAAAGGTTTACAAAATATGCCCGAGGAAACTAACATTACACATGTTGAAGTTCCACAAAAGTGTGAAAATAAAGAAGAGATGATAACTGAAACCACATCATCACCTGAAATTGAGGCTGTTGGAATGAATATGGAACCTAATAAAGACAATGAAGTAAAGGAGGACACAGGGGCTGCTAAAATTTTTAATGTGGGCGTAAAGAGGAAAGCTGATGAACATGATGAAAACCAATCCTTAAAATCTTTCAAGCTGTCTGATGCTGGCAAACAAGTTCCAACAAGCTCTGTTACAGAAGTCATTCCAAGGAAACGACATAGCTTGTTAAAAAATTCAGTAGTGAATGAGACAGAACATCCTGCAAAGAAGGCAAAATTTAGTGAACCTGACTCGGATTTGAGTGAGACTGAAACAATGAGTCCAATTATACCAATTGGAATAAGAACACTGGCTGAGATTGCCTCTGATGTCATCAATAGCCTTGAAGAAGACTTAATTTGGAAACATGAAATATCCGACAATGAGGCTGATCATAAGATCAGGTCAAAAGCTGTACAAAAGACAAAGGATGAAAATTCTGAAGTAATGAAATCTAAGGTATCAATTGACTCACAAAATTTAGTCACTAAATTAGAATCAGATAATAATGAAGTAGACACAAACATTGCATATCATACCAGTGGAGTGGAATATAATATGGAAAGTAAGGAATCAGTTGAACTTGAAACAGATACAATTGCTGATTCAAACATGGCAACAGAAGAAAATTCTGTTGTCCCTGCCCTAAGCCCCAATCATACTTCAGAAGCTGGTCAGCCAGATGAAGACGCAGTTGGAAATGAAATCGCTATTAAGGAATCTCAGGTTAGGAATTCCCCAGAACAAGTTACTGGGAGTCCTGGATTTGTGTCAGCCCTGGAGTACCACTCTCAATGCTCACAGAACTCTAGCACAGGATTTGAACCAAAGACAGTCAGTCAGGATATTGTGATGAGTAGCCAGGGCTCAGATCACTCAGTGCCAATTATCTGTGGTAAAGATGTTCACAGTGTCACTGAGGTATTTGAAGAGGGCATAGAGACAACAGATTTAAACAAGACTGGTAAGAATGCCATTTGAACCACATCAATAAAAATGTTTCCTGGGTATTTCAGGGCAAGGGAAGACACAAATCAATGTCTCAAATGAAAGGATTAACTAAAATTCAAATACTTTTCGTAAATAGTTCCTTCAAGAGCATTGAAATGTTAAAAATGAAGTTAACCAAACATTGTTATCTTGAAAATAACAATAATGCACATGCATCATTGGTGATTGAAAGTCATAACGAAAACTTGCTCATGCAATTTACAGATTTTTTGAGCTTTAAAAATTGAAAATTGAAAATTTTTGATATTTTCATATTTTTTCTCAAAATATAGACTGTGGGTACACATTAGAAGCGCCTCATCGAGGCGGTTCTAACGAGTACCCACAGTCTAGGTTTTGGATTGAAAATAAGAAAAATAGCCATACCGCTGTCAACCCCAGTTTTACTATATAAAAAGGGGTATAAGGGGGTACACATTACATGTACATGTTATCCTGATGAGGCCCAGAATTACAAGAAAACCTTTCCAGAATTACAAGAAAACCTTTGACAGGCCTGCTATTATTTCAGATTTTAACTTACATCAATAAAAAGCCCGATATGAATTTGAATGGGAGAAGAATTATGTAACTGATTTTGTATACCGGTCATTACCGGGTATATGTATAAATGTAATACTTGATTTCTTCTGTTTTTATTTTCAATTCAAGATACACGGTATGGTTCCCTGTTGGACTCCTTGGTAGATGCAGCTGTAGATCATGTAGTTCCTGATGACACTGTTGACACTGAGGAACAACTTCCGGACCCTGACAACACTGCGCAGTCTATGTACAAAGAAACACCTGATGGTAAAAATTTATTTGACAGAACCTTTTTGTTGAAGATTGAAGACAACAAAAACACATTTTTTAGCTCACCTGAGCCATTAGGCTCACAAGGTGAGCTTATAGGATGGCCATGATCCGGCGTCCGTCGTCGTCCACCATTTTCAAAGATCTTCTTCTCTGAAACCGCTTGGCCAATTAAAGCCAAATTTTATATGAAGCATCTATGGGAAGGGGGAATCAATGTGTTTATAAATAATCCAGGTCACATGACCAAGATGGCCGCCATGCCCATATATGGTAAATACCCTTCAAAAATCTTCTCCTGTGGAACCGGTAGACCGATTTCAACGAAACTTGGCATGAAGCATTGGGGACTAGTGTACTACAATGTGTTTATAAACTATTACCTTTGGATGACCTTGACCTATTTTACGGCCAGGTCAACATAGGTCGCCCATGCATTTGAATGGGGAAAATTGTTAAAATGTCATTTGAAAGGCAAATCTTGCAGGAAATGGGCAAATGGACTGAAGGTAGGTAATTCTGAAAAAAATTTGGACCCCAGGGTTGGTCTGCCCCCACCCCGGGGCAATATACATGTATATTACAAAAATATTCAAAGATCTTCTTCTCTGAAACCACTTGGCCAATCAAAGCCAAATTTTATATGAAGCATCTATAGGAAGGGGGAACCAATTTGTTTCTTAATAATCCAGGTCACATGACCAAGATGGCCACCATGCCCTTATATGGTAAAAACCCTTCAAAATTCTTCTTCTCCGGAACCACTGGACCGATTTCAACGAAACTTGGCATGAAGCATCGGGGACTAGAGTACTACAATGTGTTTATAAATTATGACCTTTGGATGACCTTGACATATTTTACAGCAAGGTCAACATAGGTCGCCAATGCATTTGAATGGGGAAAACTTTTAAAATGTCATTTTAAGTGAAAGTCTTGCAGGAAATGGGCAGTAGGACTAAATATTAATGATTCTGAAAAAAATTGGACCCCAGGGACTCATTTGCCCCAGCCCCAGGGCATTATACATGTATATTACCATAATATTCAAACATCCTTTCCTCTGAAACAGCTTGGCCAATCAAAGCCAAATTTCATATGAAGCATCTATAGAATGGGGGAATCAATGTATATATAAATAATCCAGGTCACATGACCAAGATGGCCGCTATGCCCATATATGGTATAAACCCTTCAAAAAATTTCTTCTCCGGAACCGGTGGACCGATTTCGAAGAAACTTGGCATGAAGCATCGATGACTCCAGTACTACTATGTATATATAAATCACGACCCTGTGATGACCTTGACCTATTTTAAGGCAAGGTCAACATGGGTTGCCTATGCATTTGAATGGGTAAACTGTTAAAATGTCATTTGAAGGGAAAAACTTGTATGGACAGTATATTGATTATTCTGAAAAAAAAATGGCCCAAGGGCTTCATCTGCCCCTATACTGGGACTATTTTCCATATTCGTATATACAGCAGATCTCAGGTGAGCGTTTACAGGACCATTGGTCCTCTTGTTACATTTCCAGTTTAACAATGCATGTAGTTCTTACATTTACTCTTGTATACACGTTTGAATGGTTCAAGAGAATTGTGAGTTTTAGAAAGTAAAAGAGGCTTGCAGATTGTAATATACATGTATAAAAGTGCATATAGTATATGGACATGTTTCTCAGCTTTTGATGTCAGAAAGGGTCATGATTTGATTGTATATGTCATGCAATGGATCCAGTATTCTGTGTTTCCAGACCCAAAGTCAGCTGGTAAGATGTATGCGTGTGATGTGGATATCTGCGACCAGGAGGACAGCCCAGTCTGTAAACCTATGGATGAGCCTGGCTCCAGTCATCTTGATATGGAAGGTAGAAAAATAGTTACATGTAACTACTACGTATCAAGTTCAAGTGTTTCAATAAAAGTCTGCTTGCTTTCGTATCCATAAAATTGGAATGAAAAAGTCATTTAATATGTGTCCTGAAATTACAAGGAAGACATTGATCATAGTTTGCAGAGTCCATCATTAAGGTTCCCATATATCTTGTACACCACGTAACACCAGACAGTTTTACTCGCCCAAATTTAGTGAATATTCTTTAAGTAATTGTGTTTGTATGTCTCAGTCTATGTAAAGTAAATGAAATGAGCCGCTGCATGAGAAAACCAACAATCTGCATAGGTGAAAACAAAGGCGCAGATCAGCTTCGCAGTAACCGCGAAGCTGATCAGCGCCTTTGTTTTCGCTACACGGATAGCACAATTTCTCTACTTTCTAAATCCAAAATTTCCAGCCTCTAACCATCTTCTGTGACTGTACAGCCCGGTTTGTGTCTGACCTGTTCGGAAACCACATTGTTGGTTTTCCCACGAGGGGGCTCAAATTGTTTTGCTGTCATTTCAGACAAGACTATATCATCATACAGTAAATGTTTTAACTGGAAGTACACCCCCTCCTGTGACTATGACCCGGAGGCCCCACTCCCCAGGGAGTCAGTAGAAGATTCCGACGTGGTCAAGATTATGCCTCTCAAGACCTGTGGAAAACCTATCAGGGTGGGGCTGTCTCGCAGGCAGCGCGTCAATCAGCTACACAAGTTCAAATAAATATGAGCATTTTTTCAAAATATAATGTTGGAACATCTATGACACAGATATTCTGTGTTACATCTATATTTTGAACAGACTTGGATGTTGTATTGTCAACGGGTCGCATAACTCTTAGGTTGGGTTGAATTGAATGTTCATCAAAATGATTGATTAAAATGTGAATTTTAGGAAGAAATATGAGCTGCATCATGAAAAAAATGGAATTTGGCTACGCAAAAACAAAGACACAGATCAGCTGTACAGTTACTACTGCACGGCTGATCAGCGCTTTTGATTTTGCTACACAGATAGTACGATTTCTCTTCTTCCTAAATTCGTTATTTCAAACTTCCAGCCATTTTCTGTAGGTGCCCAAGCAATTTTGTGTCAGACCTCGTCGGAAACTTTTCTCACATCTTGGCTCATATAAGACATTTCGTGGGTGTCAATCAAATTTAGTCCATCCATAAAAGAAGACAAAAAGATACATGTATCTTATTTTTTTGTTGTTTCTGATTGTAAATGAGCTGTGTCATGAGAAAACCGCATTTTTGCCAATGCAAAAACAACAGTGCTGACCAGTTCTTTAGTTACTGCACAGCTGATCAGCGCCTTTGTTTTTGCTACATGGATAGTACAATGCCTCTTCTTCTTAAATCCATTATTTCAAGCTTCTAGCCTTCTTCTGTGACTGCACAGGCTGGTTTGTGTCGGTCCTGGTTGGAAACCCTGAAGACTGGTTTTCTCATGTGGTGGCTCAAATAAACTTTAGAATGCCTAGTACATGCGCTATGTCATGAGAAATCCTGTCTTACATTATTCAGTGCCGGGAAACAAACTCCGTGTATGCTATCACTTGTGTATACGTCATACGTTAGAGAGCGTTTTGCACATGTCCTATCATATATGGCATAGTATTAGCACTGTTTAGCAATATTTTCCTTCTTTGAAACATTTGTCAACCAGGGATGTTTTGGGCAATTTTGGGAAGGGGCCCTAGGGCCTTTCCGATTGGGAAAATTAGCGGCGTAAACCCTGAATTTGGGAAATTTGCAGAATTTTCAAAATTGATATTATTACAAAGTTAACATAGTTTATCAAGCTTATGCATTTAGAATCATAAAATAGTAAAAAATACCAAGATAAATAGCATAAATTTCAAACAGCAGAACTAATAATTATGTCACAAGGAATTGAACTATTAAAAATAATTTTCAGCTGTGATTGGGATTTTTTTTCTACAAATTGGGAAAAAATTCTCCTAAATCTCATTGGGAATGGGGCCTTATTTCGGCCCGTGAGACACCTGAAAAAAAACCCTGTCAACATTAAGAACACTTCGGAATTTTACAGTTTCCGAAGTATTCTCAGCGACCAGATGAAGATATGCGAAACTTTATACAGTTATACAATCATTTGCGCTGCATATGATATGTAAAATATTTCACAAATGACTCGCGCAAGTGGCACCACAAATTTTCCGAACTTAGGTTCAGTCCGAAATGTTAAATTTATGTGTAATGTCTCAGTTGTGTACACATATGATAGCATACACGAAGTTTGTTTCCCGACAGTGTTATTTGACTAGATCTGATACAGAGAGGATAGCTAGGGGACTTAAAATTCTGGAAACTCTTTCACCAAATTTAAAGTGATTGTACTATTTTTTGTACGAATAAGAAAAATGCGGTAACCGCGAAGCAGATCAGCGCCTTTGTTTTCGCTACTCGGATAGTATAATTCCTTTTCTACTTAAATCGGAAATTTCAAACTTCTAGCTATTTTCTGTGCTTGTACAGGCCGGTTTTTGTCGGACCTGTTCGGAAGCCACATTGTTGGTTTTCCCACAAGGCAGTTCAATTATGCAAATAGCAGGTTTTCTCATGAATTGACATGTCACCAGTTTCTTTATTATGTTGTTAACTTTTGATATTTATGTAGAAATACACTTTAACCAAGTTTGTTTCATTTTTTTACATATGAGTTGCTGTCAACATAAACAATCTATGTTTCCAATTAAGACCTAGAAGAGGGTGATTACCATTTCCCGAAAGTGGTTTCAGTCATAATTTTGTTATAAATTTAATGTTGTTGATGTTGTATATTAACTATATATGGGCCAAGATCTGATAAAAGGGGTCTTATGGCAGAAAAATCAAAATTAAGATATTAATTACATATGAAAGACCAAGTTTCTCTGAGTATATCCTGAAAATTTGAAGAGATTATCTTTACAAATAGCAAAGATATGAACGTTGAAAGGCGTGCAGTTGATGCAATCTAAACATGACGTCATAAAACTGTTGTTGACGTTTGGATGTTGATGACGTTAACGTCTTTAAATCACTGTAATAAAAAGAAGGTAAGACTAAAATTCTCGAAATTTTATGTGTTTCTTGAAGTTTAACATCTATACTACTGCACAGAATATGCAATAGGCACGAATTCACAAACTGTTTGATAAAACATGCAATACAAAGGGCGGATCTGGTTTTTAAAATGAGGGTAGTCCATATGGCGCAATGGTTGCCATGGCAACATACATGATACAAATAACGTTTGACCATAAGAAAAGTATGTGTCTTGGATTGTTACAATATCAAAGCTGTATGAAATGAATATCAGAACATGCCAAATATTTCAAATTTAGATGGTTTTTAAATTTTAATAGCATAAAATATACTTGAATGCCCGAAGACACCTTTTACCAGATCCGCGCTCATATATTTTGAAACTTGTCAAAGCAAAGCTGTGATTTTTTTAACTGTTTTTTAACACATTTTCATGTAATCAAAACTTTTTTCAGCATAGCCTATGTCACAGATTTACATGTACCATTGTGAATGACATGTCTGTTTCAATTGGACAAATGCATTACATGTACAGGCCAACCTCATTATAACGTTATCTTTGGGGTCCATAGAAACAGAACATCAGTGAACCATGTTATAATGAGGTTACTTACTATTGACATATAGCAAAATAATCTATGTGGGAGCCATGCTATACTGAAAACCGAATTATTGTGAGACGCTTTATAATGAGGTTGAAGTGTATTTCATAACAGAAAATCTGTGATTGTAAGTCTATGCTAAGACAGTTTTAATTATACTATTGTTATCAATTGATTTGTCGGCATTATCAATTCTTTTAAACAAGCAATTTCATCCTTTACTGTTGATATTAAATTTTCAGTTACCATGTCATAAATTGTAGTTAAACTCATCAAAGGAAATCTGTGATAAAACATTGTTGTCTTCTTTATAGTTACTAATAAGATTTATTACTTGTTAAATTTTTCAGCTGTTTATTGTTACTAAATTTTTTAAATTGTTGAAATAAGTCAAAGCCCAACTGTGATACAAAATAAAAATCATTCTACAATTTTCTGGATCTGCCATTTAATGGGTCCTCATACCTTCTACTATTATGAATATAAATGCTCATCATGCATTGATTCACATACTCATTTAGAAACTGAATCTTAAATTTTCATTCATGATAGTTTAGCTTCATTTGAGCTGCATCATGAGAAAACCTGATTTTTTGCCTATGCGAAAACAAAGACGCAGATCAGCTGTGCAGTAACTGCACAGCTGGCAGATCAGCTGTGCAGTAACTGCACAGCTGATCACCGCCTTTTTTTTGCTACTGGGATAGTACAATCCTTCTATTTAAATCTGAAATTTTAGTCAAAAATTTCAAGCTGTGACTTTACAGACTGTTTTGTGTCGGTCCTTGTCAAACCCCGAAGACCGCTTTTCTCATGTCGCAGCTCATTTTTAACTAGTACAGCTTGAACAAAAATCCAGTATTAGTAACCATTCTGTTTTTAGGCAGATAAGTGATCATATTTGTGTTTTAATGTTTTGTTGTTTTTTTTTTGATAAAAGCTTCAAATAAAGTTACTGTTCTTGTTTGGTTTCTTTAGTTTATATCAGTTTCCAGTAATTTAATGGGTCACAATGGCTTGACTATACTTACCATATTGAATTTAGCCAGATACCTTGAAGATTTTCTTACACTGCCTTAGAAGTCTTTTCTTAAGAAAGGCTTACAAAACCTGAATGAAAATTTTGTTATAGCTATTGAGCCGCCGCATCAGAAAGCCAACAATCTGCATAAGCTAACACAAAGCCGTAGATCAGCTGTGCAGTAACTGCACAGATTACCAGCGCCTTTGTTTTCACTACACGGATTATACGATCCTTCTACTACTGAAGTCGAGCTTCTAGCCACCTTCTGTGACTGTAGAGGCCGGTTTATATCAGACCTGGTAGGAACCCCCCTATTGTTGGTTTTCTCATGCAAATGCTCAATTTATTTTGCCATCAGTTTTCCTTCATAAAAGTAATTTTATGCCCCCAACTTCGAAGAAGCTGAAGGGGCATATTGGTTTGGCTCTGTCCGTCCGTCCAGTCCAGTGCGTGAGTTACGCTTAGCACTCGGTCAGGAACCGTTAGAGCTAGGATCTTGAAATTTGGTAGTTCTGGTTTGTATGTGAAAATTAATAAAAGGACCCATATTTTTTTCTTTTGGGTAAATTCAAGGGGCTAGGGGCCCATTATGTGAGAGTTATTTCCCTTTTTAATTCTTAATAAAGTGAATAGGTTGTGGGTACCTTGTGTGCGCAACTCCTACAGTTTAATACCAATTCTCTTGAAACTTTACAGATGTTGTGCCCATGCTTTGAAGATATGCATATTGTTTTAGCCATTTTGACCAGACATGGGGTAATCATAATCAGTAATTTAATCATCAGTAATCGATAACATTTTTTTGAATAATCATGGATAATCAGAAATCACAAAATTTCAAAGTGATTTTAATCATAATTCAAACATAATCATGTTTTATTAGGCTAGTAATCATGATTATTTATGATTACTTCCATGATTACAGAAAAAAAAGTTACAATATCAATATGTCATTTAAAAATCTGCCTAAAACAAATTTGTATTGCTAAATAAAATATGTTTGTATTGATGCTGCTTCACACTTAAAATGAATGAAACCCTGTGCCATGCATTCTGTATATGAAGCACTGCTCAAATATCAGCTGGCCTAGCTGACAAACCATGACTTCCCTGACATAACCACTTTCCTAGGAAGGCTGTAACCTTGTACATGTAAGTGGTTTGCTTATTCATTTATCATATTACTAAAAAGTCATCTAGCAGCCTAACAATTTTCCCTAGCTTTAATATACAGAGATGAGAAATGAGACAATACCATCATTGTGAATAATTGTTTTCAGTTCAATTGTTGAAGGGCAAACAGTCAATTTTAAACTTTACATAAACAGCCAATTATCATTTACTCAACACTTTTGTTTCTCATTTACTCAAAATTTCCCCTACAGGGTGTTAACTTAGGCAGTATGTATTCAAAAGGGATTGTTGCAAAATTGTGCAGTGATTTATAAATAAGGAAACAATTGACCAGAGCTTGTTTTTTTTTTTGTTTTTTTTTTTTTACCACCAGGGACTGATGAGTTGTTTTAATCTTTATAACCAGAGGACCAATGGTCCTGTAAACGCTCACCTGAGTCTGCTGCATATACCAATAAACATGTTTGAATATCATGGTATTTAACCCCAGTGCAGGGGCAGATGAAGCCCTTGGGCCGTTTTCTTTTTTCAGAATATTCAATATTCTGTCCATTTGCCAATTTCTTGGCTCTTGCTGGCTTTTCCCTTCAAATGACATTTTAACAGTTTTTCCCATTCAAATGCATGGGCAACCCATGTTGACCTTGCCATAAACTTGGTCAAGGTCATCACAGGGTCATGATTTATATATACATTGTAATACTTTAGCCATGGATGCTTCACGCCAAGTTTCATTGAAATCAATCTATTGGTTTCAGAGAAGAAGATATTTGAAGGTTTTTTACCATATATGGGCATGGCGGCCATCTTGGTCACGTGACCTAGATTATTAATTTACACACTGGTTCCCCCATCCTATAGATACTTCACATAAAATTTGGCTTCAATTAGCCAAGTGGTTTCAGAGGAGAAGATGTTTGAATATTATGGTAATATACATGTATATTGCCCCGGGGTGTGGGCATATGAGCCCTTACATGTAGGTCCATTTTCTTTTTCAGAATCATTAATATTTAGTCCTACTACCCATTTCCTGCAAGATTTTCACAAATGACTTTCTAAAAGTTTTCCCCATTCCAATGCATTGGCGACCTATGTTGACCTTGTCGTAAAATAGGTCAAGGTCACCACAGGGTCATGATTTATAAATACATTGAAGTACTGCAGCCATTGGTGGTTCATGCCAAGTTTCTTTGAAATCGGTCCACCATATTTGGAGAAGAAGATTTTTGAAGGGTTTTTACCCTATATGGGCATGGCAGCCATCTTGGTCATGTGAACTAGATAATTTATATAAACCTTAATTCCCCCATTCCATAGATGCTTCACATAAAATTTGGCTTTGATTCGCCAAGCGGTTTCAGAGGAGAAGATGTTTGAATGTTATGCTAATATACATGTATATTGCCCCGGGGTGGGGGTAGATGAGCCGCTGGAGTCCAGTTTTTTTTTCAGAATCATTAATATTCAGTCCTACTGCCCATTTCCTGCAAGACTTTCACTTTAAATGACATTTTAAAAGTTTTCCCTATTCAATTGCATTGGCAACCTATGTTGACCGTGCCATTAAAAAAGGTCAAGGTCATTACAGGGTCATGATTTATATACACATTGTAGTACTTGAGCCATCGATGCTTCATGCCAAGTTTCTTTGAAATCGATCCACCGGTTCTGGAGAAGAAGATTTTTGAAGGGTTTTTTACCATATGTGGGCATTGCGGCCATCTTGGTCATGTGACCTGGATTATTTATATACACATTGATTACCCCTTCCTATTGATGCTTCACATAAAATTTGGCTTTGATTGGCCAAGCGGTTTCAGAGGAGATGATGTTTGAATATTATGGTAATATACATGTATACTGTCCCGGGGTGTGGGCATATGAACCCCCTGGGGTCCATTTATTTTTCAGAATCATTAATATTCAGTCCTACTGCCCATTTCCTGCAAGACTTTCACTTTAAATGACTTTAAATGACATTTTAAAAGTTATCCCCATTCAAATGCATTGGCGACCTATGTTGACCTTGCCGTAAAATAAGTCAAGGTCATCACAGGGTCATGATTTATATACACATTGTAGTGCTTGAGCCATCGATGCTTCATGCCAAGTTTCGTTGAAATCAGTCCACCGGTTCTGGAGAAGAAGATTTTTGAAGGGTTTTTACCATATATGGGCATGGCAGCCATCTTGGTCATGTGACCTGGATTTCTTATATACACATTGGTTCCCCCTTCCTATAGATGCTTCATATAAAATTTGGCTTTGGTTGGCCAAGCGGTTTCAGAGAAGAAGATCTTTGAAATTGTGGACGGACGACGGACGGACGGACGGACGCCGGATCATGGCCATCCTATAAGCTCACCTTGTGAGCCTAACGGCTCAGGTGAGCTAAAAATGCAGGACATAATTTTTTAGCTCACCTGAGCCGAAGGCTCACGGGTGAGCTTATAGGATAGGCAGGCATCCGGCGTCCGGCGTCGTCGTCGGTCGTCGTCGTCCGTCGTCGTCCGTCCACAATTTCAAAGAAGAATATTTCTGAAGCTAGTAGGCCGATCTTGATCAAATTTAATGTGAACCATAATTGGGTTGGGGGATTGATGGCATTAGGTTTTGGAGCAGATTGTGTCAAAATTGTGGTTTCCATGGCAACAGATAGGTCCCATAGACTTACAATGGGAAAAACTAAAAAAATCTTCTTCTCTGAAACCACTAGGCCCACAGCTTTGATATTTGGTATGTAGCAATGGCTAATGGTCCTCTACGTAAATTGTGCCATTCATGCCCCTGGGGTCAAATTTGGCCACGCCCCGGGGGGTCGATAGTCTCCATAGACTTACTATGGGAAAAAAATTAAAAAATCTTCTTCTCTGAAACCACAGGGCCCACAGCTTTGATATTTGGTATATGGCAATGGCTAATGGTCCTCTACATAAATTGTGCCAGCCATGCCCCTGGGGTCAAATTTGGCCACGCCCCGGGGGGTGGATAGTTTCCATAGACTTACAATTGGAAAAACTAAAAAAATCTTCTTCTCTGAAACCACTAGGCCCACAGCTTTGATATTTGGTATGTAGCAATGGCTAATGGTCCTCTACATAAATTGTGCCATTCATGCCCCTGGGGTCAAATTTGGCCACGCCCCAGGGGTTGATAGTCTCCATAGACTTACTATGGGAAAAAAATTAAAAAATCTTCTTCTCTGAAACCACAGGGCCCACAGCTTTGATATTTTGTATGTGGCAATGGCTAATGGTCCTCTACATAAATTGTGCCAATCATGCCCCTGGGGTCAAATTTGGCCACGCCCCGGGGGGTCGATAGTCTCCATAGACTTACTATGGGAAAAAAATTAAAAAATCTTCTTCTCTGAAACCACAGGGCCCACAGCTTTGATATTTTGTATGTGGCAATGGCTAATGGTCCTCTACATAAATTGTGCCAATCATGTCCCCGGGGTCAAAATTGGCCACGCCCCGGGGGTGGATAGTCTCCATAGACCTACAATAGGAAAAACTAAAAAAATCTTCTTCTCTGAAACCACTAGGCCCACAGCTTTGTTATTTGGTATGTAGCAATGGCTAATGGTCCTCTACATAAATTGTGCCATTCATGCCCCTGGGGTCAAATTTGGCCAGGCCACGGAGGTTGATAGTCTCAATAGACTTGCTATGGGAAAAAATTAAAAAATCTTCTTCTCTGAAACCACAGGGCACACAGCTTTGATATTTTGTATGTGGCAATGGCTAATGGTCCTCTACATAAATTGTGCCAGCCATGCCCCTGGGGTCAAATTTGGCCACGCCCCGGGGGTAGATAGTCTCCATAGACTTACAATGGGAAAAACTAAAAAAAATCTTCTTCTCTGAAACCAAAAGGCCCATAGGTTCTATATTTTGGTATGTAGCAATGTTTGGTAGTCCCCATTATAAATTGTGCCAGTCATGCCCCTGGGTCAAATTCGGCCATGCCCCGGGGGTCAATAGTGTCCATGCATAGACTTTCATTGGTCGATTCTCAATTAATTTAAATCTCATGAGCTTACAATGTGATAATCTCTCAGGTGAGCTACAGGACCAATGGTCCTCTAGTTTTATCATTTTTATGACCCCAACTTCGAAGAAGTTGAAGAGGGGCATATTGGTTTGGCTCTGTCCGTCCAGTCCAGTCCAGTGCATGAGTTACGCTTAGCACTCGGTCAGAAACCGTTAGAGATAGGATCTTAAAATTTGGTATGTGGTTTGTATATGAAAATTAATAAGAGGACCCATATTTTTTCTTTCGGGTAAATTCAAGGGACTAGGGGCCCATTCTGTGAGAGTTGTGTCCCTTTTTAATTCTTGATAAAGTGAATAGATTTTGGGTACCTTGTGTGCACAACTCCTCCTACACTTTAATACTGATTCTCTTGAAACTTGACAGATGTTGTGACCATGCTTTGAAGGTATGCATATTGTTTGGATATAATCCTCAGATTAATTTTTGTAATTTTTTCGCAATTTGAACTTAGCAATTTTTGGGGCATTTTGACAATGAAAGTGAATGGACTGTGGGTACCTTGTGTGCACAACTCCTCCTACAGTTTCATGCCAATTTGTTTAAAACTTTACATGTGTTATGGGCATGGTCTGAAGATATGCATGTGGTTTGGATATAATCCTCGGATTATTTTTTGTCATTTTTTCACAATTTGAACTTAGTTATTTTTTCGGGCATTTTAGTGAATGGATAGAGGGTACCTTGTGTGCCCAACTCCTTCTACAGTTTGATACCGATGCTTTTTTGAAACATTACAGACATTGTGACCATGCTTTGAAGATATGCATATGGTTGGGATATACTCCTCAGCTTAATTTTCACATCTTGAAATTGAGGTACCAGTCAACAGCAATGGTCATGTCAGGATGCTGCCTCCATTTAATGGGACTTTTACCCAACATTAGGATGTCATGACACTCAAAATGTCCTTCTCCACCCATCTAAGCCAATAAGGCTTATATGTATGGATGGTTTGACTAGACTTTTCCTGGGCAGGGTCAGACTTGAGCGGTTAACCAGTAATCAGATGGCCGGTCAGTAGCTTCAAAGCTTTGTCTGGAGACACAAGCAGCCCATCTATTTCTCCTAGGCCCCAATGGGCGGGGGCCGAGGTACCAGTTGGGGGCATAGTGTTTCATAAACACATTTTCTAGTTACTTTTTAATTGGTGTGAGCTTTGGAAAAAGGATCAGTAAATATTCAAGAAAGCCTGCATGATTTTAAGTAATCTTTATTCATGATAATGGATATAGTAAGAGACATAGAGTCTGATTACTTGGAACTGTAAATCAGTATTATACCAACAATATTGCCAAGTATAGAATGCAAGATAGAATGCAAAGCAAGGTTAAGACTGCTGAAGCTTCATTTCATTACGAAAACTTGCCCATGCAATAAATAGGGATTTTTTTCAGCTGTAAAATTGAAAATTACAGTAGAAAAAAAAGAAAGATATTTTTAATATATTTCTTCAAAACATTGATTGTGGGTACACGTTAGAACTGCCTCGGCGAGGCGGTTCTAACAAGTACCCGCAATCTATGTTTTGGATCAAAAATAAGAAAAATAGGTATACCCCAGTTTACCCTACAAATAAAGGAGTTTAAGGGGGTATACACTGCACGGACATGTTATCCTGATGAAATGTACATCAGAGCTGCCCAAAGTACACTTTTACATACATATTTTAAAGCTAGTATCTCACTGGCATGCGAATTTCTCGCGATTGTTTTGCGAACTTTGTCGCGGACTTTCGCACGACATTCGTGCGAGTGTCGTGAGAATTTTCTTGTGTCGCAAACTAGTCGCGAAGTTTTTAAACATGTTGAAAAATTTTATGCGAATTTTTTCTCCAAAATATTTCACAAGACTGTTGTGTGACGGTAGCGCGACGTTTGTACGAGTGTTACGAACTTGTTGCCGCGAAATGTTGGCAAATTTACAATGCAAAATTTTCGCGACACTCTTACAAATGTCGCGCGAGTGTCGCACGACGGTTGCGCGACAGTCTTGCGAAAACCTTGCGACTATCTGGCGAGAAAATAAAACTAAGCGACATTCGTATGAATGTCACGCTACACTCGCACGAATGTCGCGCGACTGTCGTACAAATTTAAATGAAAATAAGTTACATTCGTGGGAAAGTCGTGAGACACTCTCACGAATGTCGCGCGACTGTCGTGTATATTTTCAAAATTAGACCGAAATTCGCGAATTTGTCGCATAAATGTCTATTCAATGAGCCTGCAACGTGAAAGTTGTGTTTATATCGTTTATCTTTGTTGCGAAATAGTCGCGAACTATTTGCAAACTAGTCTTAAGGTAAGATTATCTAAAATTCCATTGAAAACCATTATATTGAAAAATTCCATTGAAAACTAAAATTCAATACATTCAGTTCAGTAACATGTAATCTAAATATTTGTGAAGAAACGTGGAGATCAAAATTAGATTTGAAACAAAACCATTATGATAGCTTGTGATGAACGCAGGTAAAACCACAAAAAACATTCTAATTGCATTTTGCAGGTATCTTTATTTGATATATGCATCGCAAACAACTTCAAAGCTTTATTATAAAATCCTGCTAAAAGCTTTCCCTGGTAAGATTTCAAGACAAAGAATAGAAACATTCAGTACCAGCTAAGGCATGAGAAATTTTATTAGTACATATAATGAACAAAGACACTGAAAAGTGCCAAAGATTGTGAGTTCAGTGAGCTGCATCAAGCTTCAATTAACTCCTTTAAGCCTGGCGTCCCTTTTATGGGACATAGGCAAACAACATAGCCCCAGATGTGACGCCGCAAAATGCGGCGTCCCATCTGGGGCCATGGAGGAATTTCATCGAAAAATGAGATAAAAAAATCATTCCTAACACCCCTAAAAATGAAAGTGGACTCACCCAATTGATAATGAAGAGAAAAATCCATTTGTCAAATATGGGTTAAAATCAGCTAGTTGAGCCATGAGACACTTGAAATTTTGCATTCAGAAAATCAAAACAGTTTAAGCAGTGAAAAACAAAGACCTGAGACAGCAGTGAAGTTGATCTTGACAATAAAATGAGCCTCGACGCGAGAAAATCAGTCTTCGGGGTTTCTGACCAGGTCAGACACAAACTGGCCTGTACAGTCACAGAAGAAAGCTAGAATCTTGAAATTTTGGATTTAAGTAGAAGAGGAATTATACTATCCGAGCAGCGAAAACAAAGACGCTGATCAGCTGTGCAGTTACTGCACAGCTGATCTGCATCTGTTTTCGCATTGGTTTCCTCATGACACGGCTCAAATATCAAACAAGTTTACTATGATGCAACACAAAGTTCTAGTACCTATTTGTTATTTCCCCTCATCTAGTACAGATTGTGTTGCTTTTAACCACTTATACATCTCATTATTTTGCAAGAAAACAGTCAGTGGAAATCTTGATAAAGCCCTATGAGCTTTATAATAAGAAATTCATTGTAAAGAAAAAGATATAAAAGGCTCAATGAGCTTTAACACAAGAAAACCAGGCTTTGTACCTGCAGAAATGATGGTAAAGATTATGAGAGCAGTCAAGCCATCCTTAAGTTGGGCTGTTATCATTACAAAGATAGTACAACACTATTTCTGTCTAAAAAGGCCTACATGGGGTAGTAGTTCTGCCACTCGCCTTTTGAACCAGGACTTGTTGGTTCACATTACGAAAACTTGCCCATGCAATATATGAAAATTTTTTCAGATGTAAAAAATTGAAAACTTAATCAGAAAAATTTCGATATTTTTGATATATTTTCTCAAAGCATTGATTGGGGGTACACATTAGAACTGCCTCTGTGAGGCAGTTCTAACGTGTACCAACAATCAATGTTTTGGATAAAAAATAAGGACAGTTTACCCCTGCATGCCCTTATTTTACTATATATACAAAATTGAGGTGTAAGGGGGTATTCAATACATGTTTTCTTGATGAATCCGAAACAGAAATTTTCTGTTGGTGTACATGCAAAGTTTTTGTCTAATCTGGTCCTAAACCCTATTAAAAATCATATTTTGTTGTGTTTCAGCTCAAACAATAATGAATAAAATGACTAGAAAGATGAACTGCTTTTCTCGAGATTACATATAAAAGTACATATTTATATTGTAGAAAAGAGATTTCCTCATGATTTTGCTCAAAACATTGTAAAACTATCTTTTGTCTGACTTAACTTGCCAAAACTCAACTTTGCAAGAAAGTGATCTATAGTAAAGTATAGTAACATTCTACAGTAAATACTCTGACAATTTTGGCCATTAACAATTTGAGCCATCTCGTGGGAAAACCAACAATGTGGTTTCCGAACTGGTCTGACACAAACCGGGCTGTACAAGCACAGAAAAGAACTAGAAGCTTGAAATTTCTGATTTAAGTAGAAGAGGAATTGTACTATCCGAGTAGCGAAAACAAAGGCGCTGATCTGCGCCTTTTGTTTTCGCATATGCAGATTGTTGGTTTTCCCATGAGGCGGCTCATTTTACATTTTCCTTACTCTTGATCACTCTTGGAAACTTTGGAGAACTATGGTCCTGCTATAAGCGCACAAAATAATAATCATTATATAGATAATGACTTGGACAAATGTATATTTATGCAGCCTTTTCAGAACCATTGTTGCTGTTAAGAAACAAAGTGTCCTATAAAAACCATAGTGTCTGCCTAACCATATTTGAAAAACAATAAAATGAGCCATGTCATGAGAAAACTGGAGTTTGCTTGGCGAAAACAAAGGCGCAGCTGATCAACGCCTTTGTTTTCGCTAGACATATAGAACAATGTCTCTTCTTCCTAAATCTGAAATTTCAATTTTCTGTAGCTACAAAGACTGGTTTGTGTCAGACCTGGTTGGAAACCCCAAAGACCCGTTTTGTCACATCACGGCTCAAATACTGGATTAGTCAAGGACCAAAAGTATTTCCACAACGTCAGAAACTCCATAGACTTACCTGTATTTTCATGTTTACAAGAAAAATTATCCTGTCTCTCTTGGTCAACATATTTTCATGATTTTGGTGTCATTTGAAAGGTAAATGAATAAAGCAATAAACAAGGTATTTTCAATCAATTCCGAGCACGCCTTTTAAAGCTACCAATTTTTAAACAACACATGGTATTTATTTTGACAATTTTTCGGCAACGTCACCATTGACGTCAATGGAAAAGTGACTTTTTCAAAATTTCCGAAAATTTCCAACTGCCGTATATAGAAAATGCAACGTTGAAACTTCACCAAATGACCTTTGTTTATTGCTTTATTTATTTAACCTTCAAATGACACCAAAATCATGTAAATGTGTTGACCAGAAGACGTAGGATAATCTTTCTTGCAAACATAAAAATACATGTAAGTCTATGGAGTTTCCGACGTTGTGGAAATACTTTTGGTCCTTGACTGTAGTAGTCTTGTAATAATAAAGTGATCCAAATAGCGAAACTTCTGTAACAACAGAATTTTGTAATTGTAAATAACATAACACTGACAGGCACGGGTAATAAAATCAACGAGAAAGCATATTAACAAATTATACAAAGATAACTTGCCCATTTTATGGGTTGCAGGGTCAGGCACTTTGTTTACTAAAATTCATCGGAAACATCATTTGATGTGTTCATAATTCATTTTTGAAATTTTTTGTGTGTGAAATTCATTGGAAAGAGCATTTGATGCCTTCATAAACGTTTCATTTTTGGTAACTTTGTGTGAAAATATGCATCTTTTTAGCAGTTAAAGATTAAATCCGTAGCACAGCTATATAAAATCTGATTCAAAGTTTTTGGGCACGTGCATCTTGTATCAAACCATTTTAGTTATACATGTATAGAAAGGAAAATTAAAATTTGAGCCGCCACACAAGACCAGAGGACCATTGGTCCTGAAACGCTCACCTGAAGCCTGATCCTAGAGTATTAAGTCATCATGAAACGACCTTGACATTGAATACTCACACACCTTTATTGAATTCTTAAGTTGTCTGCATCTGCAAAGTTTCAGGTCTCAGGCTGCAATAGTTTCCAAACCCAGTGATTTATGAGAAAACCATAATTTTAATTTTGATATTTAAATGACTTTGGGTCAAGGTCAAGAAATGACCTTGGCCTTCATTAATTACTTACCTTCATTGACTCCATTGGTTGTCTGTATCTAGCAACTTCCAGGTCTCAGACTGCAATAGTTTCCAAAATATCCATTGTTTTCGCCTTTTCCCATGTAAAAGCCTATGTTTCCAAAATTGACCTTGCCGTAAAATAGGTCAAGGTCATCCTATGGTCATCATTTGATCAAACTATGATGGGCTGGAGTCCCAAATGCTACATACCAAGTTTCATGAAAATCGGCCTGCCAGTTCTGGAGAAGAAGATTTTTGAGTGGTTTTTACCATATATGGGCGTGGCGATCATCTTGGTAATGTGACCTGGATTTCGCGATCAAACTTTCGTCTCCCCTACCCATGGATGCTCCATATAAAATTTCACTTTGATTGGCCCAGCAGTTTCAGAGAAGAAGATCTTTGAAAAGTGTGTATGGACGACAGACTGGCCAAGGTCAAGAGATGACCTTGACCAAAATTAATCACATACCTTCATCTACTCCATTGGTTGTTTGCATCTACCGCTTTTCAAGCATCAGGCTGCAATAGTTTTCAAAAAATCCATAGTTTTCACTTTTTCCCATGTAAAAGCCTATGTTTCCAAAATTGACCTTGCCGTAAAATATGTCAAGGTCATCCTAGGGTCATCATTTTATCAAACTATGATGGGCTGGAGACCCAAATGCTACATACCAAGTTTCATGAAAATCGGCCTGCTGGTTCTGGAGAAGAAGATTTTTGAGTGGTTTTTACCATATATGGGCGTGGCAGCCATCTTGGTCATGTGACCTGGATTTCGCGATCAAACTTTTGTCTCCCCTACCCATGGATGCTCCATATAAAATTTCACTTTGATTGGCCAAGCAGTTTCAGAGAAGAAGATCTTTGAAAAGTGTGTATGGACGACATACTGGCCAAGGTCAAGAGATGACCTTGACCTACATTAATCAAATACCTTCATCTACTCCATTAGTTGTTTGCATCTACCACTTTTCAGGCATCAGGCTGCAATAGTTTTCAAAAAAATTCATAGTTTTCACTTTTTCCCATGTTAAAGCCTATGTTTCCAAAATTGACCTTGCCGTAAAATAGGTCAAGGTCATCCTAGGGTCATAATTTTATCAAACTATGATGGGCTGGAGTCCCAAATGCTACATACCAAGTTTCATGAAAATCGGCCTGCCGGTTCTGGAGAAGAAGATTTTTGAGTGGTTTTTACCATATATGGGCGTGGCGGCCATCTTGGTCATGCGACCTGGATTTCGCGATCAAACTTTCGTCTCCCCTACTCATGGATGCTCCACATAAAATTTTAGTTTGATTGGCCCAGCAGTTTCAGAGAAGAAGATCTTTGAAAAGTGTGTATGGACGACAGACTGGCCAAGGTCAAGAGATGACCTTGACCTAAATTAATCACATACCTTCATCTACTCCATTAGTTGTTTGCATCTACCACTTTTCAGGCCTCAGGCTGCAATGGTTTTCAAAAAATCCATAGTTTTCACTTTTTCCCATGTAAAAGCCTATGTTTCCAAATTTGACCTTGCCGTAAAATAGGTCAAGGTCATCAAAGGGTCATCATTTTATCAAACTATGATGGGCTGAAGTCCCCGATGCTACATACCAAGTTTCGTGGAAATCGGCCCACCGGTTCTGGAGAAGAAGATTTTTGAAGGGTTTTTACCATATATGGGTGTGGCGGCCATCTTGGTCATGTGACCTGGATTTCGCGATCAAACTTGAAATGCCACTACCCAAGGAGGCTCCACATAAAATTTCAACTAGATCTGCCAAGCGGTTTTAGAGAAGAAGATCTTTGAAATTGTGGACGACGGACGGACGGACGGACGCCGGATCATGGCCATCCTATAAGCTCACCTTGTGAGCCTTCGGCTCAGGTGAGCTAATAATCTACCATGCCACTTCCAAATTCCTCACTTTTCATGGCAATATTTATGTAATAAGATATGAGCCGCATCATGAGAAAACTAACATTTTTGCATATGCAAAAACAAAGGCGCAGCTCAGCTTCGCAGTAACTTTGTTTTCGCTCTACAGATAGTACAATTCCTCTTCTTCCTAATTATCAAGCTTCTAGCCATCTTTTGTGCTTGCACAACTCTGTTTGTGTCTGACCTGTTTGGAAACCACATTGTTGGTTTTCTCATGACATGGCTCATATGTCTACAATAAGGAAAACATTAGCCAAAGATGAGCTTGGTGGCCTAGTGGTAAGAGTGTTGGACTCTGGATTGAGAGGGTTTGAAGGCCACAGGCACGAGTAACCAGGTCCCAAGGTTATAAGCTGAGCATAAAATTTAACCTGCTCATAAATACCAAAATAGCCCAAATATATTGAAATTGAAGGTTTAGAATGCCAAAACCTGTAATTTATCCTGCTAATAAATGTTACCAGAGGACCAATGGTCCTGTAAACGCTCACCTGAGACCTGAGATATATACATGTACCAATAAACTTGTTAGACTAGAATGGTACAATGCATGTATATAACCCTAGGGCAGGGTCAGAATAACTATTGGAGTCAATGTCTTTTTCAAATCATAAAAATTCAGTCCATTTGCCAATTAACTGCAAGTTTTGTCCTTCAAATGACATTTTAACAATTTTCTCCATTCAAATGCATGGGCGATCTAAGTTGACCTTAACGTGAAATAGGTCAAGGTCATCCCAGTGTCATGATTTATACAAATTTTGTAGACCTCCGTTCCTTAATGCTTCATGCCAAGTTTCAAAATCATAGGCCTTCTGGTTCTGGTGAAGAAGATTTTTAAAAAATTTTGCTATTTATAGCCATGGCGGCCATCTTGGTCATGTGACCTTGACCATTTATATAAACTTTCTTTTCCTCTTCCTAAGGATGCTCCACATAAAGTTTGGCTTTGATTGGCTAAGCAGTTTCTGAGAAAAAGCTGTTTGAATATTATGGTCATCTACATGTATATAGCTCCGGGGCAGGGGCAGACAACCCCTGGGCCTAAAATATTTTCATAAGCATAAATCTTCTGTCCATTTGCTAATTTCTAGCAAGTTTTCTGCCATTACATGACATTTTCCGATTTTTTCCCATTCAAATGCATGGGCGACCTAAGTTGACCTTGCCGTAAAATAGGTCAAGGTCATCCCAGGGTCATGATTTATGTAAACTTTGTAGAGCTCCATTCCCAGATGCTTCATACCAAGTTTCAAAATCATAGGCCTTCTGGTTCTGAAGAAGAAGATTTGTAAATGTTTTTGCTATTTATAGCCATGGTGGCCATCTTGGTCATGTGACCTTGACCATTTATACAAACTTTCATTCCCTCTTCCTAAGGATGCTCCACATGAAGTTTGGCTTTGATTGGCCCAGCGGTTTCAGAGAAGAAGATGTTTCAATATTATGGTCATATACGTGTATTTAGCCCCGGGGCAGGGGCAGACTACCCCCTGGGCCCAAAATATTTTCTTAAACATAAATTTTCTGTCCATTTGCTCATTTCTAGCAAGTTTTCTGCCATACAATTACATTTTCCTATTTTTTCCCATTCCAATGCATGGGAGACCTAAGTTGACCTTGCCGTAAAATAGGTCAAGGTCATCCCAGGGTCATGATTTATATAAACTTTGTAGAGCTCCATTCCCAGATGCTTCACACCAAGTTTCAAAATCATAGGCCTTCTGGTTCTAAAGAAGAAGATTTTTAAACATTTTTGCTACTTATAGCCATGGCGGCCATCTTGGTCATGTGACCTTGACCATTTATATAAACTTTTTTTCCCTCTTCCCAAGGATGCTCCACATGAAGTTTGGCTTTGATTGGCCTAGCGGTTTCAGAGAAGAAGATGTTTGAATATGATGGTCATATACATGTATATAGCCCCGGGGCAGGGGCAGACAACCCCCAGGGGCTAAAATTTTCCATTAACATTAATCTTCTGTCCATTTGCCTATTCCAAGTAAGTTTTACCCATTAAATAGCATTTTACCATTTTTTCCCATTCAAATGCATTGGCGACCTAAGTTGACCTTGCCGTAAAATAGGTCAAGGTCATCCTAGGGTCATGATTTATATAAACTATGATGGGCCCGCGTCCCAAATGCTACATACCAAGTTTTGTGGAAATCTGCCCACTGGTTCTGGAGAAGAAGATTTTTAAAGGTTTTTGCTATTTATAGCCATGGCGGCCATCTTGGTCATGTGACCTGGACCATTTATATAAACTTTCGTTCCCCCTTCCTAAGGATGCTCCACATGAAGTTTGGCTTTGATTGGCCAAGCGGTTTCAGAGGAGAAGATCTTTGAAATTGTGAACGACGGACGGACGACGGACGGACGGACGGACGGACGCCGGAGCATGAGTATACTATAAGCTCACCTGTGAGCCTTTGGCTCAGGTGAGCTAAAAACCAACAATCTGAATACGCAAAAACAAAGACACAGATCAGCTGCGCAGTAACTGCACAGCTAATCATCATCTTTGTTTTCGCTGCACAGATAGTACAATCCCTCATCTTCTTAAATCAGAAATTTCAAGCTTCTAGCCTGCTTCTGTAATTGTACAGTCTGGTTTGTATCAGACCTGGTCGGAAACTAAATTGCAAGATTTCTCACTCACACGGTGGCTCAAATACAACTTCAATGAATGGCAGCAAATCTTTTGAAAATAACAAACTAATGCTGTTGTGTAAACTATACATTATAACTACTGAGGTACCTGTTACCCTATTCATTCTAATTAGCGCACAGTGCACTTAACAAAATAACTTAAAGACCTGTAACAAAATATTGTTCTAATAAGCGCACACTAGGAAAGAAAACAACACAGAAACTGTTAAAATTTCCATGTCAAAAATACCGAAGATGATATCATTTAAGTGTTTCAATTGTTGCAAAATAGTGTTCGATCAGCTAATGTAAAGTTTTAATGCAGTTAATACGGAATTTATGAGTAAAATTTGTATAAAATACCAATATGTTAGTCGAGAAGTGTGCGATTATGCACATGATTTTCGGAAATGACCAGGGTGTGCGCTTATTGGAGCATGTGTGCTAATTAGAGTGAATACGGTATTTCTAATCATGATGAAAACTTTTTAAAATTCAATTTCTGGATTGCATATAGCAGCAAACAAATTATAGTCCTGTAAATGTACTGTTAGTTCAAAAATGGTCGCAATAACTTATTTTTCACTTTATTATGTGATTTTTTTTTGCCACAAAAATTCAAAGTTATTGCTAATTAAGACTAACGATAAGCTTTATTCAACTACATGAATGCTTGATCAATAAGACTGAACAGGCTGATAAGTTGGAAACGGAAAACAAGCGAACAAGTCGCACAAAATTTTGGATTTTGCAGTTCATATGGAGAGATTACTTAGAATATATTCAACCATCGGTCATTTGAAATCAAGGGCCCAGTGGTGTTGGCGAAAAGTGGGGGCACTAACTTTTCTCTTGCTAATAATATATCACATCTATGCGAGAGGAAACATTCTTATGACCAAAACCTCTGCCAAAAGCAGCAAATTTTATATATGGCTTAGCATCACCCTCAACTGAGGCAACTGTGCTTCAAGTTAAGTATGGAGTCTAACATGGATCCAAAAGACTTTAAATTTGTTTAACGTTCTAGTCAACAATTGTTCAGTCATGTCGGGACGGACAAAGGACTTATTCTTAGCATATACATGTATATTAGAAAAAGTCAATTACTTTTAGATATGCATGGTAGTAAATAAGCATAATCAAACAAAACATGTCCCTATGCTAGCAACAAAGGCACAGATCAATTTAAAACAACTCATTATCATAATGTATCACATTCTTCCGATAGTACTTTGACTCCAATTTTTTGACATAGCTAGCAGTCTTCATGCAAGGTTCAAATACACTACAGTAGCTGTTATACATTTGCTACTTTATTCTGTTTAGGGGTAACTTCAGTTTTAGGATTTTTAGCCTTTTTCACATTGCACAACCATTTTATAATTCTAGCATTTCTTTCCACCACTGACGTCCCAGTGGTACTCCTCTCCATCAAATCCTGCTCACTCTCTGCAGGAACTTTGTCCAGGTCACCACCATATGAGATTCGACTAGATACACTCCGCGCTTCTTGGGAATCTAACGAACTAAAACTATCCAAATTGTCTCTGGCATTCTCATGTAAGCGGAACATTGGATCTAATATTGTTCTGTCAATTCCCATTTCACTGAAGAATCTTTCAACTTCCGTGCTTGTTCTTGAAATTCGTGAACTCAGATCGGAGAAATCGGAACTGGTCCTAGAATGTCGACAGCTACTCAGGTCTGAATGAGACCTGTGCAACTGTCTCCTAGCAACCACATCCTTTGTCTTTTCCTTAGACGGTATCTCAGTTTTAGGTTTAGGTACAGGGTTATGTTTCTTTTCAACCAAAAACCCAACAGATGTACTCAAATTATTCATAGCACATAATGGTTTAAGGAAGTTATCACTATGGGCACTGTGTCTCGAGTTTTGGTTTCTGTCCATTGAAGCATGAGCTGGAGACCGACCTTTACTTATGACAGCTTCACCATCACAATGATCTTCCTTCAGTGTCAATGAAGCACTTGCAGAAAGGGAAGAAAATCTTTTTGTAGGCAGATCTTGATTAGAACTACTTGCACTTTGATTTGAAAATGATTCTTTCCTTTCGGTGTCAGTTTTTGACAAGTTTGTCCTTCGACTTGAATATGAATCTTTTCTTTCGTTTTCTGCTATTGACATATTTGTACTTCTACTAGAGAATGATTCTTTCCTTAAATCTGAATTTTGTTTTCCTTGATCAGTTTCTCTATTACTATTGTCAGGTGTTTTATCGGGTCGGGGAGGGGGAATAGGTTTGCCAGCAGGTTTTGGTGGAGTTTTAGGTTTAGAGAATGTCTTATTGCTTTCAAAGCTTGCAGACCTAGGAGGTACTGCTGGTTTATTAGTTACACTTTGTTTTGGAGGACTGGTTTCTGTAGTCAGGGTTCTAGGAGGAACAACAGGTTTATTAACAGCACTTGGTTTAGGAGGCACACTTGGTTTTGGGGGAACACCTGGTTTGGAATGTTCAGTATCTATCACAATTTTCTCATCATTGTCACTAGGAGATTTTGGTTTCCTATCAGGTTTCACAGAAACCTCAGCATTATCTAAAGGAGATTTCAGTTTCCTATCTGGTTTCACATTAACACCATCAGACTTTCTATCATAATCAAATGTTCTCTCTGGTTTAGGTGGTGGCTGATCAGGCTTTCTAAATGTACCTTCTAGCTTTGTTTCAACTTTAGCTACCACAATTTCATCAATTTTAGCCTGAGATTTCTTTCTCTCTGGAACTAATGGAGGACTATCATCCTCGTTAACTTGAGATTTTTGTTTCCTTTCCGGTACAGCAGGCACTGAATCTTTTGCATCACTTCCGATCTTTACTTGTTTTCCCGACCCAGACGATACTGAATCTTTTCTAGGTGTCTCTGACTTGGTCTCTGGTTTAGGTTTGTCTAACTCTACTGCATTAAGGTAGGCTATCTCATCCAGCAGTGAATTACTGAGTGGGGAGACTGAGGATACATCCCTGGAAATATATACAAATTATGAAACAACAATAAATGTTGACATATAATAAACTTGGTTGAGAAGAATCATGTAACAACAAAGACGAAGATTGGCTATGCAGTAACAGTTGATCAGTACAGGCCTTTGTTTTCCCTTTCATTTTCACTTCAGGGATAGTACAATTAATCCTATCTTCTGAAATTTGAAATTTCAAGCTTTTTTAGCCTCTTGTGAATGTACAGGCCACTTTATGTAGGACCTGGTTGGAAATCCTTAAGACATGTTTACTCATGAGGAGGGTCATTTGGGTCCTTATCCTGCAATTTCTCGTCATCCTGGGTTTCTAGCCAATCTGTTTAGTCTTTTCAAGATCCAGTTTAACATAATATGAGCCACCTCATGAGGAAACCAACAGCGTGGTTTCAGAACAGGTCTGACACAAACCGAGCTGTACAAGCGCAGAAGATGGCTAGAGGCTGGGAATTTTGGATTAAGAAAGTAGAGAAATTGTATTTTCCATGTAGAGAAAACAAAGGTGCTGATGAGCTTCACAGTTACTGCGAAGCTGATCTGCGTCTTTCTTTTCTCATATGTAGATTGTTGGTTTTCCCACGACGCGGCTCATATTATGCTGTTGACCATATAGTTGTAGTTAAGTTGAATCATGTCTTGTAAACATCCAAAATGCATGACTAAACTCTTTTAATCTAAAGACGCAAAGTTTTGATATAGTCATGTCAGAATCAAGTCTCATTAGTAAATCCAAAATGCTCAGATAATATCTAATATTTTTCTCCATGATCAAACTTCTAATGTTTCCAACTAGCAATGCTTTAAAAATTCTCCGGACTGATATATGAGGTAATGCGATACAATCGTTTCATCCATGCAAATTGATCGGTTTCCATTTCGAGAGAAAATACAATGTTTGTGGACAATTTAATCTGTTTGCTAAGATTCTTTTCCATAAATGGATATCTTTGACCTTTCTTGGAAGCTAAAATAATTCCGGTCAGTGAGGTTTTATGGTAATTAGGATAACTATTAGAGATTTTTGCCTGTTTACAGAATATTTAAGAAATCCCCAAGATTTACTAGACTTATTTTGGATTCAGATTTTCAAAATCATGCAGTTTAAAGTACAAGAAATTCCCAGGAATCCATCATCCTGTATACCAGTGATGCAACCAAATTTTTACAGTGCAAATTGATGCAACATCACATGATACATAACAATAGAGTGTGGTGATAAGAAGCCAGATCAATTAGGCAACAAACTACAGCACAGAGTTTGCTGCCTTGCTGTATGTTGTTGCCCAAATGATCCAGCCTCCAATCACCGCACTCCATTTGTAATGTATCGTGTGATGTTGCACCAATCTGCGCTAGTAGAAATTTGGTCGCATCACAATTTGGTCGCATCACCAGTTAACAGGGTGTTGATTGTCAAAATTCTATTGAATGTAACCGAGACAAAACATTGGCATGAAACATGAATGTCTTACAAAAGAAATACTCAAAAGATTTTCTGTCATAAACGTCTGCATCATGAATATATGAGCCGCTACATGGGAAAACCAACTATCTGCATATGCGAAAACAAAGACGCAGATCAGCTGTGCAGTAACTGCACAGCTGATCAGCATCTTTGTTTTCGCTTCATGGATAGTGCTATCCCTCTTCTTCTTAAATCCGAAATTTCAAGCTTCTAACCTTTTTCTGTGACTGTACAGGTTGGTTTGTGTCAGACCTGGTCGGAAACCCACAGTGTTGGTTTTCTCACCCACAGGCTCATAAAAAAGATCCACAATATTCTATCAATGGGTATTTGATGCTGTTCAGTAGGGTCTGGATCAGTCTGCCCTCCTGCCTACATCACTGCATCAATTGTTCTTGGCTCCAACATGATTTCCCCAATGCATAAGAATATGCTAAAACTGATATAACAAGTGTTTGTTCACAGAGAATAAAGCACCACAAGACCTTGAATGTTACCAAATATGCTCAGACTTTTATTATCAGCATGTCCAAGGAGTGTTACGTAAGTTGTTAGCAACATCAGCTGGATAAATCATATTTTTTAAAATTCAGTTTTATGTCCCTTTCAAAATTATTTCAGCTCACATGAGACGGGCCAATCATTAGGTGGGCGAATACGGAGAACACCGAGAAAAACCACCTGGCACACCCGCAAGCAGAACTTGGCTTGTCTCACATGTGGCCAGTGAGGGGCTCGAACCCAGAACAGCCACAGCGGTGAGATGATCGAGTGGTTAAGAAATAGTGCTCTGAACTGCTCGGCCACGGGGGCCGCACTATGAGACGGGCCAGTTAGTAGGTGGGTGAAAACGGGAGAACCCTGTGAAAAACCACCTGGCACACCCGCAAGCAGAACTTGGCTTGTCTCACATGTGGCCAGTGCGGGGCTCGAACCCACACCAGACACAGCAGTGAGATGATCGAGTGATTAAGAAACAGCGCTCTTAACCGCGCGGCCACGAGGGCTGCTGCAACTGCATCAAATGAGAATCTGTTTGTTCATAGAGATTAAAGCGCAGTCAGGCCTTAAAATCTGATTGAATGCTGCCAAAAGTCTGATCAACGCCAACAAATGAGCCGCCTCATGGGAAAACCAACAATATGCATAAGCGAAAACAAAGACGCAGATCAGCTTCGAGGTAACCGCGAAGCTGATCAGCGCCTTTGTTTTCGCTACTCTGATAGTACAATTCCTCTTCTACTTAAATCCGAAATTTCAAGCTTCTAGCTGTCTTCTGTGCTTGTACAGGCGGGTTTGTGTCGGACCTGTTCGGAAACCACATTGTTGGTTTTCCCACGAGGCGGCTCAAATATGAAGGGCATGTCACAATATGTTTTAGCTCCTGCCTACAAAATCTATGCAATTATCATTGTTAGCAGCACCAGCCAGAAAAGTAATAATATGCCTGTTCATAGTTGCATGTTGCCAAATAATGATCAATGCTCCTTTATGTCTCAACCAGTAGAATCAGGATGTGACAAAATGTCTGTACTCTTGTCTACAACAGCTATGCAACTGCATCAATTGTTAGCATTATGAGGCAGACAAGTCATAATTGAGCCGCCACATGGGAAAACCAACAATCTGCAAAGGCGAAAACAAAGGCGCAGATCAGCTTCGCAATTGTAATTGCGAAGCTGATCAGTGCCTTTGTTATCGCTACACGGATAGCACAATTCCTCTACTTTCTAAATCAAAAATTTCCAGCCTCTAACCATTTTCTGTGACTGTACAGCCCGGTTTGTGTCAGACCTGGTTGGAACACCAAATTGTTGGTTTTCTCATGCACAGGCTCAATTCATTTGTTGACAAAGATAAAAGCCCAGTCAGACTTTTGAGACTTTAAAATCTGATAGACTGTTGCCAGGATTCTGATCAATGCCAAATCAAATATGAACATGTTGCAAAATAGGTTTCCGAAAAGGTCAGACATGCATGGCTAAGAATTTTTGATGTCAGAAATAATTAAAATAAGAGATATGCCAAACAATTGCTTGCATGGAACCAAACGTTCAGATCAGATTGCAGATGCATGCATAGCCTGGCTTGCAACTAGTTGTTTTGTTGGCACAAACAGCAAGATGATAGTGCAATTCCTACGAGCAGTCAGGAATAAAAATGTTTTGCGCATGCTCAAAATAAGGGTGAAGATCGGCTGCAATTCTGCTTTGCCTGATTTTTATCACTGCCTCATTTTCTACCTACAAAATTTTCAGACTGGCAATATAAGGATGAAATATGATTTTCCATTCATTAACATTCGCTAGGTCCCAAGGGGAGTGTTGAAAACCATGAGCGTATATTTTACAGCCTTGTCACATTTTCATACACATAAAAGCTTTCATTCTTATGCTCGTTCCAGGCGGACTTCAGTTACTCATTATCAGAGTGTGCTTTGTGTGGTGTCCGGTAATGAGCATATATAACTGCAGTGTATTAACAGCATGTGCACATGTGAATTGCCTCATTAATACGTTATTTTTCTTCGCTAATATACGCCTGTTAATATCATGTGACACAAGTATTTATGTAATAATAATCATGAAAGGCTGTGCAGCCAGTAGACAGTAGTAAGGTTTTCAGAAAGCTGAGGCACAAATTTTGTAGACAAATGAGACGCCTCGTGGGAAAACCAACAATGTGGTTTCCAAACAGGTTCGACACAAACCGGCCTGTACAAGCGCAGAAAAGAGCTAGAGGCTTGAAATTTCGGATTTAAGTAGAAGAGGAATTGTACTATCCGAGTAGCGAAAACAAAGGCGCTGATCAGCTTCGCGGTTACCGCGAAGCTGATCTGCGCCTTTGTTTTCGCCAAGGCAGATTGTTGGTTTTCCCATGGGGCGGCTCAAATAAAGTTTTTATGTGGGGAACAATGAAAAGTTCCCACACACTGTCACAGACTTTGATTAATTCCTCAGAAAAAAATTCATATAAAATATTGATGACTGCATCAAATTTGCAATCATGCACCAAAATGCTGACTGCTCTTTTCAATCTGTACAAACAATTGAGCCGGGTCGTGAAAAAGCCGGATTTTCGCTTATGCGAAAACAAAGGTGCAGATCAGCTTCGCCGTAACTGCGAAGCTGATCAGCGCCTTTGTTTTCGCTACTCAGATAATACAATTCCTCTTTTTCCTAAATCTGAAATTTCCAGCCTCTAGCCATCTTCTGTGACTGTACAGCTCAGTTTGTGTCGGACCTGGTCGGAAACCCCGAAGACCAGTTTTCTTGCCCCGTGGCTCAATTGTACTGGATCAACCAGATTTACTTGTCTCAGGGGGTGTTTCTGTAGGGCTTTTGTATATAGCCTGTGCGTGAGAAAACCAACAATTTAGGTTCCGACCAGGTCTGACATAAACCAGCCTGTACAGTCACAGAAGATGGTTAGAGGCTGGAAATTGTGGATTTAGAAAGTAGAGGAATTGTACTATCCGTGTAGTGAAAACAAAGGCGCTGATCAGCTTCGCAGATACTGCGAAGCTGATCTGCGCCTTTGTTTTCGCCTATGCAGCGGCTCATATAAATTATTGTCAATTCAATATTTGTTAGCACTGCTGTCTCATTTCTATTCACAGTGCAGTATTTGACTCAATCTGGGTTAAAATGAGTGATGCCAACAAAAGCTAAAACAAAACTTAGCAGCTTTTTAGCAACTTTACACAACTGAAGAACTGTTGCCTGAAACATAAAACCAAGTCACAACTCGCAAGCAAAACAAGCTTGATGTTTCTGTCCTATCTCTACTCAGTATAAACTGTTGAACACCCACCTTGTTTGTACACAGAGGTTCTCCGGGTGTTTTAACTCTTGTTTGTTGTTTAAGACTCGAGAACTCTTCACATACTCCGACTTGGAAGCCTCCAGAAGCTCAACAGCACTCTTACGATGGTGAGCTGAAAACAGAGAAAATCCTTATCAAACATGATGAACCCAGAGATTCTTGGTGTGTTTTATCTCTTGCTTGTTGTTCAGGACTCGGGAACTCTTCACATACTCTGACTTGGAAGCCTCCAGAAGCTCAACTGCACTCTTACGATGGTGAGCTCTGAAAATAGATATACAAATTCTGTCATTAAAAGCTTAGATGGTTAAACTTTTGCATGTTAATTCAGACTCAATAACCTTTTCTGACAGACTTGAACGCGAGGAAGAATCATCAATTCTTTAAAAATATTTCTTGAACAAATTTTTATGAAAGAAATGTGCCAGTCTTATTCTTCGCAAAATCTTTTTTCAGCTGTAGGACAGCTGTCTGGTAGACTGCAATTTTTTGCAGGACAACCCCCAATGTTATAGGACAGTTCTATAATATGTTATCATTGTAATTTTGATAATTTTTGCCAGACATTTGTCTGACAGAATAAAATATTTTGTTAGACAGAATGAAAGTTTGCTGGTTTAGACCGGCACTTTCTTGAAGACTGGACATAAGGATCGAATTGTGGGTCCGCTGAGTTACAAATCATACAGCTACCGATAAAGCTATTACACTTCAGTTGGTCTCAGAATTTTACTTCAACCAATCCCTCTTCCTTCTACTATAAAACAAAATGCTTTCAGAAATGATACTGCTAATAAAATGAAAATATCAGTCATATATCACTGAACATTTACTAGCATCAGGACTTCATTTAAAATGCATTAGCACATTTTACAGAGCATCTGCAAATCCATCTGCATAAATGCAATGCATTATTCTCAGTAACCCAAAAACTTTCAGCAATCCACAAACATTTGAAACATTATTCTCGCAACAAAATCAATGACTATGACCCTACATCCAGCAAACTTGATCTAAATCATTATTCATCCACCCGGTTTGATAAAAGTTTATGTTAGGTGCTTGAATGGCAGCTTGTTTTCCCCTACAAACTGGGGCCAGTTGTTCAGAATTAACGACATCGTTAGTTAACCATTCTTTAAAATTTCAAATGAAAATATTACAAATACACTGTTATTTTTTTGTTGAAAAAATAACAGAGTATTTGCTTTTTGAAACTGATATATAGTTAACAAATTTAGGGCTTAACGACGGCGTTAATTAAGCTAACGAAGTTTTGAGCAACTGGGCCCTGATCAGACTATCTGCATGCATAGGCTGTCCCATTCAGAGACATAGTACTGTTTTATATATCAGGCATTCAAACAATCCATATAAGCATTTCAATGATTTGTTTGAAACGGAAAGCATTGTCACGAAAGATGTGAGCCGCTGCATGGGAAAACCAACAATTTGCATATGCGAAAACAAAGGCGCAGATCAGCTTCGCGGTAACCGCGAAGCTAATCAGCGCCTTTGTTTGTGCTACTCGGATAGTACAATTCCTCTTCTACTTAAATCCGAAATTTCAAGCTTCTAGCTATTTTATGTGCTTGTACAGGTCGGTTTTTGTCAGACCTGTTCGGAAACCACATTGTTGGTTTTCCCACGAGGTGGCTCATTTGTTTGAAACGGAAAGCGTTGTCAAGAAAGATGTAATAATTCATAAATTCAAGCCGAACAAAATGGAACAAAATCGTAGAAAACTGAAATTATTGATTGCCAAGTCTAGATCAAGCTGAACTAACATCCGGAGCAGTCAGAAACAGTAAATTATCCCCTAGTATTACATATAATGACTTTCCGACTCTCTAATAATTTCTGCTTCTATTTTCGACAATAATGACAAATTAACGACAGGTTAGTGTGACTGTCTGCATCAACCACTGGTAGTATGGTCAAAACATTACGCATCTCTATTTTCTCAGAATCATTTTGTGCTTAATAGGATGAGGAAAAAAATACTTCTTTGTACATTTGAATTAAAGGCTTCGCACACATAAGCGAAAATCTCTTGACGTAGACTTGCATTTAATTGCGAAAATTAAGTTTCGTTTGTTTGATGTATTGCTTTAAGTCCCTGTCAATATCTATGGTCATGTCGAGACTTTATCTGTTGAAAGAGACGTAAAGCAATGAATCAAACAAACAAAAATTCCTTTTCGCAATAAGACGCAAGTCTACTTAGAGGGATTTCTGCTTTAAGTATGTGGTGATGATAAAAGCAATGATAAAAGTATACAGTGATTATAATGGGAATGATAAAAGTATACACCTAATCAGAAAATGAGCCGCCTCATAGGAAAACCAACGATGTGGTTTCAGACCAGGTCTGACACAAACCGACCTGTACAGTCACAGACAAGAGCTAGAAGCTTGAAATTTTGGAGTTAAGTAGAGGAGGAATTGTACTATCCGAGTAGCGAAAACAAAGTCGCTGATCAGCTTCGCGGTTACCGCGAAGCTGATCTGCGTCTTTGTTTTCGCCTATGCAGATTGTTGGTTTTCCCATGGGGCGGCTCAAATTTTTGCAAACAGGCATGTTAAGCAACATTCAAAATAAAACAAAACATCTAACTTCATTGTTTTAATTTAATTTTAATTGTTAAACTGAACATACATGTAATAGAAAATCAGCTGGAGACTAATGGAAATTTCTGATAAGAAATCAAAGGTTTAAGCTGTCGAGGCTGAAAACCTCAAAAGCTTAATGTAAATTTTTACAGCGCAAATGTAAAGACATGACTACGTGTCTGTCTGTCTGTCTGTAACAGGTTTTCTTGTGATAGGGCTCACATGCAGACAACAAATTAAAACCACAGAAATTAAGAAAATTTCTTGCCAAGTTATATTGTTTTCCAATCACAACCTTTATCCAAAACAACAAAGTAATGCTACAGTACAAGAAAACTCAGAAAACTGCATGTGAAAAATCAATCATCAGCTAGGATGGCTAGGATTCACCCCAAAACTGACCACTTGTCTGGCACATTCGCTTGGAAAGATATTTGTTTGTTTTGAGGTTTAACGTCCCAGTCAACAGTTTTTTAGTCATGTCACCGCTTCCTGGGTATTAACCAGTACTCTGGGTAGTTAATGAGACTTGTTCAAGGGTACAACATGGTGCCCCATGTACGGATCAGACCCAAGACCTCTCAATGCTCTACCATTAGGCTCACCCTGGAAATGATACAAAAATACTTAAAATAGCATGGCAGCTTAAAATAGCATGCAGCTTAAAATAGCATGGCAGCTTAAAATAGCATGGCAGCTTGTTCTTGAACAGCTTTTGTCATTTGATTAAACTGAAAAGAAACCAAGAAGTGGTAAACTGCCACTTGGGGGCTTGCCAAGGAACAGTGTGGCCAGTATAACTGCCACTAGGAGGCTTGCCAAAGAACAGTGTGGCTAGGATAACTGCCACTAGGAGGCTGGCTTGCCAAGGAACAGTATGGCTAGGATCACTGCCACAAGAAGGCTTGCCAAGGAACAGTGTGGCTAGGATCACTGCCACAAGAAGGCTTGCCAAGGAACAGTGTGGCTAGGATCACTGCCACAAGAAGGCTTGCCAAGGAACAGTGTGGCTAGGATCACTGCCACAAGAAGGCTTGCCAAGGAACAGTATGGCTAGGATCACTGCCACAAGAAGGCTTGCCAAGGAACAGTGTGGCTAGATTAACTGCCACTTATAAGAGGCTTGCCAAGGAACACTGTGGCTAGAATAACTTAAAGTAGGAGTCTTGCCAAGGAACAGTGTGGCTAGTATAACTGCCACTAGGAGGCTTGCCAAGGAACAGTAAGGCTAGGATAACTGCCACTTGGGGGCTTGCCTAGGAACAGTGTGGCTAGGATAACTGCCAATAGGAGGTGTGCCAAGGAACAGTGTGGCTAGGATAATTGCCAATAGGAGGTGTGCCAAGAAACAGTGTGGCTAGTATAACTGCCACTAGGAGGCTTGCCAAAGAACAGTGTGGCTAGAATTACTGCAAGTAGGAGGCTTGCCAAGGAACAGTGTGGCTAGGATAACTGCCACTATGAGGCTGGCTTGCCTAGGAACAGTGTGGCTAGGATAACTGACAATTGGAGGCTTGCCAAGGAACAGTGTAGCTAGGATAACTGCCAATAGGAGGCTTGCCAAGGAACAGTGTAGCTAGGCTAACTGCCAATAGGAGGCTTGCCAAGGAACACTGTGGCTTGAATAACTGCCAGTAGGAGGCTTGCCAAGGAACAGTGTGGCTAGGATAACTGCCAATAGGAGGCTTGCCAAGGAACAGTGTAGCTAGGATAACTGCCAATAGGAGGTTTGCCAAGGAACAATGTAGCTAGGATAACTGCCAATAGGAGGCTTGCCAAGGAACACTGTGGCTTGAATAACTGCCAGTAGGAGGCTTGCCAAGGAACACTGTGGCTAAGATAACTGCCACTTGGAGGCTGGCTTGCCAAGGAACAGTGTGGCTAGGATAGTTGCCACTAGGAGGCTTGCCAAGGATCATTGTGACTAGGATAACTGCCACATGGGGATTGACAAGGAACAGTGTGGCTAGGATAACTGCCACTAAGAGGCTTGCCAAGGAATAGTGTGGCTAGGATAACTGCCACTAGGAGGCTGTCTTGCCAAGGAACAGTGTAGCTAGGATAACTGCCACTAGGATGCTTGCCAAGGAACAGTGTACACTGGCTAGGATAACTGCCACTAGGATGCTTGCCAAGGAACAGTGTGGCTAGGATAACTGCCACAAGGAGGCTTGCCAAGGAACAGTGTACACTGGCTAGGATAACTGCCAATATGAGGCTTGCCAAGGAACAGTATGGCTAGGATCACTGCCACAAGAAGGCTTGCCAAGGAACAGTGTGGCTAGGATCACTGCCACTTGGGGGCTTGCTTGCCACTGAACAGTGTGGCTAGGATAACTGCCACAAGGCTTGCCAAGGAACAGTGTGGCTAGGATAACTGCCACAAGGAGGCTTGTCAAGGAACAGTGTACACTGGCTAGGATAACTGCTAATATGAGGCTTGCCAAGGAACAGTATGGCTAGGATCACTGCCACAAAACTTGCCAAGGAACAGTGTGGCTTGGATAACTGCCACTAGGGGGTTTGCCAAGGAACAGTGTAGCTAGGATAACAGCCACTAGTAGGCTTGCCAAGGAACAGTAGTGCTAGGATAACTGCCACTAGGAGGCTTGCCAAGGAACAGTGTGGCTAAGATCTCTGCCATTTTTGGGGCTTGCTTGCCAAGGAACAGTGTAGCTAGGATAACAGCCACTAGGTGGCTTGCCAAGGAACAGTGTGCCTAGAATAACTGCCACTAGGAGGCTTGCCAAGGAACAGTATGGCTAGGATAACTGCCACTAGGAGGCTTGCCAAGGAACAGTGTGGCTATGATCTCTGCCACTCGAGGGCTTGTCAAGGAACAGTGTGGCTATGAAAACTGCCAATAGGTGGCTTGCCAAGGAGCAGTTAGCCTAGGATAACTGCCACTAGGAGGCTTGCCAAGGAAAATTGTGGCTAGGATAACTGCCAATAGGTGGCTTGCCAAGGAGCAGTAAGCCTAGGATAACTGCCACTAGGAGGCTTGCCAAGGAAAATTGTGGCTAGGATAACTGCCACAAGGAGGATTGCCAAGGAACAGTGTGGCTAGAATAGCTGTCACTAGGAGGCTTGACAAGGAACTGTGTGGCAAGGATATTAACTGCCACTAGGAGGCTTGCCAAGGAACAGTGTGGCTAGGATAACTGCTAGTTCTATTGGTAAACTGCCACTAGGGGGCTTGCCAAGGAACAGTGTGGATAATATAAAACTAATAGTCCTAGTGGTAAACTTCCACTAGGAGGCTTGCGTGCACGTCGCCAGTAGGGGGCTTGCCAAGGAACAGTGTGGCTAGGATGACTGACAGTCGGTGGCTTGCCAAAGAACAGTGTGGCTAGGATAAAACTGTCACAAAGAGGCTTGCCAAGGGACAGTATGGCTAAGATAACTGCCTCTAGGGGGCTTGCCAAGGAACAGTGTGGCTAGGATTACTGCCTCTAGGAGGCTTGCCAAGGGACAGTGTGGGTAGGATCACTGCCACTTGGGGGCTTGCCAAGGAATAGTGTGGGTAGGATAACTAATAGTCCTAGTGGTTAACTGCCACTAGGAGGCTTGCCAAGGAACAGTGTGGCTAGGATAACTAATAGTCCTAGTGGTGAACTGCCACTAGGAGGCTTGCCAAGGGACAGTGTGGGTAGGATAACTAATAGTCCTAGTGGTTAACTGCCACTAGGAGGCTTGCCAAGGAACAGTGTGGCTAGGATAACTAATAGTCCTAGTGGTAAACTGCCACTAGGAGGCTTGCCAAGGAAGTGTGGCTAGGATAACTAATAGTCCTAGTGGTAAACTGCCACTAGAAAGGTTGCCAAGGAAGTGTGGCTAGGATAACTAATAGTCCTAGTGGTAAACTGCCACTAGGAGGCTTGCCAAGGAAGTGTGGCTAGGATATCTAATAGTCCTAGTGGTAAACTGCCACTAGGAGGCTTGCCAAGGAAGTGTGGCTAGGATAACTAATAGTCCTAGTGGTAAACTGCCGCTAGAAAGGTTGCCAAGGAACAGTGTGGCTAGGATAACTAATAGTCCTAGTGGTAAACTGCCACTAGGAGGCTTGCCAAGGAAGTGTGGCTAGGATAACTAATAGTCCTAGTGGTAAACTGCTGCTAGAAAGGTTGCCAAGGAACAGTGTGGCTAGGATAACTAATAGTCCTACTGTCTGAACACCATCTTTCAGAAACTGCGTTTTTCAAAATCTCACTTTTGTGAAACACTACAAGAAAAATATGACTATGTCATCTTTTTGCAATCAAAATCTCACTTTTGTGAAACACTACAAGAAAAATATGACTATGTCATCTTTTTGCAACCCAAAAGTCTTAAAAAGTGCCGCAAAAATTTTGAAAATCGGTTCACTAGTAAAATAATTATGCCCAAAAATTATTTTTAATAGGCCTTTTGCATGTGCAAGGGAGGTAATCCATACACCTGAAAATTAAAAATCAAGCAAATCTGTTGAATAATTTTAAGAGTTTGGTGCTCAGCTATGCATACAATGCAATTTTGTTTTGGTTTGGTGCATTTTAAATGGAAAATAATTAAATTAGATTTTTTTCTGGGAAAATAGTAACTTCCCTTACTGACATTTTTACAATGGAAAAAGCCCTATTCAAAATTATTTTCTGGCATAAAATTTTTATTTGTTAACCGATTTTCGAAATTTTTGTGGCACATTTTAAGACTTATGGAATGCAAAATGGTGACATGGTCATATTTTTCTTAACGGCTTTCAGAAAAGTGAGATTTTGAAAAATGCAGTTTCTAGAAGATGGTGATTAGACAGTAGTGGTAAACTGCTGCTAGAAAGGTTGCCAAGGAAGTGTGGCTAGGATAACTAATAGTCCTAGTGGTAAACTGCTGCTAGAAAGGTTGCCAAGGAACAGTGTGGCTAGGATAACTAATAGTCCTAGTGGTAAACTGCCACTAGAAAGGTTGCCAAGGAACAGTGTGGCTAGGATAACTAATAGTCCTAGTGGTAAACTGCTGCTAGAAAGGTTGCCAAGGAACAGTGTGGCTAGGATAACTAATAGTCCTAGTGGTAAACTGCCGCTAGGAGGCTTGCCAAGGAAGTGTGGCTAGGATAACTAATAGTCCTGACATGACCTAAGCTTATAACCGTTGACCTACCAACCAATGAACCAACCAACAAAAATTGGCCTTTTTCAGCTTCTGTTGATAATAAAGTTATGATAAAATGACCACTCTCGATACAACTCAAAATGTGTTGGTGTGCCATAAACCTAGCATACTAGACAATGGATCAACCATGAGGCCCTATCATTTGCCAACTAGAATTTCAGTTGGAATGTAATTATATTTATATTAACATCCAATATTCAAGAAATAAAGATGGTCATTCTCATAACTGAGAGACAAAACAACCAATTATGCAGTTAATAACATACACAAACCAAAAGTATAGATGTGTTTATTGTTTCTTCAAAGCCTTTCTTTCTTTTACCTTTTTTTTTCTTTGGAAACTGTTAATTGAGCAGGTACTCTAAATTTGTTTAAAGTCTAAGAGTTCTTTCTACCATCAGATCTACAGAATGAAACAAACATCTGACAAGCTTCAATCAAACATCATAAGCCATGAACCTTATCAATCAATCAGATTGTTACATTTTGATGGAATGAAACACAAATAGACTGTTAGCTTCTTTCCAAAAAACTTATAGTAATTTATCTTTATAATCATTGTGTTTAGAAAACAAGTCCAGGTGAAACTTATGTCCAATTGATAACATAATTTGAGATTGTGCTTTGATGCCTTATGGCACTGTAAAAAGCCTAAATAAGGCAGCAAACCAGTGACAAGTGATAATTCTGTCACCTAGTAAGCTACATGTAAATGACACTACTTTACTATGCTTTTTAATTTGAAGTTAAACGTCAAAATGCCTCATTTGATAGACCGAATAAGCCCGGACCTAATCTGCAACATAGATTAGGCCAGAGAAAATGAATTATTAGATTCTCATTCAAATTTTAGAAAATTCTGGTCTGGTTGGGTGGATTGTTATTTTTTATTTTAAGGCACCCACTTTGACTGTCTTCAAGGCCTAGTTTCTGTAAAATTATTATGATTTTTGCATTAAAAGCCACACAGATATTTAAGTCAAATAAAATCTTTACATTATCTTGACTTTTCCTTGAAATATATAATATATATATTTTTTATACCCAATTAAAAATGATTTTGGAGGCTTTTGAACATGGGGCAGGCAGGGATGAGAATCTAAAGATTAATTTTCTCTGGCAATACAAGGTAAGTGGCTAAACCACTACACCAATACATGACAGAGGATTCTTTTATCTAACGTGAATTTTCTCAGTGATTAAGGATTGTACCGACAACAAGGGAATAAAACTCATGTTGAGGGCTACATAACAATTTATGTAAAACAAACTTACTAACTAATTGTCTAAATATCGTCCATACAATTTGATGAAGTTTTTGAATAGGAATGACGCCAGTAATGTCATAAAAAAGGCGGCATCATGTTGAATTTTGATCAATTTCATGCGACGTTTTTTGGCAAGACTTTGGAATTTGCGACACTCGACTGATTAAAGCCGCATATTTAATTAAACAAGCACACAGTATGTTCTAAACTTTTATGCATATCAACACAGATACATTATGCTACACATTCAGGTATACCATTATCATCTAAAACCTACAGTGGTTATAAAGACAAGTTTTCCATAGGTACAAGATCACAAAAAAAAGAGAGCAAAACCAAAGGGGCTGGGTCTGTAATATTTTTTCGTTCAAGTGACTATATATTTTTTTCACATCAACATACTTTTTGATAGTCTTTCACTGAACAGTTTTTCGCGGAATAATATTAGCTTGCTGTGTTAAGGAGGATTAAAACAAACTAACCATAAAAGTATGATTTTCCCCAATATCTGTTAGTAATACACCTCAACCTCTTTATAACACTATTGTTTGGGTCCAATACAATTTCTGTGTTAGCTATCCAATCCGTGTTATAACGAGAGTAAGATATAGATATATAGCAAAGTTAGACCCTTTGGGGTCCATGAACGATCCTTATTATATCCAAAACCGTGCTGTAACAAACTGTGTTATAAAGAGGTCCAGGTGTACCACTTGTAGGCAAAGCAGGCACTTGATGATGATTATATAATTATACACTCATGGAAGTATAGTCTTACTGAAATGAACCCCACTTTTTATTTGCTCTGGGAAAGAAAACATGTTAAAAGTATCTTCTAAATAAAAATATGATAAATCTATCAAGCCATTTAAAATCACCTTTAGGGTCGGTGTCATAAAATGTTTAGGTAAAAAAGAATAGAGAATACTCAAATGCGAAAATTACAAACAGAAAATTCAATTTACCATCAGCAGTATAATCTATTCCAAGACATTATTCCAAGTTATAATTCCCGATAGTTTTAGCAGTATGAATGATGAGCAAACTAGTCTTAGAATGGAGTTAGAACACAGCAAGATCCGACAAAATGAGTTGTTTTTACTGAAAATAAAATCACTGAAATGCGTATTAAACCTAAGACAGATCAGCTAAAACATCAGGAAAACATGTACACCTGGACCTCTTTATAACACGGTTTGTTATAACACAGTTTTGGATATAACACTGATCATTGTTGGACCCCAATTTGACTATTTTGCTATATGTCTATACATTTTACTCTCATTATAACATGGATTGGATAGCTAACACGGACATTGGTTTGAACCCCAGCAATAGTGTTATAAAGAGGTTGAGGTATACATGTAATGAATACCCCTTTATACCCCACTTTCATATAGTAAAACTGGGGTATGCAGGGGTATAGCTACATGTATTTTTCTTATTTTTGCTCCACAACATAGATTGTGGATACTCGTTAGAACCGCCTCGTCGAGGCCGTTCTAACGTGTACCCACAATCTATGTTTTGAGCAAAAATATCATGAAGCTGATCAGCCCCTTTGTTTTCGCTACACGGATTGTACTATTCCTCTTCTTCTTAAATCTGAAATTTCAAGCTTCTAACCTTCTTCTGTGATTGTACAGCTCGGTTTTTATCAGACCTTGTCGGAACCCAAATTGTTGGTTTTCTCATACACAGGCTCAAATCATGTCTCGAAGCGCAGACAATTGGCAAGTTTAGTACCAGTCCTGCTTTAAACATTATAAAGTCTGCAACTGACAAATTTGGATCAATGTGGAATATTGTAAGCAGCCTAAACATTCAGGCTTTTAAATAGTCACAAAATGAAGCTTGATTCAATAATAACAAGCATATTTGAATGAATTAGGTACTTTTTTAGCTCACCTGAGCCGAAGGCTCATGGGGAGCTTATAGTATAGTGGTCAAGCCGGCGTCCGTCCGTGCGTGCGTCCGTCCGTCCGTTCACATTTTCAAACTTGAATATCTCTAAGACAACATGCCCAATCGTAATCAAATTTGATCTAAAGCATCATTGAGAAAGGGGAAAGGTTGCATTAGGTTTTGGGCCAGGTCGGATCAAAACTCTGGTTTCCATGGCAACAGACAGCTCCCATAGACTTACAATGGGAAAAAACATAAAAAAAATCTTCTTCTCAGAAACCACAAGGCCCAGAGCTTTCATATTTTGTGCGTAGCAATGTATAATGGTCCTCTTTATAAATCCTGCCTACCGTGCCCCTGGGGTCCATACGGGCCGCCCCGCCCCGAGGGTGTCATGGGAAAAACATAAAAAAATCTTCTCCAAAACCACAAGGCCCAAAGCTTTCATATTTTGTATGTAGCAATGTTTAGTGGTCCTCTATATAAATCCTGCCAATCATACCCCTGGAGTCAAAAATGGCCCCGCCCCGGGGGTCATTAGCTCCCATAGACTTACAATGGGAAAAACATAAAAAAAATCTTCTTCTCCGAAACCACAAGGCCCAGAGCTTTCATATTTTGTCAGCAGCAATGTATAGTGGTCCTCTTTACGTATATAAATCATGCCAACCGTGCCCCTGGGGTCCATACGGGCCCCGCCCCGGGGGTGTCATGGGAAAAACTTTTAAAAATCTTCCTCTCCGAAACCACAAGACCCAAAGCTTTCATATTTTGTGTGTAGCAATGTATAGTGGTCCTCTTTATAAATCCTGCCAACCGTGCCCCTGGGGTCCATACGGGCCCCGCCCCAGGGGGATCATGGGTAAAACATAAAAAAATCTTCTTCTCCGAAACCACAAGGCCCAGAGCTTTCATATTTTGTTTGTAGCAATGTATAGTGATCCTCATTATAAATCCTGCAAACCATGCCCCTGGGGTCCATACGGGCCCCGCCCCGGGGGCGTCATGGGAAAAACTTTAAAAAATCTTCTTCGAAACCACAGGGCCCAAAGCTTTCATATTTTGTGTGTAGCAATGTATAGTGGTCCTCTTTATAAATCCTGCCAACCCTGCCCCTGGGGTCCATATGGGCCCCGCCCAAGGGGCGTCATGGGAAAAACATAAAAAAATCTTCTTCTCCGAAACCATATGGCCCAGAGCTTTCATATGTTGTGTGGACCAATGTATAATACTCTCCTTTATTAATGCTGTCAACGGTGCCCCTGGGGTCCATACAGGCCACACCCCAGGCATGTCATTATCTACCATAGACTAATAATGGAAATATATGAAAAAATCTTCTCTGCAACAGCATGACACAAAGCTTGTATATTTGATATACAACATTGTCATTTGGAGCTCTACATAAATCCTGCCAATCTTGCCCCTGGGGTCAAATATGGCCCTACCCCGGGGGTCATTATAGGACCCTGACCTTGTTAGATGATTTTTTCAAGTGAACCAAAATGGCAGAAAAGAGGATACACAATCCAGACAAGAGCTCTTCTGCTGATGTAAGTAGGGTTTCAAGGTCACATGACCAAGATGGCCACCATACCCATATATGGTAAAAACCCCAATTACTTTGTCCAGTGACTGTACTTGTTGACTCTCAGGTGAGCGATCGTTGCCCTTGGGCTACTTGTTAAAAGATGGCATGAGCTATGCTTTTATACGTGATACTCATAAGCCTACCTACATGCAGCATATGGGCCACATCATTAATTTTTCTGGCAGCTTGAATGTCCATTTCATCACTCCAGTGTCAAAACATCTTATCTGAGCTTGTGTGTGAGAAAACCAACAATTTGGGTTCCGACAGGTCTGACACTAACCGCCCTGTACAGTCACAGAAGCAGTCTAGAAGCTTGAAATCTTGTATTTATGTAGAAGAGGGATTGTATTATCCATGTAGCGAAAACAAAGGCGCTGATCAGCTTCGCAGGTACCGTGAAGCTGATCTGTGCCTTTGTTTTCGCCCAAGCATTTTGTTCGTTTTCCCAAGCCGTGGTTCATTTTTTAAATCCCAAAGATTTCCCATATCCATAGCATTGACAGACATAGCACATTTTTACCAAAAAATGAAAAGAACTTTCTTACCGAAAAAAGAAATAACTAACTGAAATCTTTAAAATATCAGTTCCTTTAGAAACTTAGTTACAGATCGAACCACTGCCTATCACAAAGAAAATATTTTCACAGAACGACCTAAACCTCTGTACCAGGTAACTCGGGAAGAGATTATTGACCAATTCTGGAGGAATGATTACCTCTAATCGTGATCTATACCAGAAAAACAAACTATAGAAACAGGTTCTGCAAACAAAGTCTGCTCAATATCAATCCTGGTATTGATAAAGCCAACAATCTAGTTGAGTCACCCGCAATGACCCAGACTAGCAAGAACAGATTAATTTTGCTTAGTACATGTACTATACAGTCTATGTACAGAATAAAGTTTGTTTTGTATTGAGGTTTAGAGTTCCAGTCAACAATTTTCCAGTCATGTTGGGAGGGAGTCCTGCTTCTTGGGTTACTATGGTATTAACCAATACTTTAAATAGTTAATGTGTCTTGCTCAAGGACACAACAAGTGGGGATCAAACCCAGGATCTCTTGATTTCTGAGTCCAATGCTGTACAACCAGTTTCTGTACACAATAATGGAATCCAGTGTGCCTTCAGTTACAAATCTGGGCTCTTATAAATTAGATCATCACCTACAGTCTGTACCAAGCACTAAATGTCCTGAATTGACATTTTGTTGGTTCTGTCATTCTCTATACATGTAACTCATCATTTAAAAAAAAAATCATTATCAATGATTTTGTTAAGGGTACTATTAATCTTAAGGATCCTTTCCATACCAGTCCTGGCATTGCACACTGCAGAATGTGTTTAAAAATCTGTCAATGGTCGCAGATGGTAGTTTTCAAATCAACATGCTTATTTTCTGGCTTTAACATCCTCGTAAACAATTTTTCAGTCTTGTTGAGACAGAGCGACTGCTTCTTGGGTATCAACCAGTATGATGGAGAGTTAAATGTTTTTATTCAGTTTTCCATCCCTTCAAGATTATTTCAGCTCATATGAACCATATATGTATCAAACCTGACCAAATTGTTTTTATACAAAAAATATCTATGTTTGGATCAAAATCTTCTAAACAATAGCTTTCAGCAATAACGTCATCTAAAAGTACACTTTAACCTATGAGTGACCATAAACTAAACTTTTGATTTAGGGTTAAATTTTATTTGTCACTTTATGCCAGCAACTCTAAGAAGGTCAACCAATGGAAAATAATAATTTAACATCCAGATCCATAAGTCTTTTTCATAAGGTTTTTACAAAAATTGTTATATTTTTTTTACTAACGTTTATTTTTTTTTACATGTAAATAAATTCTCAAAGGCAGAGAATCATTTCTGCTAAAAGTTCCAGTTTTATAATCAGTTGTCTACCTTTAACAATGTAACACACTGACTGGCTGGGTGATTTCATGTTTATGTCCCACTCAACAGCTATGGTCATATGGAGATAGGACCTCGGTTTAAAGCCTGTGAAATCATTAAAGACCATGTCTGACTGGCCAATACTTTTTCCCAACATCTCCAGCTACAAACTTTCTGCTTTAATAGCGATGCCACAGGTTCAATGCTCTGTTAGGGCATTAATTAATATGTCATTGTCTGGGGTCTTCTATAATCTTAAGCACCACTTGAGCCGTAACATGAGAAAACGGGTCTTTTGGGTTTTTGTCCAGGTTTAACATTGACTGGGCTGTGCTTTCACAGAAAATGGACTTAAGGAGAAGAGTAATATTACAATCTGTGTAGCAAAAACAAAGGCACTGATAAGCTGTGCAGTTACTTTGTTTTGGCATAGGCCAATGATGCCCCTCATTAAAAGTATAATAAGTGTAATGAAACCATCTTACACTTCCATGAGGAAAAAGAACACAAAAACAACAAAATAAATGAATAGAAAAAAGCATTTAAGCAAGAAAAGAGATCCATTATGGTATCATATTCAGTTATAAACACCTATCCAATTACGCCCTAAACACAACTGAAGTATCATTGTGAATGAAAAACCCTGCCCAAGGTTCAAAAATGTAGACCTAAATGTTCTTTTTTTCAATGAATACAAAGAAGATAAAAAGAGACTTTCAGATCACTTATAGGCACTTAATGGAAAATGCCATGGAGGTTACAACTTATGGACATTACGCACCAGTCATTTGTAAACACTGCTCCCCCACCTACGGGGAAGGGCGGGGAATATGACTCTTCAGCTTTCATGTCCCTGCTATAAGCCCCACCCCCAGGGGGCAAACTGGAGGTCAAAACTTTGTTCTTTACCCTGCCCTTCGCAATAGAAAATCTCCCTGGGGTGAGGATCCTAATGTCAAAAACCTGTCATTTCCCCTGCACTGCGGGGAAACTTTAAAAGTAATTACCCCGCACTTTAGCACGGCTATTCCCAACCCTTCCCCGTAAGTAGGGGGGAGGGGGGGGGAAGTGGTTACAAATGACTGGTGCATTATGATTGAGTGCTCAAAATGTGAAACTTACATGAAGAATGCACTCTGAGTGCTGCAATTTTGTTTGCACTTTCATAATAGAAATATGTAGTGTCCCATTTCTAAGATATTTGCAGCATCTGACATTGACACACACTGAAGGCAAATGAGAAGCAAGTTAAACAACCGGATATGGAAATATCTAAACAAAAATCAAAAGAAAATAAAACAAGACAAGAATTGTCAAACAGTATAACAAAAGGAAAATTGACAGATAACACACAAAGTAGGGAATTGCCAAATTTTAGACAGGTCTAGTAGGGAATGACACAAACCAGATTATAGACAGTGTCAATCGAGCTGAAGATGCCAAGGCTTGAAATTTTGCACTGAGATGATTGCACTGTCTATGGTACTGAATGGCTGCACTTTTGGCGTATGTCTGATCTGTACCCTTGTTTCTTTATAGTGCAAAAGCATTACTTTCTTTCCCACCCGCTGTCTATGTTGGGACTTTAAATTTAATTGCATCGATTCTTGGTCCCTCTATTCTTACTTTACATATCAGGGTTCTTGTGTGTGTGCTGTGTGGCGGCCCTAAAAAGTCTCCCCGTACATACATTTAATGCTCTTATTTTTTCAATCCTCAGGGATTGTTATTGCAATTATGTTTCTGATCCCATCTTTTGATTGTGCCTACCTCTCTGTCGTACTTGTTCCCTTTCGTTCCTGTTGAAACCTAGCCGGATGGCTACCTTGTTGGGAAAGAGCTAGTCATTCTGCTCTTCGTATGTGTTGTCGGAAAATGTTTTGTTGGGTTTCATGTATTTTCTTTCCCACCCGCTGTCTATGTTATTTTTTCTACTGATGCAGCTCTTTATGTATCAAATTGGAGACATTATTTACACTGCCCTCTATAGGCCTGTAATAGCCTTATCATTGCAACTATATTGCCAATTAAGATCATTCAATTGAGCCGCCGCATGGGAAAACCAACAATCTGCATAGACGAAAACAAAGGCGCAGATCAGCTTCGCAGTAACTGCGAAGCTGATCACCACCTTTGTTTTCGCTATTCAGATAGTCCAGTTCCTCTTCTACTTAAATCCGAAATTTCAAGCTTCTAGCTCTTTTCTGTGACTATACAGCCGGGGTTTGTGTCAGACCTGTTCAGAAATCACATTGTTTGTTTTTCCACGAGGCAGCTCAATAATTCCTATTATCTCTCAAGTTACACCAATTCTTCAGCCATGACAATAAAATGAGCCGCCTCGTGGGAAAACCAACAATGTGGTTTCCAACCAGGTCCAACACAAACCGGGCTGTGCAGCTATAGAAGATGGCAAGAAGCTTGAAATTTCGAATTTAAGTAGAAGAGGAATTGTACTATCCGTGTAGCGAAAACAAAGGCGCTGAACAGCTTCGCGGTTACCGCGAAGCTGTTCAGCGCCTTTGTTTTCGCCTAGGCAGATTGTTTGTTTTCCCATGTGGCGGCTCAAATTACCAGGTATAGTGAACTGTTATTGCAGGGAAATCTTAATTTGAGCTGTATCATGAGAAAACCTGCTTTTGCATGAATGTCAAAACAATCACAAAGTTCACCTATATATTATGCACATTGAATAAGCTTATCAACACTTCTTAAATCTGACATTTTTAGCATCTGTGGTTGAGAAGCCTGGTTTTATATGTTTGACTTGGTCAGAAATTTCACTTCAACTTATGAAAAATTTCTCCAAATAATCAGTTGTTGAGTTAAATTGTGATGGAACCTGGGTTTAAAGTCTCATCTGAAAAACTGGAGAATGCTGGTATCAAACGCATTGCCCCTGGTTTACATGACAAATGTATTAACCACTATTAAACCACTGCAGCTTGCAGAATTAAACCCATCTTTCATCATCACTTGTGGTATAATATTGTTCCAATTATTTTATTTGTAACAGTGTCTCAATAGACTGTTGGAACGAAAGCCTCTCAGACTGGCTAAGTCTTTCCTGGGCATAGGCACCATTTTGATGGTCTTATTTGCCATTCTCATCTCATTTATATTCATGAGAAAATGTGAGAACAATTAGATTTAATGGCAAAGATAGATCATATGATAAGAATTAATTAAAACAAAATCAATATACATTATACATGTACATGACCAAATAGGTTTCATTTTTCTGAGAATTAAACTGGTGCGGCAGATTAACAGCCAATTTTACATTTATTAGCTTTTTCAGACAAAATCATCTCTAAATCACTCATTTAAATTTCGTGTTGACTAGCACACATTTACATGAAAATAATATGAGCTGCGTCATGAGAATACCAGATTTTAGCGTATGCGAAATCAAAGGCGCAGACCAGCTTCGCAGTAACTGTGAAGCTGGTCAGCGCCTTTGTTTTCGCTACATGGATAGTACCATTCTTCTTCTACTTATATCCAAAATTTCAAGCTTCTAACCTTCTTCCGAGACTGTACTGCAGTCCAGTTTGTGTCAGACCTGGTCGGAAACCCCGAAGACCGGTTTTCTCACGGCGCAGCTCACATTATTACATGATGTAGTAACCTACCCAAGTGAGCTCATGTCTACGATTTCAATGATGATGCATTTTAAAACCAGAGGACCATTGGTCCTGAGAACGCTCACCTGAAGCCTGATCTTGGAGTATTAAGTCATCATGAAATGACATTGACCTTGAATACTCACACACCTTTATTGACTTCACAAGGTGTCTGCATCTGCAAAGTTTCAGGTCTCAGGCTGCAATAGTTTCCAAACCCAGTGATTTCTGAGAAAACCATAATTTCAATTTTGATATTTAAATGACCTTGGGCAGGGCTTTTTCTCTATACAAAACTGGGTCCGGTTTCCGGTACCAAATTTTTTCCCAATTGGCTGAAAAAATTCCCAATTGACATGGAACATTCTCAAATAGCAGAAAAATCCCAATTTAAAAAGGTTAACTTTCCCAATTTTGCTAAAAATTGCACCATTTTTTCCCAAAATTGTTGTATATTTTCCCAAAATCACACAATTTTTTCCCAATATCATTGGTAACAAAAATTTCCCAAAAAGGTCAGAAAAAGCCCTGCTTTGGCCAAGGTCAACAATTGACCTTGGCCTTCATTAATTACTTACCTTCATTGACTCCATCAGTTGTCTGCATCTAGCAACTTTCAGGTCTCAGGCTGCAACAGTTTCCAAAATATCCATTGTTTTTCACCTTATCCCATGTAAAAGCCTATGTTTCCAAAATTGACCTTGCCGTAAAATAGGTTAAGGTCATCCTAGGGTATCATTTCAACAAACTATGATGGGCTGGAGTCCCAAATGCTACATACCAAGTTTCGCGTAAATCGGCCTGCCGGTTCTGGAGAAGAAGATTTTTGAGTGGTTTTTACCATAGTTGGGCATGGCGGCCATCTTGGTCATGTGACCCGAATTTCGCGATCGCGCTTTCGTTCCACCTACCCATGGACGCTCCACATAAAATTTCACTTTGATTGGCCAAGCAGTTTCAGAGAAGAAGATCTTTGAAAAGTGTGTATGGACGACAGACTGGCCAAGGTCAAGAGATGACCTTGACCTAAATTAATCACATACCTTCATCTACTCCATTGGTTGTTTGCATCCATCTACCACTTTTCAGGCCTCAGGCTGCAATAGTTTTCAAAAAATCCATAGTTTTCACTTTTTCCCATGTAAAAGCCTATGTTTCCAAAATTGACCTTGCCGTAAAATAGGTCAAGGTCATCCAAGGGTCATCATTTTATCAAACTATGATGGGCTGAAGTCCCTGATGCTACATACCAAGTTTCGTGGAAATCGGCCAGCCGGTTCTGGAGAAGAAGATTTTTGAGTGGTTTTTACCATATATGGGCGCGGCGGCCATCTTGGTCATGTGACCTGGATTTCGCAATCAAACTTTCGTCTCCCCTACCCATGGATGCTCCACATAAAATTTCACTTTGATTGGCCAAGCAGTTTCAGAGAAGATCTTTGAAAAGTGTGTATGGACGACAGACTGGCCAAGGTCAAGAGATGACCTTGACCTAAATTAATCACATACCTTCATCTAATCCATTAGTTGTTTGCATCTACCACTTTTCAGGCCTCAGGCTGCAATAGTTTTCAAAAAATCCATAGTTTTCACTTTTTCCCATGTAAAAGCCTATGTTTCCAAATTTGACCTTGCCGTAAAATAGGTCAAGGTCATCCAAAGGTCATCATTTTATCAAACTATGATGGGCTGAAGTCTCCGATGCTACATACCAAGTTTCGTGGAAATCGGCTCACCGGTTCTGGAGAAGAAGATTTTTGAGCGGTTTTTACCATATATGGGCGTGGCGGCCATCTTGGTCAAGTGACCTGTATTTCCCGATCAAACTTGAAATGCCACTACCCAAGGAGACTCAACATAAAATTTCAACTAGATCGGCCAAGCGGTTTCAGAGAAGAAGATCTTTGAAATTGTGGACGCCGGACGGACGGACGCCGAACGGACGGACGCCGGATCATGGCCATCATATAAGCTCACCTTGTGAGCCTTCGGCTCAGGTGAGGTAACAAAAACTGGTGCCAGTGTGACGTTTGGATTTGTGTGCTCTTATACTAGGCCTCTGACTTCCCCATTTTTCATCAAATGCAAATATTTCAAGGTTCAACTAGAAATTGGCTGCAAGCAAGGCTTTCAGTATACCCCCCGCAAAATTATCTGAAGCTGGCCAATAACTTCCTAAGTCAAACATGCAGAAAATTTGTCAAGGATATCTTTTCAGCATTATAATTCTTCATGTACATCCTCAGTATGCCAGTCACAAGATATTAAAACTGTATGCACTATGATCATTATTGTTTATCATGAGAAATGGTAAACCAGAGGACCAATGGTCCTGTAAACGCTCACCTGAGACCTGAGATATATACCAATAAACTTGTTTGACTAGAATGGTAATATACATGTATATAACCCCAGGGCAGGGTCAGGGCAACCTCTGGAGTCAATTTCTTTAATAAATCATAAAGATTCAGTCATTTGCAAATTTACTGCAAGTTTTGCCCTTCAAATGACATTATAACAATTTTCCCCATTCAAATGCTTAGGCAACCTAAGTTGACCTTGCCATAAAAAAAGGTCAAGGTCATCCCAGGGTCATGATTTATATAAACTTTGAAGAGCTCCATTGCTTGATGCTTCATGCCAAGTTTCACAATCATAGGCCTTCTAGTACTGGAGAAGAAGATTTTTAAGGGTTTTTGCTATTTATAGCCATGGCGGCCATCTTGGTCATGTGACCTTGACCATTTATACAAACTTTCATTCACTCTTCCTAAAAATGTTCCACAAAAAGTTTGGCTTTGATTAGCCCAGCAGTTTCAGAGAAGATGTTTGAATATTATGGTCATACACATGTATATAGCCAAGGGGCAGGGGCAGACAACCCTCTGGGCCCAAAATATTTTCATAAACATAAATCTTCTGTCCATTTGCTCATTCCTAGCAAGTTTTTTGCCATTAAATGACATTTTCCTATTCAAATGCATGGGCAGCCTAAGTTGACCATGCCTTAAAAAAGGTCAAGGTCATCCCAGGGTCATGATTTATATAAACTTTGTAGAGCTTCATTGTCTGATGCTTCATGCCAAGTTTCAAAATCATAGGCCTTCTGATTCTGAAGAAGAAGATTTTTTAGGGTTTTTGCTATTTATAGCCATGGCGGCCATCTTGGTCATGTGATCTTGACCATTTATACAAACTTTCATTCACTCTTCCTAAGAATGCTCCACATAAAAATTGGCTTTGATTGGCCAAGCAGTTTCTGAGAAGAAGATCTTTGAATATCATTGTAATATACATGTATATTGCCCCGGGGTGGGGGCAGACAGACCCCTGGGGTCCAAATTTTTTCACAATCATCATTTGCCCATTTCCTGCAAGTTTTTCCCTACAAATGACATTTTAACACTTTTCCCCATTCAAATGCATGAGCGACCTATTTTGACCTTGCCGTAAAATAAGTCAAGGTCATCCCAGGGTCATGATTTATATAAACTTTGTAGAGCTCCAGTCACTGATGCTTCACACCAAGTTTCAAAATCATTGGCCTTCTGGTTCTGGAGAAGAAGATTTTTAAAGGTTTTTTCTATTTATAGCCATGGCGGCCATCTTGGTCATGTGACCTTGACCATTTATATAAACTTTCATTCCCCATTCCCAAGGATGCTCCTCATGAAGTTTGGCTTTGATTGGCCTTGCGGTTTCAGAGAAGATGTTTGAATATTATGGTCATATACATGTATATAGCCCCGGGGCAGGGGCAGACAACCCCCCATGGGTTAAATTTTCCATTAACATTAATTTTCTGTCCATTTCCCTATTCCCAGTAAGCTTTACCCATTAAATAGCATTTTACCATTTTTTCCCATTCAAATGCATTGGCGACCTAAGTTGACCTTGCCATAAAATAGGTCAAGGTCATCCTAGGGTCATGATTTATATAAACTATGATGGGCCCTCGTCCCCGATGCTACATACCAAGTTTCATCGAAATCGGCCCACTGGTTCTGGAGAAGAAGATTTTTAAAGGTTTTTGCTATTTATAGCCATGGCAGCCATCTTGGTCATGTGACCTGGACCATTTATATAAACTTTCGTTCCCCCTTCGTAAGGATGCTCCACATGAAGTTTGGCTTTGATTGGCCAAGCGGTTTCAGAGGAGAAGATCTTTGAAATTGTGAACGACGACGACGGACGCCGACGGACGACGACGGACGACGGACGCCGGAGCATGGGTATACTATAAGCTCACCTGTGAGCCTTCGGCTTAGGTGAGCTAAAAATTGGCTAAGTAAAATGAAAGCTGTAAATTTGTCAAAAATTAACTTTTCAGCATGAAAATTATTCATGCACATCTAAAATTTATCTGGAACAAATCTACAAAGAATTTAAAAGAAACACTGAAAGCCCTAAGAGGAGCTGATTCCACAAAGTATGCACTATCACCCATTATTGTATATTAGCAATGGTAAAAATGACTATGTTGAAAAATGCTGTAAATTTGTCAAAAATTATTTTTTTCATCATTATAATTCTTCATGCACATCTTCAATATGTGTGTAAAGTATTGAAAAGAAATACTGAAAGCCCTAGGAGGAGTTCATTTCACAAAACATGCACTACCAACCATTATTGTATAAGCAATGGTCAAAAAATGGCTATGTTAAAAATTGCTGTAAATTTGTCAAAAAATTATTTTTTCAGCATTATAATTCTTCATGCACATTTTCAATATGTGTGGAACATGTCTGCAAAGTATTGAAAAGAAATACTGAAAGCCCTAGGAGAAGTTGATTTCACAAACTATGAACCACCAACCATTATTGTATATAAGCAATGATCCAAAAATGGCTATGTTGAAAAATGCTGTATATTTGTCAAAAATTATTTTTTCATCATTATAATTCTTCATGCACATCTTCAATATGTGTGGAACATGTCTGCAAAGTATTGAAAAGAAATACTGAAAGCCCTAGGAGGAGTTGATTTCACAAACTATGCACTACCAACCATTGTTGAATATGGCAATTATCGAAAATTGGCTAAGTTCAAAATTGCTGTAAATTTGTCAAAAAATTATTTTTTCATCATTATAATTCTTCATGCACATCTTCAATATGTGTGGAACATGTCTGTAAAGTATTGAAAAGAAATACTGAAAGCCCTAGGAGGAGTTCATTTCACAAAACATGCACTACCAACCATTATTGTATATAAGCAATGGTCAAAAAATGGCTATGTTAAAAATTGCTGTAAATTTGTCAAAAAATTATTTTTTCAGCATTATAATTCTTCATGCACATTTTCAATATGTGTGGAATATGTCTGCAAAGTATTGAAAAGAAATACTGAAAGCCCTAGGAGAAGTTGATTTCACAAACTATGAACCACCAACCATTATTATATATAAGCAATGATCCAAAAATGGCTATGTTGAAAAATGCTGTAAATTTGTCAAAAATTATTTTTTCATCATTATAGTTCTTCATGCACATCTTCAATATGTGTGGAACATGTCTGCAAAGTATTGAAAAGAAATACTGAAAGCCCTAGGAGGAGTTGATTTCACAAACTATGCACTACCAACCATTGTTGAATATGGCAATTATCGAAAATTGGCTAAGTTCAAAATGCTGTAAATTTGTCAAAATTCATTTTTTCAGCATAATACTTCTTCATGCATATCTTCAATATCTCTGGCACATGTCTGTAAAGTATTGAAAAGAAATACTGAAAGCCCTAGGAGGAGTTGATTTCACAAAACATGCACTACCAACCATTATTGTATAAGCAATGGTCAAAAAATGGCTATGTTAAAAATTGCTGTAAATTTGTCAAAAATTATTTTTTCATCATTATTATTCTTCATGCACATCTTCAATATATGTGGAACATGTCTGCAAAGTATTGAAAAGAAATACTGAAAGCCCAAGGAGAAGTTGATTTCACAAACTATGAATCACCAACCATTATTGTATATAAGCATTGTTCCAAAAATGGCTATGTTGAAAAATGCTGTAAATTTGTCAAAAATTATTTTTTCATCATTATAATTCTTCATGCACATTTTCAATATGTGTGGAACATGTCTGCAAAGTATTGAAAAGAAATACTGAAAGCCCTAGGAGGAGTTGATTTCACAAACTATGCACTACCAACCATTGTTGAATATGGCAATTATCGAAAATTGGCTAAGTTCAAAAAGCTGTAAATTTGTCAAAATTCATTTTTTCAGCATAATACTTCTTCATGCATATCTTCAATATCTCTGGCACATATCTGCAAAGTATCAAAAGAGAATATTGAAAGCTGTAGGAGAAGTTGATTTCACAAAGTATGCACTATTAGCACTTTGGCAAACATTCTATGTATAGGTTTAAAAAGTCCCATAACTCTTGCAAAACTGACCCTTTGGCCCGTAAATTCATATCAACTAGAAATTGGCTGCAAGCAAGGCTTTCAGTATACCCCCCGCAAAATTATCTAAGGCCAATAACTTCCTTTAAGTCAAACATGCAAAACATTTGTCAAAAATATCTTTTCAGCATTATAATCCTTCATGAAAATTCTCCGTATGTCTGACTCATGTCTGTAAGGTATTAAATAATATACTGAAAGCTCAGGGACTACAATTATTGTTGATTTCACTGTACACTGTTGATCATTATTTATCATGAGAAATGGTCAAAAATTGGCTATGCTAAAAAAAAGCTGTAAATTTGTCAAAAATAAATTATTCAGCATAAGAATTATTCATGCACATCTGAAATATCTGGAACAAGTGTGCAAAGAATTCAAATGAAACTATGAAAGCACTAGGAGGACTTGATTTCATAAAGTATGCTCTACCAGCCGTATTGTATATTAGCGATGATTGAAAAATGTCTAAGTTGAAAAATGCTGTAAATTTGTCAAAAATTATTTTTTCACCAATAAAATTATTTATGCACATCTTCAATATGTCTGTAACATGTCTGCAAAGTATTGAAAAGAATTACTGAAAGCCCCAGGAGGAGTTGGATTTCACAAAGTATGTACTATCAACCATAATTGAATATAAGCAGAAATGGTCAAAATTGGCTAAGTTTAAAAAGCTGTAAATTTGTCAAAACTAAAATTTTCAGCATAAAAATTCTTCATGCACATCTTCAACATATCTGGAACAAATCTGCAAAGAATTAAAAAGAAACAATGAAAGCCCTAGGAGGAGTTGATTTCACAAAGTATGCACTTCCAACCATTATTGTATGTAAGCAATAGTCGAAAAATGGCTAAGTTAAAAAATGCTGTAAATTTGTCAAAAACTATTTTTTCAGCATTATAATTCTTCATGCACATATTCAATATGTCTGTAACATGTCTGCAAAGTACTGAAAAGAAATACTGAAAGCCCTAGGAGGAGTTGATTTCACAAAGTATGTATGTAAGCAATAGTCGAAAAATGGCAAAGTTAAAAAATGCTGTAAATTTGTCAAAAATTATTTTTTCAGCATTATAATTCTTCATGCACATCTTCAATATGTCTGTAACATGTCTGCAAAGTACCGAAAAGAAATACTGAAAGCCCTAGGAGGAGTTGATTTCACAAAGTATGTATGTAAGCAATAGTCGAAAAATGGCAAAGTTAAAAAATGCTGTAAATTTGTCAAAAATTATTTTTTCAGCATTATAATTCTTCATGCACATCTTCAATATGTCTGTAACATGTCTGCAAAGTACTGAAAAGAAACACTGAAAGCCCTAGGAGGAGTTGATTTCACAAAGTATGCACTACCAACCATTATTGAATATAAGCAATTATAGAAAATTTGCTAAGTTAAAAATGCTGTAAATTTGTCAAAAATGATTTTTTCAGCATGACAATTGTTCATGCACATCTGCAATATATCTGAAACATATCAGCAAAATATTAAAAGGAAACATTGAAAGCTGTAAGAGGAGTTGATTTCACAAAGTATGTACTTTCAGTACTATGGCAAACATGTTATAGGAAGACTTAAAAAGTCCCATAACTCTTGCAATACTGACCCTTTGGCCCCTAAATTCATACCACACATGTATTGTCTGATGGCGCAAGTGTGGTGAAAATTTGAAACAAATCAGGCAAAAGCTACTCAAGTTATTCAGCAAAGATGTCCAAATGTTGACGGAATGACGGAATGACGGAATGACGGAATCACGGAATGACGGAATCACGGAATGACGGACAGGCTGAAAACAGTATACCCCCCTAAAACTTCGTTTTGCGGGGGGTATAAAAATGCTGTAAATTTGTCAAAAATGATTTTTTCAGCATCACAATTGTTCATGCACATCTGCAATATATCTGAAACATATCAGCAAAATATTAAAAGGAAACATTGAAAGCTGTAAGAGGAGTTGATTTCACAAAGTATGTACTTTCAGTACTAAGGCAAACATGTTATAGGAAGACTTAAAAAGTCCCATAACTCTTGCAATACTGACCCTTTGGCCCCTAAATTCATACCACACATGTATTGTCTGATGGTGCAAGTGTGGTGAAAATTTGAAACAAATCAGGCAAAAGCTACTCAAGTTATTCAGCAAAGATGTCCAAATGTTGACGGAATGACGGAATCACGGAATGACGGAATCACGGAATGACGGAATCACGGAATGACGGACAGGCTGAAAACAGTATACCCCCCTAAAACTTCGTTTTGCGGGGGGTATAAACATGTGTTGTCTAATGGTGCAGGTGTGTTGAAAATTTGAAGAACATCGGGCAAAAACTACTTAAGTTATTTATCAAAGATGTCAAAATGTTGACGGAATGACGGAATCACGGAATTACGGAATGACGGACAGGCTGAAAACAGTATACCCCCCTAAAACTTCGTTTTGCGGGGGTTATAATAATGATTTAACAGAGAAGCAACTCTTATAACTAGTAGTACCTACCATATTCAGCATGCCGTTTCCTCTCCCTCTTGCGTCTCCCCTCTGTTGTCTTGGGAACCAGATTGTCTGTTACCATGGGAACAGATGATAGCTTTGTTGCCATGACAACACTCACTTCACCCTCGGCATGGTACTTCATTGAGGACGAGTCAAATTGGGGGGCGATCTTCAAGCGTTGTAGCTTTCATGTTGGCAAACATGGATGAAGGTATGTTTCTCAGTGTTTTTGGGCATCTCAGTTTATTTCAGCATTTTCCTGAAAATGGCAGGAAAAAGATTTAATTTCAAATAGCGGCTTAATTTACATCCAAGCAAAAAACTTAAGTTTAGACTGCATCCACTTCAGTTTTGCTGCAATTGCAAGGTCTCATGGATAGGCAATACCATACAATCAGGTCAACTTTATATGATATTGCTGCACACTTTTTCCTAAAAGTTCATTTAGCAGTTTTTGTCACCAAATATACAAATATGATTTATATAGAACAAAATAAGTTTACCTGCTTAGTGCCATAAATCATAATGAAGCAATTAAACAGGTCAGTAAGACTCCCGAATCCTGATCCTTTTCCGGACGATTAAGCGAGACATTAAATTCAGATATAAAATTAATATTTGACAATAAGGAAACTAAACACAAACATTATTTTGATATGTTTCAATCCTATTAGTAATGTCCTTCGATTCAAATGACTATATATGAGCCATATCATGAGAAAACCAGATTAACAATATATAAAGCAGTATCTACATGTACATAGCTGATCAGCGCCTTCGTTCTCACTACATGGATAGTACAATCACTCTTCTACTTCAAGCTTCTAAGCCCTTTCTGTGGCTATACAGGCCAGTTTGTGTCGGACCTGGTCAAAACACCAAGACAGGTTATCTCATATACTATGACTGAAATGAGTCATTACTATTGTAAAGATCATTAAATCCCACCTGATCTGATATAAATTAAGCCAAGCCATGTTAAAACCTGTCTTATGCATTTCTGACCATGTCCGAGATGAATATAGCCGTACAATAACAGATCAGGGCTAGATCTAGTCTTGAAATTTTGCATATAGGATGTAGATAGATGGTCCTATCTTTACTTTAGTGACCTACTCAGTAAAATGTGCAGTAAGTACAGCATGGCTGCTAAACATCTTTGTTTTCTCATATGCAAAAGCCTGTTTTCTTGTGATGCAGCTAAATTACAGCCTTTATCTAGCTTTAAATGGTTCTCTTGCAACATTATAGCAGGTTGTAGGTGTAATAAAATAAGAACATTCAATGCAAATCTGTCAAAGGAATCATGGGCTATTACAAAATCATATGAGCCGCATCATGAGAAAACCGGATTTTTGCCTAAGCGAAAACAAAGGCGCAGATCAGCTTCGCGGTAACCGCGAAGCTGATCAGCGCCTTTGTTTTCGCTACTCGGATAGTACAATTCCTCTTCTACTTAAATCCGAAATTGCAAGCTTCTAGCTCTTTTCTGAGCTTGTACAGGCAGATTTGTGTCGGACCTGGTCGGAGACCCCGAAGACCGGTTTTCTCGCGTCGCGGCTCATATTGAATGCAATGAAAATTCATTACCAAAACGAAATTGGCTATTTGATCAAGATCATAGTCATCAATGATCAAATCAAAATATTTTCATATATGGGCAATACCACAAAGAAATCTTCAAAGCAATTTCAGACTGGCACTGCGTAGCAGGGTTTTCGCTGGCGCACAAAAATGTGCATTTTGACCCCTTTCTGTCTCCAATGACCCCCAGGGGACAATGATATTTCTAGTTCCTGATACTACTGTGCCCTAAATTCTAAACCGTTTTGTCAGGATGTCGCTCAGAAGCTGTCAGTAGTGGGACATTGGTCCCCGAAATTAAAACACTGAGGGAAAACCCTGCTGCGTAGCCAGACTGATCTGGTTGTGCGAAAAATACTTCGCATTAATATATGTACAGCTCTTTTCAAGTCATATTTTTCTTTCTCTCTCTCTTTTTCTCATGAATCAATATGTATGTATTTCAAATTACATTAATCATTTTATAATTAATTGACGAGATTTTAACCTTGCTTATAAGAAAATATACAAATATTTTTCTACATTTTAAACCTTAAAAATTGTATGTTAAATTATAAACTTCAAAAGAAAGTATCACCTCATGCATTAATCTTGTAAAATGTTTAATTCGCTGTGAAAACATAGCAACACAATGGTTTTGTATCAATGTTTACATAAAAATGTCAAAAGAAACCACACTGACCTAGAGGATAAGCCATTTAAAATAGGGACACCCAAAATATGTAACTGTAAATGTTTCAACTTTTTAACAGCTCTTGAATTAAATAAAAAATAATTCAAAGTTATTGGCTATCTTTTCCTTATTTTGCTAAAACAATTTGTGGGTACACATTAGTTAGATTATTGCTTAACATCCTAGTCAACATTTTTTCCGAGTCATGCCAGCGATTCCTGGATATTAACCAGTTCCCTAGAAGTCTTGCTCAAGGCCACTACAAGGCGGGGTAGGTAATAAACCTAGAAATCTCTTGCTTCTAAATCCTATACTCTACCACTAGACCACTCTGCTCCCTTTCTTTTAGTTACAAAGTGAGTTAGATATATCTTGAACATTCCCAGGTGGATATTTGTTTCACATTCAAACACTCTTTAGAAATAGTTTACACATATACATCATGGGCCACGTCATGCAAAAACCGGAATTTTGCCTATGTGAAAAGAAAGGCACAGATCAGATGTGCAGTTACTGCTGATCAGCACCTTTCTTTTCGCTACACAGATAGTACAATTCCTCTTCTTCTTACATCCGAAATTTCAAGCTTCTAACCTGGTTCTGTGACAGTGTAAAAGGCCGGTTTGTGTCAGACCTAGTCAGAAACCTGGAAGACCGGTTCTTGAGTCGCGGCTCTTTGTTATTGTACTTTCCTGATTGAAACTCATCTTGACACAATACTCTCAACCCAACAACAAAAGTATGTAACACAAGATTATCATCACAATGAAAGTATTCAAAATTTCAAACATCCTTACCAATTAACGTTCACTACAATGTATAAATCTTTAAAATTTCCTTTTTTTATTATTATTATTATTTTTTTTTTGTCTCAAAAATTGTTTCCTCCTTTGAATCTGAACACGAAACTGAAACCAAAAACACTGACAGATAAAATGTAAAGATCTTAATTACGTCACTCCAATTACATTTAATATGTTTCCTTTATCTGTTTTTGAAATCCAACAGTTATTTCACAAACCTTGGTAGTATTTTTCATTCAATAAATTACTTTTAGAACAAGTCACCCAATAAGAAAACTCATTCATAATGATCACTCATGGATTAAAATATGAGCCGCCTCGTGGGAAAACCAACAATCTACATTTGCAAAAACAAAGACGCAGATCAGCTTCGCGGTAAGCGCGAAGCTGATCAGCGCCTTTGTTTTCGCTACTCGGATAGTACAATTCCTCTTCTACTTAAATCCGAAATTTCAAGCTTCTAGCTCTTTTCTGTGGTTGTACAGGCCGGTTTGTGTCGAACCTGTTCGGAAACCACATTGTTGGTTTTCCCACGAGGTGGCTCATATACACATACCAATGAGGCTTGGTTTTTGTACTTACAGGAGAGCAAGTACAACGCAGATCCAGATCGGAGATGAGCATTTGACAGTCCAGTACTCTAATGGAGCAGTGTAACCAGAATCTACACTGTTATAGAAGCCTTCATTTCTTTTCATGCGTTCTCTAAAACAGGATAAAAATCCATTCACTTTTGGATTTTAGGGTCATCTTAATCAATATATCTCACTTTCTTTATCTTAAAAATTGCATGTTTAATTTTGTCTGGAACTCTTCTAATATTTTTTTCTAAACCTAAGTTTTTATTTTCCTCCCCTTTCAATATTATTTCACCTAAAAGGTAGCAATTCATAGGATGAGCAAAACTGTGGGTACCCAATCTTGTACAGCCACAAGCAGATCTAAGCTTGTCCATTTTGTGTGCCAAGCTGGTCTAATGCTCTAAATGTGTAAACTACCCCCACTAACCCACTCCCAAATTTGAACCCATTTTAATGACATTTTGGATCTGCCCTGCAATTCTTCAGCCTAGCTATAGAACTTGAGACTGACAAAGGAGACTGTGGCCATTTTAACTAGACTGAACTTATTGGACTTGAAGCTATGCATGAATGTTACTTCAGTAATCACATTTGTAAGTCATTTGCAAATATTTTGTTTTCATTTTAAGGATATCAAAACTGATTTCTTACTGTGATTACAGTAGTAGGAGGTAGGGGTGGATTCACTGGTGTATGTTAAACACAGATTTAGAAGTTTATTTGATCATTACATAGGTCATTAGGGGTTAACAGGTTGAGTAACACAGAAGTCTACATCTTTTACAGCGCAATGTCCTGAAGGTAGAACATCAGACTCGGAATCAAGTGTTCTGAACTTCTGAATGCCCAGGCGGGGTGCCATGTATTGTATTGTGTTGTATTGTATAGATTCTTCCATTGTTGGCCACCAGGATAATGATAATGCTTACACATATTTAAATCCTGCCAATTCCCCTTTCCCCCAGATACAACAGTTACCCGCATAATCAAACACTTTTTTGACGTCGAAATAGCCTTCTATTAGTTTCAACTGGCAGCTATTGACCCATTATGGTTTTGCAGCCAGAGAAGACTTGGATTATGACGCGGGCTGTCTGAGGTGGAGGAAAGCCAGGACACATCTTGGCTTCCTGGAATATGCCTGTGAAACCAATATGTTCAGAAGGCGACAGCCATAACATGTTACACCCTATGGGCGGTTTGCCTTTATTAAGTCAGGGTGAACATTTGTCACCAACATGACAGGCATATGTACCAGCCGGGTTTCAAACCTGCAGCCTCCTGATTGCTAAGCGAATACGCTATCCATTACACCACCACGGCTGTACCATATACATTCCATGTTGTGTCCTGAGCAAGATACATTAACTCTCCAGAGTACTGGTAAATACCAAAGATGATACCAAAGATTAAATCTGAGAGAAACCCAAAGGGAGGACTTTCTGTCTAAATTCGAATCAGTGGCCAGGGACTATGCTATGCTCTACATTGTAAACGGACTAGACTCTTGAATGAATTGAAATAAACATTTCTGAATATCGGTGGGGTGCAAATTAAAAAGTAAAAGTTTAAAATAAGGACATTTATTCACCAACGTGAAGTTCTCCGGGCAATGGAGGAAGTTCTGAATAGTTTACAGGTGACACGCCAAATGACATTATTTCACCAGTTACAAACAACAACAAAAAGGTGGCTCAGTCCGGACATGACTGAATAATTGTTGACTGGAATGTTAATCCTCAATAAAAATAAAAAAAAAACTTTTTTTTTTTCTCTCAAAGCGTATACTCTTTTTCACCTGTCCGAATTTTAGTCCTATACGAATCTAGCACTGTGCAACACAAAATTCATCATCAGTTTCTTCACTGTCATCCGATTTAATTTCTCTGACTAACACTGACCAGTATCCTACACGTACCAATTCAATCAATTTAAGTTACTTGAAGAACAAAATTTCAACAACACATTGATAATTTTGTAAAATTACTCACCTGTTTACATTCAAGCTGTCGAATTTGGTACATCCAAGGTCGATAATCTTTGTTGATAAAGTTCAATTAGCAATTTGCTAATTGGAGTTACTTCCCTTGGCAAAGTATACTGGACAGAATAGGTTATGCACAGGCAGTGACACCAGGTAGGAAATGTTTTTTTTTTCTTTCATGTTTTAATATTTCATAAGGGAAGTTTTCTGCCATATCCTCTTTCGAGGTGAGGTGTAAGAAAGCCTGGCAACGCCATTATAAAATTCTTTTCATGCTCAACTCAGGGGAGTTTCGAAAAATATTAATCCAAGACAATTTAAACAGTAAAACTGCTCCAATAACAGAAAGGGCTAAAGTTCAATTTATCCGGTCGGAATCATGACATCATCGGTCCTTCGTATGTCCTTACTGAATTCAAATCAGACAATATGAACATACAAAAAATAAAACATTTTTTTTTTTATATAAAAGCTTTGCATATATCTTTAAATAGTTATCATTTTTTTCAACACCAGGTATGAAATCCATATTTTTTTTTTTTTTTTTTTTATGGCTTAATGTCTCAGTCAACAATTGTTCAGTCAAGTCGGGATAGAATAATATTTCTAGCAAATTATGATATTATAAGACTTGACCAAATGAGCAAAAAGGCGGACAAAGAGCATTTCTGGTGACCAAAATTGTTTTTCTCACAAAAAGAGTTCTTTGCCAACCAGATCAATGTGTGACAGCATGCTATATATAGATATGCAAAGTACAAACTTGGTAAGCTGTGATATGAGTAAAGGTTGCACATATAAGCATAGTAAAACAGCCTTGGTGGGTGAGCATGCTTTCCAACGACAAAGTTTGTTGTTGTTGATTCTGCTCAGCTAATGTTATGGCGGAACATTCGAAATTCGGGGCAATTCGAAATTCGGATTAATTTATATTTCTCATAGTCTCTCTTTCTTTGTGAAGTGTTGAAAGAAGTTTTACTCCCCGTTGAAATCTGGATGTTTTCACTTTAAAATGGTATGAATATTGTATCGGGAGAACTACACATGTATGTTGTGCAACTCAGCAAGGCCACAAGCATTTATATTTGCTCATTGTTTTCTCAACACTGAACAAATGCAAATTCTTAATAAAATATAGTCCCTTAAATTTACCACAAATACAAACAAGGCAAGATAGATAATTTCAATTACCAGGAGTACTTTGGTTCTACTAACTGCTATAAATCAGGCTGTTCTGGCAGTTTGTCCAGTCTGTCGGAGGAGACTATAACCCAAGGTCCAGTCTCCATATGGCCTTAGCTGTTGGTGGGACGTTAAACTCCAAATCAACCAATAAACAATTGCACTGTTTTGGGAATAAATCCACAGCTTCAATGACATTTCATCATGAACACACGAGCTGAAGGCGTGTGACAGGTCATGACGAAAGATCACTCAAACTGCGTGTTAATTTCCAAAACCCTACACTTGAAAAAATGTATCCATGGAATTAATATAAAAGGATAGCATGAATCAAATATAACCCCACGTTTCCAAAGCAGTGCAACAAGATTTGTGACTTTCACAGGGCTTGGTCAGGAACCTATAGTGCCTGAGATAACTAACTGCATCTGAAGCTATTTTGAAAAGGCTAAAAAGCCATGAAAGAGCTAAAAACAATATTAGAATTCAATTGCATTCACTTTAATAGCATTTTTACAAATAACAAAACAACATAACAGTCGCAGCCAGATAATTGGCTCAACAAGTGAAATGACAATATCTGGATTGCATTTTACTCATTAATGCTGCAAGGATGCAGTTTGTATCAAGGACTAACAAATTATGATTTCCTTGAAACCTTGCAAATTTTTATGAGAAACTGGTATAATATTCTCCTGCAAAAACTGGTCAAAGTACACCAGTAACAGTGTGCACATGTAATCAATTATCAATCACATTTAGTGCTTATTGCCAGAGTCTTTGAATTAAGTCCATCTCTGTTCTCTTCCACGTTTGGTTAACTCTCTAAACCAGTCTCTATTATCTTGAAAGTTCCTCTAGCATTCACAGGCTGAAATAGAGATTCATAAAGTTTAAAATAAATTTCTAGCTCTGAAGTCCTATACTCTACCACTAGGGCATTGTGCTCCCTATGAACCATTTTTAATCTGTCCCAAAATAAATGAGCCGCGACGCGAGAAAACCGGTCTTCGGGGTTTCCGACCAGGTCCGACACAAACCGGCCTGTACAAGCTCAGAAAAGAGCTAGAAGCTTGAAATTTCGGATTTAAGTAGAAGAGGAATTGTACTATCCGTGTAGCGAAAACAAAGGCGCTGATCAGCTTCGCGGTTACCGCGAAGCTGATCTGCGCCTTTGTTTTCGCCTAGGCAAAAATCCGGTTTTCTCACGATGCGGCTCAAATCAAATGAATCAATATCAATTTTAGATACATGTCTAAATTTTGAAGTTATTTTCCAAAACATATTTTTCCATATATTATATTTTAGGAGTTGTAAGCAGGATTTGGCAGCACTAGTCATATACCAGAATTTTAGTTTTGGTCTCACTTATCTTAATTGTGACCCAAACATTCTCTTTAACCCTTTTAATCCTTTTCATTCTGAAAGTTTGGATGCTTTCTTACCCCTCTTGAATTTTTCACCACACTTGCAGTTCTTACAGTCTGTTCTAAGTCATCATTAAGGTGGCCAATCAGAACTCTTACATGCGGGACATGTGACCAGGCCCTGCCAAGACTGGCAGATTTACCTCCCTTGTCAGAGCTTACAACATTGTTGGTAACCTGAAAAAAAAATGTTGGTTTGCTTGTTTGAAATTGTATTGTGGTTTCACCCATTTGTGATGAATAGGCTTGCCCATTGATATCATTTGGATGAGTCCACTTTCATTCTAAGCAAACAGAATAGCCCCAGATGTGACAGTGCATTTAAATGGAGGGTCAAATTTTGGGCTATACTGTCTGCATATGTCCCATGAAAAGGATGCCTGACTTAAATGAGTTACCTGTAACATTGCAAGTGTTCAGTCGTGTCAGGACAGAGCCATTCATTGCTTCCTGGGTATTAACCATAGTTTGGCGAGTCACTGTGTCTTGCTCAAGGACACTAACCAACACCAATAAGGGTTTGAACACCAAGATCGATCGTAGGTCCACTCTCCTACGAAATGGAAATGCTACTGATCATGCTATCACACCTATTAATGAGCCTCGACGCGAGAAAACCGGTCTTCGGGGTTTCCGACCAGGTCCGACACAAACCGGCCTGTACAAGCTCAGAAAAGAGCTAGAAGCTTGAAATTTCGGATTTAAGTAGAAGAGGAATTGTACTATCCGAGTAGCGAAAACAAAGGCGCTGATCAGCTTCGCGGTTACCGCGAAGCTGATCTGCGCCTTTGATTTCGCCTAGGCAAAAATCCGGTTTTCTCACGATGCGGCTCTAATATATTAATTATATTTGCCTATGCCTTTGCCAGAATGCATTTTTCTCATTGTATTAGGTACATTGTGATTACAGATTTACCTACCAATACTGCCAATGAGAAATCTGCAGCCAAACATTTCAACTTTCTTCCTAACAGACTTATCAGCCCCTGACCTAGAAAAATAGCATAACAAGTTTGGACACTGTACATGTAGTAGGAAAACAAGTCTCGAAAGTTTTGAAGCTAGAGAAGCTAGCTCAGCCTGAAGGAATGGACTATTTGGAACTACTAGACATATCATTTAGGCAGTGAACAAACCAGTTTATGTTTTTTTTATTAGTTGCTAAACGTCTCGGTTTACAGCTATGGTCATGTTGGGACATCACCTCCATTTTATGGGACTTCTACCTGACTTTTGCAAGTCATGAAGCCCAAAATGTGTTGTTAATAGGTCACCACCAAAGTAAACATCTAAGGCTAATATGCATGGATGGTTTGGCATGAACACTTTTCCTGGTCAGTGACTGTCAGTCAAACTGTGTATCATATGCCTGTATAATGTGGCTCACATAATCTTAAAATGTAATTTCAAACAAAATTCATCTTATATGATGCTAAAATTTCAAGAGTTTATTTAAAATACTTACTCTCAGAGAAAGTTCCCCCACCCAGTATAGGATATATCACTGAGGCCACATTGTCTAATACAATCAGCTTCACTGTGCTGAAAAACTCATCACTCTACAATATACATAATTATTTTTAATTTTAATTAAGTAATTTTCTTTTGCTACTTCTTTTTTAAATTTTTTATGTCACTTTGAAGATGACTTCTCTCATGTATGAGACCTGCCAACCATAAGGTGGAGTGGGGGTGGGGGGGGGGGAGGGTTAAAAGGGAAGTATCCAGAGAAAAAAATTCAAGTGACACACCCACAAGTAGAACTTCTTGTCTCAGGGAAACGTTTTGTGCTTGAACACATACTGGACATGTTGACGAGATTGTGTCCCGAGGTTATGCTTGAAATGACAAGGTGAAATTTTGTAACTTTCAAAATACTTTTAGGAGATATGATGCATGCTTTAGAAAGTATGCCTTACTCGGACATAGTAATTGGTTAATATCTATCGAGTTTATGTAGGCATACAAGTAATTTAGGACCATGGCTCAACATACTTCAACAATATTCACAAAGACTTATTCTTGCACACCAGACAGAAATTGCCACACTTTTTGCCTGGGTGATAAAATTGCATCTCACCCAGGTGTTCTCACCCAGGCTAAAAAAATACACAAAACCTTGAAATAAACAAGATTTTGGGGGTTGTTGTGCAAGAAAAAGAATCTAATATGGTGTTCTGTTCTAGATGGAAGTTTCCAACCCTCGGGATGACCGTGCTGAGTGGAACCTCGGCGGAGCCTCGGTTCCGCTCAGCACGGTCATCCCTTGGGTTGGAAACTTCCATCTAGAACAGAACCCCATATAAGATTCTTATACTCTGACAGGTGGGCATTCTCAGAGCCATTGATTCTCTTGTGTTGAGATGTGACAGAACTTAGATACCTGTGATTGCAGACTGTGTCTAATTTCTTCAAGAACAGATAGAACATCATAGACTGTGAATGCATCTACACATCGGATATGTGACAGTGTCTTTTCAATCTATAGCAAAGAAAATATGCAATATGCATCACGCAACATGGTATGTTCATTAAAGTGTTAAAATACATAATTTTGAAACAACAGGTTTTTGTGAAACTCACTTCAATTTTATATTTTTAGGTTTTATCATTTAATCAAGGAAACAAAATGTTAAACTTGGTTTAACAATAAAGTCATAACAAAGGTAGCCAAATTACAATATGAGACTATCATTTGAGAAATCTTTTTTTTTTTTTGTTTTGTTTCTCTAGCTTAACAATTTCCCTGTTGCATTTGTAGCAAGTTTAGAATGACTTTGCACTATTTTCAAGAGCCTAACAATGTTGGGTGTTTAAGTTACCTCCTCATCCATCTGTACAGTGGCCAACTGTAGTATTCTGTGGGTTGAGAACACCCCACCAGTGTCTATATATATCACATTCTGTTTATTCTGAGCTGCTGTTACTGCCGTGGTACTGAAACATAGCTGAAAAATAGAACAATGTACTGAAACATAGCTTAAATAGATCAATGGTACTTTTTTGGGAATCTTTTTTATTGAACTTTTTTATTCATGACATGAACTGAAAATTAATATTTTTAAGACCAATTTAATAATAAAAAAGAAAAAAAAATGAAAGAAAACAACAACACACAAAAAGTCAATCTCTGAATCAATCATACATATAATCTGCATTTGGTAAAAAAGCTTTCAATGCAATACAAGAATTTCTCTTTAATGGGGACCCCAATTAAAATGATTGGCAGTTTTTTTCAATAGATCAGATAGCAGCAGTCTTAGTAATAATTAGGCCTTTGCAATTTCCCACCGAGTACCGATCCACTCTTTTTCTGCCTATCCCCAATTTTTGGGGGCTTTTCAGAATGATGTCACCACATCTAATGTTTGGGCCCTCAAAAATTAAAGATTGGTTTTGTATATGAATTTTTTAATTTACCCACTTTACCTGAGTTTTACCCACAGCTATATCTCCCGCCAGTTCTGTCACCTGACCTGTGTATAAACCACCATCTAACAAGCTGTCTATACTGAAACATTAAGATGAAATAAGTAAGCTTTAAAGAACAAGATTCCACACCCAATTGTGATTAATCTACCAGTTCAAAACAGCACATGCAATCACAGAAATGTGGGGGCTTGTAATTTAGGTTAACAGAAACAGAAGATTCTACAATATATGTTGTGCAGTACCAGAACTATGTATGAGTAAGCAAAGCTGATCAGCAGAATATTCCTGTTTTCTAAAGCATAAGAATTCGGAGAACATGAAACACTGCTGTGTAAATTCATTATACCGGTAAGTTAGAAAACAGGCAATGCTCATGGAGAATTCTAAATGAAGAAGGGCAACCCAACTATTCAGAAAAATGTATGAAAAATCAATGGCAGTTTTGGTACCTCTGACATCCTGTAGAGAGAATAGCTGTTGTCTCTACTGTGCTGTCATATAACACATCACCTGCGACTGGTACTGCTGAACATTGAGCTAACAGAACTTGAACTACGGAGGACAATTCCTATCAGAGGAAACAAAAATCAGAAAACAAGATACATGTATCATCATTTGTCTATCATATCCAAGTTATGTTTTAACAACAACAAAGTTTGACTAGTAGGCTTTCTCAATTCTGCAAAAAAAACATTGTCTGGATTACTGAATTTATAAGCCTGGGGCCAGTTGTTCAAAATTAACCACATCGTTAGTCAACGATTCGTTAAAATTTCAGATGGCAATATTACAAATAGATCTACACTGTTATGTTTTGTTGAAAAAATGCGAGAATTCTTTACAAATGCAAAGGATTCTCGCATTTTTCAACTAAAAATAACAGTGTATTTACTTATGTAGTTGGCATTTACTTAACGAGTTGTCTTAACGATGAGGTTAAGCTAGCAAAGCTTTGAACAACTGGCCCCTGGTATATATATAATTGTTTTATTATTATGTAGTTAAGTCAGTGATCTATATACAAATCTACCGTCCCTGGTTAAGTATACTGTTTACTGTTTACTGTTTCTTTGTGGGAACTGTGGAGCCCGGACGGCTCATAAATATCCCCCTCTGTAATCTTCTCTAAACAGTTTAGACTTCCGGTGTGGTATAAAGTGTTTTGCTTGTTTATTTATTTTGGATGCAAATATTGATCCTCTATAATAGTTTTCATTTATGTAATATCTATATAGGTGTTTATTTATTGAATATTGAAACTGGTATTTCTCTTCATCTGACTCGTTAATTCAACAAGATATTATATAGTTATGACTTCTGGTTTAAATCGAGATTCAGTATACAGAAGGTACAAGATGAACAAAACATAAAATTCCAACCCAGACGACAGACTGGAAAGGGAAGACAGCACAAAACATCGCAAAATATTTTTCATCATAGCACCGTAGGCTAAGGGCAAGCCATAGTGTCACATAGCCTCTTTCAGTCTTAGTCTCGAAAATATATGACATTTGAATTTTTACCTTATAAGAAATGCCTGTCAGTTGGCAAGTATCTTCTAAATCTCTTGAAATTAAGTCTGTTGTCTTTGTGGTGCCGCTTGATCGCAGTTTTTCTAGAATATCGCTTGTCAATCTTGAACAAAGTCCATCTCGCAAAACAGACATGATTCTACTTTCACTTTCATTTCAGAAATGGCGGGAAACATTGGAGTGTTACGAGTAACCGAAATTGATGCGCCGTTTCTGGACCGCCGTTTCTTACCTTTTCGTTCCTCCGTTAGTGACGCGAGCAGGTGCTGCTTCCATCTCTTCGTAGACAAAATGTACTTCAGGAATGATGTGTGTGGAAAACTTTTCAGGTGTATCTATAAAGTGCAATGCCCAAGTACTACTGCTGAAATATCAGATGATTGTGTGTCCAAGTTCGCTTCACTCGTGCGTTCAAGGGACTAATTTCTCCCCCATCCGAACCCCTGGTGAAATAATGTCATTTGGCGTGTCACCAGTAAACTATTCATATTCAGATACATCGAAAAGACGTTAAAAGAAAGCAAGTGACCTGCTACAAGTTTACCCGAACATGTAGTCATGGCACCCTCCCTGAACTGTTTCAAATCACGGCTAAATGTGTTTTGGAAAAAAAACCTATAAGTTTAGTCCCTGGTGCTACAGTCCCGGACCAAAACCAAGAGACTACTACAAGAATTCACCTGCAGAGGCTGTCTAGCCTGATCTTGGTGTCGAGGATATTTGAGTCATATGTACTTGTAAGTTATATGCCCGCTAATATGCTCTTACCTGTAAACCGTACACGGGCTTCTGTGAATGCACTAAAAATGTCGCATGTCTGGCGTGTTGACCGACAGTTCAGTTAACCCTTTATATTGGCATCTAATACTATGTTCGGACTGTGAGAGTCAAACGGAGTCACGCAAGGCTCCGACAGATCCAGGACGAGAGTGAAATAGCCAGAGACATCAAACGGTCTGTCAGGGTCCTATTTTTAAGTCCTTCCGAGGGCAAAATGTCTTTCTTCCTAATTGATTCACATAGTTAGTCAATTATTATAAAATGTCAATAGAGACTAGCCCAGAGATTAAAGTGTCCACCACTCTGGGAGAAGGTAGGTAGGTCTACATGTTTTGGGTCCGCGGCCCGATCGCGCCATACTAAAGGCGTTTAAATGATACTGATAGCTAGCACCATTGCTGGCTCTTGCAATAAAAGGGTAGTGCCAAGAAGATACACGAAGGCAGGTTCATATAATTATCGGCTCAGGAGCCATTTGAATCTGTTTCAAAACAACGCTATGTACAAGGTTTCTATTTCTATCATTTCTATTCTAAGACCATCTAAAGTGTGAAGAACAGGTTTTGGGAGATATTGATCTAAACCCGCATCACACAAAATGCATAATATCAGTACCATTACTTCTGTTTAGGTTAGCGAATTAGAGAGACGTTCACTCGGCGAATGTTAGTGTAGTGCTCATTGGTGGAGTTTCTGTTACTCAAAACATACCACCCTTGAGCAAGACACCAAGTTTAAACTCTCCAAAGTGCTGTTACGTACCCACAGTGGATCCATCCCGACATTACTGCAAAATAGTTGACTACGTAATCAAGCTACAGATATTATGACAGGGGTAGACTAAAGTACGATTGATTTTCCCGTTGCTGCCGACACAACGAAGCTGATCAGCGCCTTTGTTTTCGCTTCTCGGAATAGTATACCCTCTCTTCTTAAATCCGAAATTTCAAGTTTCTAGTCAGCTTCTGTGACTGTACAGCCTGATTTGTGAAGGACCTGTTCGGAAACCACATTGTTGGTTTTCTCACGAGACGGCTCAATAATGATTTTGATAGAGATATTCGACAGCCACATTATTTAGGTAGACGTTCTCGTCATGAGAAAACCAACAATGTGGTTTCCGGACAGGTCTGACAGAAACCGAGCTGTATAAGCACAAAAGATGGCTAGAGGCTGGGAATTTTGGATTTAGAAATTGTACTATCTGTGTAGCGAAAAGAAAGGCGCTGATCAGCTTCGCAGTTTCTGCGAAACTGATCTACTCCTTTGGTTTCGCACAGACAGATTGTTGGTTTTCTCATGAGGTGGCTTATTTTTAAATTTTAGTTTTGTTCGTCTGGATCCATTTGCTACGCCATAATCATAATACATTGTATATGCTGTCACCATCATCTTATCACAATATATCATTGTTAGCAGACACCATGGAATCTCGGTTAGATCTCTCATCTGAAAGAAACGTAAACGCTCGGGATCATACCCACGAACCTTTGCTACAAGTATTAACCTCTGCGCTGTGTAGTCTTTTCCTCCTCCCTCATGCATAACACATCTTACATAGATCACCAAAACGAAGACATGTACACTACGAATTGCACTTCCTTTGAAGTGAATAAGCATTATAGTAATTGTGATAACTTTAGATGAAAATCAGTAGTAGTAGTAAGTAGTAATCGCTATGATAACCGTTGGTTCAAACTTTATCAAAATGAACACATTTTATAAAATGGAAGCCACGTTATACAGCTTCTGCCTCACTCACTAAGTTCCGCTTTTCGCGGGGTCAGTTTTTGCTTTGCTTGGCTTTCATTTTGGAAATGTCTTCTGTGAATAATATCCGGAAAGTGGTTTGTTCCATTCGGTTCTGAGCCATACGTCAACCAAGTCAGTACAAATTCTTTCGAAGGCAACTTTTTGGGTAGTGGAGGTTTAATTGGGAATTGTTGCGGTATCTGAATATTGAGGTCAAATTTGTTTGATTTCCGAGGACTTTGTTGAATCCCTTGACTAGTTGTGACACTTTGTGGAAACGTTATTGTATGTGGATTCAGTCTTCTTGGAGATTTTGCATGAGAATTCGAAGAATATAGTAAGCTTTGTCCTTTCCCTCGCTCTCGTTTCGCATGAATAGGACATGGCGCGGCACGTATTTCCGGTAACACACTTCCGGTTTCAATCTGAACAGAGTTTGCCTTTGCGACAGTTTCAATGACGTCATCTGGGTGTGGTTCCCTCTCATCATCTGTATCTCCGGCATTCATACTTCTGGAAATAAACAACAGTAACATATTTAACATGGTCCCAAATACGAAAATGACATTTTAACGTCAAAGCAGAGCATTTGGGAAGTTTCTCCGTCAAACTCCTGATTCAATAACGTGGATCAGAAGTCAAAGTTACCGTTAAAACTATCGTTCATATCCGCGTCTTACTGTTTCACGGGAATTTTAGCACCAGTTTCAGTTCTGTGGTACCTTGCACTGTATATCCATCCTTTGGCCACGTAAGGAACAGCGGAAAGCAAACAAAACTGACGACGTCGACTCTGGCACCCCATTACATCTATGGCCATTGATGACACTTTACACAGAATAGGGTTTTTGCACATCAATCCTCACTGACCATGTTTACAGTTAAGTTTATTCCAAATGTTCAGCACTAAACATGTATTTTATGCCGTGCAATAAATGTATTTTTGGTTTTTAGAATAAGAACATTTTAATTTTATAGGACGTAAACTTGTTTACGAATATGCAATTGAACAGCTTTTGTCACATATGCTTTTATCACATCGAAGCTGCAACACGTCGAAACTACATTTTAAGGCGGTCCAGCAAAGGTTTTAATCAGCTCTGACTCGGAACTTGGACAGGTCCAAAGTGTGATCAATATCCTCTAGGACCTTCTACTACTCAAATGCAAGTTAATGAATTATGTTAGTTAGGCCCAATTCGGCTGACACTCTGGAGAATCTTTTTCACCTTGTGCCATGTAATGTGACACTTTTGGACATGTCGCAGCTCATATATAATTCATATTTCGCAAATTTGGATACCCATTTCTAATTTATTGAATTCTTTGACACCATTTTCAAGTGGTCAGATAAAAGAGATATAAGAGAAACTCTGCTTAATATAAATTACCCAATTGCATGAGATATCAGTTTTATTGATATTTACTGGCAGCTTGAGGTTTATAATTTAATGCTCAATGACAAATGGATTCATCCATCATTATCATTTAGGTGGGCCCACTTTAATTACCAGGCGCGATTTTATTCCATGTTTCGATGATTTTCATCTTAGCAAACAGGATAGCCCTAGATGGGACGCCGCGTTCTGCGGCGTCACATCTAGGGTTCTTCTGTTTGCCTATGTCCCATTAAATAAAATGGCGACAGGCTAATATGAGATACACGACCCAGACCAGCACATTTGTGTCGAATCTCTGGTTACTAAGACCATCTAAGCCGTCAATAATGAGTCCGTTTATTTCTTCTTCTTCCTCTCCTTTTATTTTTAGGCGTAAACAAAAAATAGCTGTGTTTCCGCTAACACGACCGACTCTGAGTTTTTGCGCCGACCCTGCAGTTTTTATTGCCAATAAAAATAAAATAGAAATATTTTCATGCAGACCGACCCTCAACATTTGAAAAACAGACAATGATTCAAAAACTGCTATAACAATACTAGGTCAACTCGCATTCAGCTTCCTATTGGTTTTAAACTTCATCGCATGTTTGTTTCGAGTACTTATGATTAATTTTAGCACGTTTCTACCTTATTACCCATTTTCAAGAAAGAAAAAAAAAATACACAAATAATAAAAAGATTTTCTGACCTACCGACTCTACCCCGTCTTCGGCATGTTAGCGGAAACAATGCTATTTTTATTTTACGCCTTAATATAAGAGATTATAAGAAAGTAGGTTACTGTGTAGGCGAATAACGGAGAACGAACGCCAGTGACGTACACAAATAGAAAAAGAAAAATAGAAGAAAATAGGAAAAGGAAATGAAAGAGGCGAATAAAAAAAAGAGAAAAAAAAAATAAAGAGAAAAAAAAACAGTTGCCTCCAGTGAGGTTTGAACTCACGACCCCTGGTTTACGAGACCAGTGCTCTACCACTGAGCTATAGAGGCTCGATGACGTGCATTTCTTAAATACAACATTTTATAGCTTTTATCCAATACACACACACAATGTTTGATCGCAAGAAAACTTGTCTTCGGCCAATATCGACTTTGCGATCAATGGGTAATTTAATACATAAATTGCTTTCTGCTTTTCATGTCGACTTCGCATTACAACGACAATAACTTAACAAAAGAAAAATTCCAAGCAAACAATATATAGATCAGCCTGTGCAACCACAGATACTAGCTCGATCACGAGAAATATGGTCTCACTTTTCAAGAATACAAAATGTATGAAAACCATGGGTTTCTTGATGCGCGACATAATAATTTTTGGTTGGTTGGTTGAGTTTGTACTTAATACGTCCACGGTCAACAGCCAAGGTCATGTTGGGACGCAAGTTACCAGTTCCTAATGCACATTTCATTTAACATGGGTGCGGGCGTTGGGCCCGAATAGCACGTGTACATCGCGCCTTCTCGTGACGATTCTTGGGCATTAACATTGATCATTGGTTACTCTCTAAGGCAAACATGACCTCACCCCCACCTTTCGAGGCTGTGGGACTGAATGGTTGGGGCGTTTGATGAGCCAAAAATTCCTACATACTGAAGATCAGCGGCACAATAAATGTTTAACGAAAATTATAAAGAGTAAAAGGGAAGAAAATGAGAAAAACAAACAAACCTTCGTTTTTTAGTTTTTGTTCAACGATAGTCCTATTGTTTCTCTTTTTTACAATAAAAGGAAACATGTATTTCTCATGCAATAATATTTAGTTAGTGTAGCGTTATTTTTGCAAAAGGCTAGTATTCCTCGTCCCCTTCTTAAACATTACACTATTATTGAGTGTCTTTTAATTAGTTCCTGTATACGAAGTTTAAATATGTACATTGTATTTTCATTCCTGATAACTATTTTCACACGACTTGAATAAGATTTTTGACCTCGTTAACGATCCTAATTGTGCTAAAATTGTTATATCACCTTTTAAACTTCTTAAGATTTATTTAAACACTAGGAAAATTTATTCCTATTTGTATTTACCATTTATCAGGTAATGTAAATTTAAATAGCATAATTTATTAGGGGATTAACTTACACCATTGGAATTTTCAACGCATGTACGCATTTTCGAACATGTATCTCAATGCGGGGGTTGTTAAAACACTACGGTTTACGAATATACGCACACATGAATTTTAATGGTTTAACTCTAGAATGAAAGCCAATTTAAACACGCAAACTATGAATGAGCTATATTCATATGCGCCACATGCACGTACATGTATGCATGTAAGGCTGTCAATGTTACAGAGACATTTAGACGGCTTTAACATGTTTAAGCTAATAATTTTTATGTAAGGCAAGAATGGATACACCCAAGAATTGACATAATTGAACTGAAAATCTCAACCAGGACTGAAACTATTAGCCATCCCTTATACTAGTACTGAGCCTTCCCTACTGGTAGAGCGGGGTGGCCTACAGGTAGAATCCTGGGATCGAGGCCTCCGTCGCGTATGGCCCTTGAGCAAGACACTTTAGGCTCCCGACAGTACGGGCTAAATACCCAGGAAGCGATCAGGCTAAATGATAAATTGGGAGTTAAGTCATAAGCAAAAAAAAAAAAAAAAAAAAAAAAAAAAAAAAAAAAAAAAAAACACGACCTTTCCATGACCGGTCTTGTCTAATTTGGCGATCTTTCAGCTTGCCTCGCCCATCGTAACAACGAGCCCTGTTATGCATAAAAGAGCATCAGGCAAACGAAACGTTGAATATAGTATACTAAAACCTAAAACAGAAAAAACATGTTCACTTAGTTGTGACTCGGCCCTGGGCCTGAGGTTATAAAACTTTTTTCATGCTCAGCTCAGCCGAGAATCAGATTTATCCTGCTCATAAATGTTTAAATGCCAACGATTGGCATTTTAACATTTATTAGCTGGATAAATTACAGGCTTTGATTTTTTAAACATGAAATTTCAATTTATTTGGGCTATTTCAGTAATCATGAGCAGTTTAAATTTCATGCTCAGTTTTATAACCTCGGGACCATGTGACCAAAGACCGCCATAAATACTGCACACACCGTATTAGCGGCAATTTCGAACTCGGCATACAATCGTTAAACTCGGCATAATTTTTGTTCAGCTGTATTCTGGTAAGGTTAGTATTTGATTGTTTTCATTGGAACTGAGAGTCTGTCGGTAACCGTAAGTAGGTCATAAGTTAAAAGTGGTGTATAAAATATACCAGTGTTCTTCTGGTCCTACAATTCCAAGTGTAAAGTCTGGAAAATAACATTTTTCTCTTTGATGCTTCACTTTTTATACTCAATCCTGTCAAATATGCTCCATTTCGTGACTTTATAAATAAATATCAATCCTTTCACAGGCAAAAATATAAACTTAAGCCATTTTCAGTCCTTTTGTGCGTATTAAATAGATTCGATCTGATAAGTGAAAAGCGCAGCGTCTGTTTTAAAAGATGACGTGATGATACTTTGGCAATCGGATAACTCTAGTCATGACAATCGTAGAACGCTGAAATAAAAGCTATTTGGCAATCGGTGAACACGTTTTGTTTCTTGCGGTTTTCCCCAGTTTTTCTCATTTTTAGAGCCTACCATGTTTCTGTTATGACGAATAATGTAAAATAGAACAGTAATGACGACTCTGTTTTATATTCGAGTCTGTATAGGAATATGTTTTAATGAGTTGTACATGTATTCTGTTGGTAAATTCGTTTATCTCAATTGTGGCGACTTGTCCTACCGAACCCTTTTTAGGCCACTGTGTCAGCATGTCATGTGATCAATTATAAACGCATTAACGCACTATAATGGTACTACCTGTCTAGTCGTGTGGCAAGGACATTATTCGTCCCTTTTAAAGTCTTGTTTCTCAAGAGTTTTCCCATTTTCATTTTCGAGAAGACCACGTTGGCAAACATCGCGTGTCTTTAAAAATATTAAAAATGACATAACATTGTAGTTTTTATTCCATTTTACGTTCCTTTCAAGATTATTTCACTCATATAGAGACTATGAAATTCAGTAGGTGGGCTAAAACGGGAGACCCCCGGGATAGACCACCTGACAGACCCGTAAGCAGAACTTGGCTTATCCTACTTGTGACTCGAGTGAGGCTCGAACCCACAGCTGATAAACAGTAAATATTATTTTCCTTATCATTTCACAGAAACATACATTGTAGGTACTCATTTGAACTGCGGAGGCGGTTCTAACGAGTACCAACAATGTATATTTTAAATTAATTTGGCATATACAACAACAACAACTACTACTACTACTACTACTACTACTTCTCCTACTACTACTCCTACTACTCCTACTACTACTACTTCTTCTTCTACTACTACTACTACTTCTTCTACTACTACTACTACTTCTTCTACTACTACTACTACTACTAATCCTACTACTACTACTACTACTACTACTACTACTACTACTACTACTAGTAGTAGTAGTAGTACACTCAGTAGTAGTAGTAGTAGTAGTAGTAGTAGTAGTAGAAGTGTATTAGTAGAAGAAGTAGTAGTAGATGTAGAAGTAGAATAGTAGTAGAATTTAGTAGTAGTAATAGTAGTAGTAGCAGTAGTGGTTGTGGTGGTTTGTTGCGTCGCGGTAGAAGTGTTAAATATAGTAGTAGTCGTAATAGTAGTAGTAGTAGTAGTAGTAGTAGTAGTAGTAGTAGTAGTAGCCGTTGTTGTTGTAGTAGTAGTAGTAGTGATTGTGGTGGTGACAGTGGTAGTGGTCGTACACTCCAAGAAGTAGTAGCATTAGTTTTTTCCGAACACATGTACGCTCTCACATTTCCAGAGATGATACAATCCATTTTATGACGTTTGGCTTTGATAGACTTAGTTGTTTATTAGTGAACAATATTTTCAAGAACATTTGAATTGATAACGCACGACCAACGGATAACAATAAGGTATGATAAAAACATATTGTAACGGCTGCAGTGAACTTAAAACAGTGCATAAGCAGAAGAAAAACAAGAAGATGAGTTTGTCTTAAAGAAGAAAACTAGTGTTGTTGCTGTTGCTGCTGCTGCTGCTGCAGAAGAAGAAGAAGAAGAAGAAGAAGAAGAAGAAGAAGAAGAAGAAGAAGAAGAAGAAGAAGAATGAGAAGAAAATGAAGGAGGAGTAGGGGATGTACTTCTGGTTTGAAAATACCAAATTCAGCATGTCACTTTTCTCTGAGTCGTCTGATATCTGCATTCAACAACTCTTATCCTTGTTCTTAATAGTTTTGCTCAGTATTTCACCGTAATAAATATCTTTTAAGCGTAACTGCAATAATACAATAGCAAATATAAATTACCAGACGTTCTGAAGAAAAACCTCGTTTATTACAATATAAAGTATTCACAAGTAAACTGTGACAAACCATAACCTTTTAAACAGTTTCTTGTGTATCAGTTCTTTCAACATGAAAAATGTAAAACGAAGTCAATAAGCACGACTTACAACATGAAACCTTGTGCGTTTTGTCACTTAAACGGCTCATTTCAGGTTATTTTAGCTTTTCTTACATTTTGTTCGACGATTGCCATTAGCCGAGTTCAACGACTGCATTCCAATTTATCAAAAGGCGTTCCCGATTGCCATTTTGATTTTCCCCTTCATTGTTAATCCGTATATTGCTCGGCCAAACTTGCAAAGAGCGTAATGAAACTTTGGTGATGTTTTGGACAGACATTCAAATGTGTTATGCACAAAATGAAATTTAAATGTTGTAATAAATAACTAGATAATAGACATTTTGATGCCGACTTTACCTTGTAAACATTACAAAAAAGAAGGTTCAAAGTGATGTCATGGCATTGATAAATTGAAATGAAAAACACCTATTGCACAGGGCATAGACTAATTCATTCAAGATTAGCTATGTGAAGTCAATTTGTATCATACAAAGGTTATTTATTGTAAAAAGATCAATTTAAATGACTTACCAAACGCAGCTGGTCATAAAACTGTGCCGAGTTCAACGATTGTGAGCCGAGTTCGAAATTGCCGCTAATACGGTGTGATATATAGAGGATATTTACTTTTTTGAGATGAATACCAAATATATTTCATCGAGTGAGTTGAAAATTCAGATGTTTTCAAGTCACGAGATGAAATATATTTGGTATTTACCGATAAAAAGTAAATTTTCTTTTTATTTTATACAATACACGGGCATTGTCCTATTCACAAAGCAGGCGAAGAAAATGCAAAAACCAAAAATTTTTGAAAACACAAATAATTTTGGTACCACATTGTTCCTAACGTTCTAACTAAGAAAATGAATACCCACACTTTATGTTTTCGTTCGTAAATAACGGAGTTATAGGCATTTGAATTTCTGAAGTGAGGCACATTTAATGACGTCAAATGAATGGAAACGTCAGAAGTAATCCAAACTCTACAGTGAAAATATCGGCTGATATCAATCACTAGTGAAAATATCAAATTACAATATCAATTCTGCAGTGAAAATATCACTTTTATCCATTTTTGATATACATTAATTTCACTACTAAGTATAAAATAAAAAAAAACGTTTTTCATGCTCAGCTCAGCTGAGACTGAAATTTAAACTGCCCATAGATACGGAAATAACCAAAACTGATTGAAGTTTAAGGTTTAGATGTTCTGCTAATATGTGTTAAAATTTTAGCAATAATTATTGTTGGCATTTTAATATTTTCGAGCAGAGTGAATTTTAGTCTCGGCTGTGTTGAGCATGAAAAAAAATGTTTTATAACCCTGATGCCTGGAGTTCACGAGCCAATTGAGTTTACCTGATACTAACCCTTCATTCCTTCTCCACATATGAAAATATGGTGTTTCCCAGCTTAATGTCTGAAGATGATTCATTTTTCAATTTCATAAAATGTCATGTGCTGGCCGTTCTCTGGCATGAGTTGGACTTATCCGTTTTGATTCCATTAAAGCACGATCGCGACATTATGTATTTAAACTTATTTTCCATGTATTTTTGCTATGTAAATCTTTTAATTAAAGTCCAAAATTATGTGATATATGAGCAGATTTTTTTTTATTATTATTTTGAATGATTAAACTAGGTCTACAAAAATTAGGGTCACAGATGAATTGGTTGAAACGGTTCCAGGTCATATTTTCGATAATGAAAGGATTACGTATTTAACATTTTCACATTTACACAAAGGTTGGCATAATTAATGTAACTTTTTGACAAAATATGACCTAGTTTAAAACGGTATCATTAGTTCATTTTATATTTTTCAAGGTTTTGGTGAAAATTCGTCAGAGTATCAGAATTTATTATATAGCTATAAATATCAAATCATTAAAACTTAGGAATAAAAGCCGAGTAACAAGTGTGCAGATATCAGACGATATCTGCACACTTACTTGATATTGCACACTTGTTTTAAGCAAAAAATTATTTTTATGAAACATTGCCTTGAGGGTCATCGTGCAAAACTGTAAAATAGGGACGTCAACTCTTGTGACGTCATCTACATCTGACGTCGCGTGGAAAATGACGTCATACTGGGTCAAAACGTCAGTTGAAAGGATTTGTCACTTTCAGATTTAAGCAATTTAAGCCGAAACAAAGAAAAGAAAATGTCAGCAATATTGATTCAATTGCAAAATATGCTTCCGAAAAGTAACAGTGCAAAAATGATATCATCTGATATTGCACTAGTGCAAAAATGATATTATGATAAAAATGATTATGGATATTATCGCGACCTTCGTGTAGATATTTCATTTTTTACGCTAACTCTCAACAAAATATCAAATATGAGAAGCAGATATTTATAGCTATATAATAAAAGGGTTATTGCACTGATATCGGTGAATATTGTCCCTCGTTGGGATATCTACGGACGCTCGCAAGCTTGCGTCCTTCGATATCCCAACTCGGGACAATATTCACCGATATCTGTGCAATAACCCTATAATACAGTACTATTATTTTTATTTATTTTACGGTTTTTTTATTCCAGGACCCACTTGTTCAAAGCATCGTTAGCTTAACGATATCATTAAGACATAAATTTGTTAAGCAAATATAAGCTAAAGTAACAAATGCACTGTTATTTCTTGTTGAAAAAATAACAGTGTATTTGTAATATTAATGTTTGAATTTTTAACGAAACGTTAACTAACGACGTCGTTAGTTTTGAACGACTGGGCCCTGATAGAGAAATACTCACGCCTGTTTCTTATTTAGATGTACTCCACCATTTAAGTGATTGTATCCCCTTAAGTTTAGATGGTAATCAGGCAGTATTCTATACGAATCCTTAACCTTGTCAGCATCGGTATTCAAGTTCCTCGCAGCTTTCTCTTCAAGTGTTTGTAGTCGTTCAGAGAACATTGGTGGAAGTTGTTTCATATTGTTACTAGCTTCATGATAATGTACAGTGTTTAGACTAAGAACTTTGTCTTTCCTTGGCATTTGATTCTTAGATGTGAATTTTTCGAGTAAATCAGGTGTTATCCAAATATAATCACCCATCCTCTTGACATTTTGGCTTACACGGTTGTTCAAGCCCTTGTCTGCAGAATCGTCATGGAATTTTACTGTTTTGTTGGAGTTTTTCTTTATCATTTTGTAATTTGTCCTCTCTTATTAAGTTTTTCAAAGAAAAAAAAATAGAAATTGCACCTCGAATGACACAAAAGATAAGTTTATGCGTTGTAAAGCACTTAATACTACAGGGTTTGTTGTTGTTGTTTTTAATTCGTCCAGTGTGTTTTAACTTTGTTTCGATCATGGATAAGATGCAATTTACAAACACAGTTTGCGATCAAGATATATGCAAAGATATGCAATGAGTCCGTAATTTAAAACCGTTTTTTCTTCAAAACACAAAGCACTTTATTCAATTTTCTGACAGATATTAATTGAACAATTACTGCTTACAAGTTAACCAATTTTCGTTTAGTTATCATATTTGCGTGCAGCTATCACATTACATGCTCGTTTGTGCCATCTTTTATTGTGATCAATACGAACGTCTTATTACAAAATTTGTAGAATTTATTCATCAGGATAACATGTCCGTGAAATGTATACCCCTTAAACCCCACTTTTATATGCAAAACGGGTTCACAGGGACATGCCTATTTTTAGCTCACCTGAGCCGAAGGCTCACAAGGTGAGCTTATAGGATGGCCATGATCCGGCGTCCGTCCGTCCGTCGTCCACAATTTCAAAGATCTTCCTCTCTGAAACCGCTTGGCCGATCTAGTTGAAATTTTATGTGGAGCCTCCTGGGGTAGTGGCATTTCAAGTTTGATCGCGAAATCCAGGTCACATGACCAAGATGGCCGCCACGCCCATATATGGTAAAAACCCTTCAAAAATCTTCTTCTCCAGAACCGGTGGGCCGATTTCCACGAAACTTGGTATGTAGCATCGGGGACTTCAGCCCATCATAGTTTGATAAAATGTTGACCCTTGGATGACATTGACCTATCTTACGGCAAGGTCGGAAACATAGGCTTTTACATGGGAAAAAGTGAAAACTATGGATTTTTTGAAAACTATTGCAGCCTGAGGCCTGAAAAGTGGTAGATGCAAACAACTAATGGTGTAGATGAAGGTATGTAATTAATATAGGTCAAGGTCATCTCTTGACCTTGGCCAGTCTGTCGTCCATACACACTTTTCAAAGATCTTCTTCTCTGAAACTGCTTGGCCAATCAAAGTGAAATTTTATGTGGAGCATCCATGGGTAGGGGAGACGAAAGTTTGATTGCGAAATCCAGGTCACATGACCAAGATGGCCGCCACGCCCATATAATGGTAAAAACCACTCAAAAATCTTCTTCTCCAGAACCGGCAGGCCGATTTTCATGAAACTTGGTATGTAGCATTTGGGACGCCAGCCCATCATAGTTTGATCAAATGATGACCCTAGGATGACCTTGACCTATTTTACGGCAATGTCAATTTTGGAAACATAGGTTTTTACATGGGAAAAGTGAAAACTATGGATTTTTTGAAAACTGTTGCAGCCTGAGACCTGCAAACAACTAATGGAGTAGATGAAGGTATGTGATTAATTTAGGTCAAGGTCATCTCTTGACCTTGGCCAGTCTGTCGTCCATACACACTTTTCAAAGATCTTCTTCTCTGAAACTGCTTGGCCAATCAAAGTGAAATTTTATGTGGAGCGTCCATGGGTAGGGGGAACGAAAGTGTGATCGCGAAATTCGGGTCACATGACCAAGATGGCCGCCATGCCCAACTATGGTAAAAACCACTCAAAAATCTTCTTCTCCAGAACCGACTGGCTGATTTACGCGAAACTTGGTATGTAGCATTTGGGACTCCAGCCCATCATAGTTTGAAATTGTTGAAATGATGACCCTAGGATGACCTTGACCTATTTTACGGCAAGGTCAATTTTGAAACAGGCTTTTTACATGGGAAAAGGCGAAAACAATGGATATTTTGGAAACTGTTGCAGCCTGAGACCTGAAAGTTGCTAGATGCAGACAACTAATGGAGTCAATGAAGGTAAGTAATTAATGAAGGCCAAGGTCATTTGTTGACCTTGACCCAAGGTCATTTAAATATCAAAATTAAAATTATGGTTTTCTCAGAAATCACTGGGTTTGGAAACTATTGCAGCCTGAGACCTGAAACTTTGCAGATGCAGACAACTTGTGAAGTCAATAAAGGTGTGTGAGTATTCAAGGTCAATGTCATTTCATGATGACTTAATACTCCAAGATCAGGCTTCAGGTGAGCGTTCTCAGGACCAATGGTCCTCTGGTCCTTATTTTGGCCCAAAACAATGATGGGGGTACTGAGGCGGTTCTAACGTGTACCGACAATCAATTTTTGTTTATCAAAAATATTGAAAATATCCAAAATTTTCTTATGAAAGTTGCAGCCTTTTTTTCAGCTGATAATATCTCTGTATATTGCATGGGCAAGTTTTCGTAATTTCGCTGCTTAAATATTGTCTCTTTAAATCAATGTTGATGGACAAATCAATGGACATTTAATTGAGACCACTTTAAGAAATCGTTTTTCTTCCGAATTAAGACGCATACTATGTGATTATCCTTTTTCAACACCCTTATTTCAATCTTAATATGTGTAGGCATATTTACGGAAGAGCATTAGTGCCAAGTGGATTCGATTTAAGTTTCGTTTTTGCAAGTTGTTCATCTTGTAATAACAGAATAACAATCTGTTTTTACAGATTGGAAACTTGAAATTTCAGATTGACAACTTGTAAAAACAAATTCACAACTTGTTAAAACAGATTGACAACTTGAAATAAATTAACAATCTGTTTTTACAGATTGGGAACTTGAAATTTCAAATTGACAACTTGTAAAAACAAATTCACATTTTGTTAAAACAGAATGGCATCTTGAAATAACAAATTAACAATCTGTTTTTACAGATTGGGAACTTGAAATTTCAAATTGACAACTTGTTAAAACAAATTGACAACTTGTAAAAACAAATTCACTACTTGTTAAAACAGATTGACAACTTGAAATAACAAATTAACAATCTGTTTTTACAGATTGGGATTTTGAAATTTCAAATTGACAACTTGTAAAAACAAATTCACATCTTGTTAAAACAGATTGACAACTTGAAATAACAAATTAACAATCTGTTTTATACAGATTGGGAACTTGAAATTTCAAATTGACAACTTGTAAAAACAAATTCACATCTTGTTAAAACAGATTGACAACTTGAAATAACAAATTAACAATCTGTTTTTACAGATTGGGAACTTGAAATTTCAAATTGACAACTTGTTAAAACAAATTGACAACTTGTAAAAACAAATTCACAACTTGTTAAAACAGATTGACAACTTGAAATAACAAATTAACAATCTGTTTTTACAGATTGGGAACTTGAAATTTCAAATTGACAACTTGTTAAAACAAATTGACAACTTGTAAAAACAAATTCACATTTTGTTAAAACAGATTGACAACTTGAAATAACAAATTAACAATCTGTTTTACAGATTGGGAACTTGAAATTTCAAATTGACAACTTGTTAAAACAAATTGACAACTTGTAAAAACAAATTCACAACTTGTTAAAACAGATTGACAACTTGAAATAACAAATTGACAATCTGTTTTTACAGATTGGGAACTTGAAATTTCAAATTGACAACTTGTAAAAACAAATTCACATCTTGTTAAAACAGATTGACAACTTGAAATAACAAATTAACAATCTGTTTTTACAGATTGGGAACTTGAAATTTCAAATTGACAATTTGTTAAAACAAATTGACAACTTGTAAAAACAAATTCACATTTTGTTAAAACAGATTGACAACTTGAAATAACAAATTAACAATCTGTTTTTACAGATTGGGAACTTGAAATTTCAAATTGACAACTTGTTAAAACAAATTAACAACTTGTAAAAACAAATTCACAACTTGTTAAAACAGATTGACAACTTGAAATAACAAATTAACAATCTGTTTTTACAGATTGGGAATTTGAAATTTCAAATTGACAACTTGTAAAAACAAATTCACATCTTGTTAAAACAGATTGACAACTTGAAATAACAAATTAACAATCTGTTTTTACAGATTGGGAACTTGAAATTTCAAATTGGGAATCTGTTATTAAAAGTTGTTAATCTGTTATTTCAAATTATGTATCTGTTATTACAAATTAAATAATTGTTTCCAAAAACGCACGCTTGAACACACGCACGCATGCACGCACACACACACGCATACACGAAAGCGCGCGCATAAAGGACAACTCGCGTGAATAGAAAAAAAACAAACAAAACGTTTGAACATTTTAAAATTTAATGTCATTAAATGAAATGTATACTACACAAAAATAAAAACGTCACACTGTTATCTGAACCCCTGTATTGAACCCATCTTTCCTTTATAACGGAATTTACCGGGGAATAGTATATAATGTGTTTTATTTCCACTCGTTGTGGTTGTGGTTGTGGTTGACCTTGCCCTTGTGGCAGCCATCTTGAAATGACATCGCATCCGGTCGCCATCTTGGATGACGTACATCCGGTCGCCATCTTCACTGACCTCACATCCGGTAGCCATCTTGGATGACATCATATCCTGTCGCCATTTTGGTATGGCGCAATATCCGGTCCTCTGTCTTGGATGATGGCATAGAGCGTCACCCTTACCGGTATGGCGCAATATCCGGTCCTCCGTCTTGGATGATGACATAGATGACCCTCACCAAAACTGGGTCATCCATTGTTCGCCCACCCGCACCCGGTGGATCCCTAATGCGTTATTTGATACAGCTTTCATTGTTTTCCTATGCTATTTATAGCTGGGCGAGGGACACCGAGCACTCGCAGACTTCCAGGATTCCGGTGCCAAATGGGTTAAGCCTTGTTTTGACCTCCTCGGACCCTCCTCAATCCAAATCAATGGTCTGCGACACGTTCTGAGCACTCGCAGACTTCCAGGATTACGGTACCAAACGAGTTAAGCCTTGTTTTGACCTCCTGGGACCCTCCCCAATCCAAATCAATGGCCTGCGACACGTTCTGAGCACTCGCAGACTTTCAGGATTACGGTGCCAAACGAGTTAAGCCTTGTTTTGACCTCCTGGGACCCTCCCAATTCCAAATCAATGGTCTGCGACACGTTCTGAGCACTCGCAGACTTCCAGGATTCCAGTGCCAAACGAGCTAAGTATTGTTTTGACCTCCTAAAACCCACCCCAATCCAAAACAATGGTCTGCGACACGTTTCGGACACTCGCAGACTTCCAGGATTCCGGTGCCAAACGAGCTAAGTATTGTTTTGACCTCCTGAGACCCACCCCAATCCAAAGCAATGGTCTGCGACACGTTCCGGACTCTCGCAGACTTCCAGGATTCCGGTGCCAAATGGGTTAAGCCTTGTTTTGACCTCCTGACACCCTCCCCAATCCAAAGCAATGGTCTGCGACACGTTCCGGGCTCTCGCAGACTTCCAGGATTCCTGTGCCAATAGATTAAGAGCCTGATTTGACATTCTGAGATCCTATAAGACCATTTAAAACGGCTGCGAGACGTTTTGACTACTCGCAGACTTCCAGGATTCCGGTGCCAATTGTGTTTAGCTCTTTGATTCCTGCGTGTGTAAAGAGTGCTGCGTCTTGTCGTTTTCACTCCAAAACACGCCACGCTTCACTCCTCAGACCCTCCGCTTGCCTCCTAGCTCCCTCTTCATGCCTCCCCAGTTCCTCATTCTGACTTCTCGCACCCTACAAAATGGCTATTTGACACTTTTCGGTGACTGTCCTACTCAGCGAATACCCCCCCCCCCCCCCCCACGCATATTATATGGTTTATGGGCAGTTGTGTACTAAATACATTGGATCTAGGTGTATTTGGACGAAAGATAGTCAAGGATTGGTATCAACAGTTGTGACACCGGATTCTTGGAAGTTTGCAAGTAGCAAGAACTTGTTGAAGACCGCTCCAAATGGCATAAAATAGCTCCATAAACTTCAATGCGAGCTAAACACAATTGGCACCGGAATCCTGGAAGTCTGCGAGTAGACAAAACCTGTCGCAGACATTTCAAATGGTCTTATAGAAGGTCAAATCAGACTTTAACTCTATTGGCACCGGAATCCTGGAAGTCTGCGAGTAGTCAAAACGTCTCGCAGCCGTTTCAAAGGGTTTTATAGGATCTAAGAATGTCAAATCAGGCTTTTAATCTATTGGCACCGGAATCCTGGAAGTCTGCGAGAGCCCGGAACGTGTCGCAGACCATTGCTTTGGATTGGGTTGGGTGTCAGTAGGTCAAAACAAGGCTTAACCCATTTGGTACCGGAATCCTGGAAGTCTGCGAGAGCCCGGAACGTGTCGCAGACCATTGCTTTTGATTGGGGTGGGTCTCAGGAGGTCAAAACAATACTTAGCTCGTTTGGCACCGGAATCCTGGAAGTCTGCGAGTGCCCGAAACGTGTCGCAGACCATTGTTTTGGATTGGGGTGGGTCTCAGGAGGTCAAAACAATACTTAGCTCGTTTGGCACCGGAATCCTGGAAGTCTGCGAGTGCTCAGAACGTGTCGCAGACCATTGATTTGGATTGGGGTGAGTCTCAGGAGGTCAAAACAAGGCTTAACTCGTTTGGCACCGTAATCCTGAAAGTCTGCGAGTGCTCAGAACGTGTCGCAGACCATTGATTTGGATTGGGGGAGGGTCCCAGGAGGTCAAAACAAGGCTTAACCCATTTGGCACCGGAATCCTGGAAGTCTGCGAGTGCTCGGTGTCCCTCGCCCAGCTATAAATAGCATAGGAAAACAATGAAAGCTGTATCAAATAACGCATTAGGGATCCACCGGGCGCGGGTGGGCGAACAATGGATGACCCAGTTTTGGTGAGGGTGACGCTCTATGTCATCATCCAAGACGGAGGACCGGATATTGCGCCATACCGGTAAGGGTGACGCTCTATGTCATCATCCAAGACAGAGGACCGGATATTGCGCCATACCAAAATGGCGACAGGATATGATGTCATCCAAGATGGCTACCGGGTGTGAGGTCAGTGAAGATGGCGACCGGATATACGTCATCCAAGATGGCGACCGGATGTGATGTCATTTCAAGATGGCTGCCACAAGGGCAAGGTCAACCACAACCACAACCACAACGAGTGGAAATAAAACACATTATATACTACTCCCCGGTAAATTCCGTTATAAAGGAAAGATGGGTTCAATACAGTGGAACAGTGTGACGTTTTTATTTTTGTGTAGTATACATTTCATTTAATGACATTAAATTTTAAAATGTTCAAACGTTTTGTTTGTTTTTTTCTATTCACGCGAGTTGGCCTTTAAGCGCGCGCTTGCATGTGTGCGTGTGTGTGTGTGTGCATGCGTGCGTGTGTACAAGCGTGGGTAAACGAGTGTGTGCGTATTTTTGGACACAGTTATTTAATTTGTAATAACAGATACATAATTTGAAATAACAGGTTAACAACTTGTAATAACAGATTCCCAATTTGAAATTTCAAGTTCCCAATCTGTAAAAACAGATTGTTAATTTGTTATTTCAAGTTGTCAATCTGTTTTAACAAGATGTGAATTTGTTTTTACAAGTTGTCAATTTGAAATTTCAAGTTCCCAATCTGTAAAAAAGTTTGTTAATTTGTTATTTCAAGTTGTCAATCTGTTTTAACAAGTTGTGAATTTGTTTTTACAAGTTGTCAATTTGAAATTTCAAGTTCCCAATCTGTAAAAACAGATTGTTAATTTGTTATTTCAAGTTGTCAATATGTTTTAACAAGATGTGAATCTGTTTTTACAAGTTGTCAATTTGAAATTTCAAGTTCCCAATCTGTAAAAACAGATTGTTACTTTGTTATTTCAAGTTGTCAATCTGTTTTAACAAGATGTGAATCTGTTTTTACAAGTTGTCAATTTGAAATATCAAATTCCCAATCTGTAAAAACAGATTGTTAATTTGTTATTTCAAGTTGTCAATCTGTTTTAACAAGTTGTGAATTTGTTTTTACAAGTTGTCAATTTGTTTTAACAAGTTGTCAATTTGAAATTTCAAGTTCTCAATCTGTAAAAACAGATTGTTAATTTGTTATTTCAAGTTGTCAATCTGTTTTAACAAGTTGTGAATTTGTTTTTACAAGTTGTCAATTTGAAATTTCAAATTCCCAATCTGTAAAAACAGATTGTTAATTTGTTATTTCAAGTTGTCAATCTGATTTAACAAGTTGTGAATTTGGTTTTACAAGTTGTCAATTTGAAATTTCAAGTTCACGATCTGTAAAAACAGATTGATAATTTGTTATTTCAAGTTGTCAATCTGTTTTAACAAGTTGTGAATTTGTTTTAACAAGTTGTCAATTTGAAATTTCAAGTTCTCAATCTGTAAAAACAGATTGTTAAAGTTGTCAATCTGTTTTAACAAGTTGTGAATTTGTTTTTACAAGTTGTCAATTTGAAATTTCAAATTCCCAATCTGTAAAAACAGATTGTAAATTTGTTATTTCAAGTTGTCAATCTGTTTTAACAAGATGTGAGTTTGTTTTTACAAGTTGTCAATTTGAAATTTCAAAATCCCAATCTGTAAAAACAGATTGTTATTTTGTTATTTCAAGTTGTCAATCTGATTTAACAAGTTGTGAATTTGTTTTTACAAGTTGTCAATTTGTTTTAACAAGTTGTCAATTTGAAATTTCAAGTTCTCAATCTGTAAAAACAGATTGTTAATTTGTTATTTCAAGTTGTCAATCTGATTTAACAAGTTGTGAATTTGTTTTTACAAGTTGTCAATTTGTTTTAACAAGTTGTCAATTTGAAATTTCAAGTTCTCAATCTGTAAAAACAGATTGTTAATTTGTTATTTCAAGTTGCCAATCTGTTTTAACGAAATGTGAATTTGTTTTTACAAGTTGTCAATTTGAAATTTCAAGTTCCCTATCTGTAAAAACAGATTGTTATTCTGTTATTACAAGATGAACAACTTGCAAAAATGGAACTTAAATCGAATCCACTTGGCACTAATGCTCTTCCGTACATATTCCATTGAAAAATATATTTGTTTTGCCACGGCGATGTTTTAAAGAGCAGATTAGCTAAATTAACATTACAATTTTTCAAGTACCAAATGATGTGTCATTCAATAAAGGTAATCTTTCAACGGGTTACTCATGGGATAAAACGTCAGAGTCTGGGTACGATCTAGGATAGCCTGATTACCTATGCGTGAAATGCATACCCCCTTAAACCCCACTTTTATATATAGCAAAACTGGGGTATGCAGGGGTGTACCTATTTTTCTTATTTTTGCTCCAAAACATAGATTGTGGGTACTCGTTAGAACCGCCTCTATGTTTTGAGCAAAAATAAGAAAAATAAAAAAAAATAAAAAAAAAAAAAAAAATCTGAAAATTTTCAATTTTTAAAGCTCAAAACAGCTCTGTGTGATGTATGGGCAAGTTTTCATAATGCGTACTTCGTTCACGAGCCCATGGATGGTCTCCACTGGAGATATAAATCTGTGTAAAATCAGTTGCTAACACCCGACAAGTTATTCCATCCAGATTTTTGGTCACAGACGAGGGGGGGGGGGGGGGTCCAACCCCCAAAAAATCCCGAAATTACCTTTTTTTTTAGATAAAATTTTCAAATTCCAGGGGGGGGTGGTCCGGACCCCCGGTCCCCCCCTCTGGATCCGCGCATGGTTTGCTTTAAAAATAACCAATACAATCCGTGGTTAATCCATCTAAGATCAAAATGGAGCTAATACCTGTCAAGGGTATAGTTACCTGAATTTCCAACGGCAGTAAGAATTGTAGGCCATTTAGGGATAAACAACATGGGGCCAATGGCGTCAAACGTCTAGTGCTGTACCACAGGCCCCTCACATGCTTAAACTAATATAAAAATCACAAATGCAAAGGAATGTTACTAAGTCAGCATTGATCAGTTTTTGATTAGTTTAATATGTAGAAAACAATGTCCAAACAAATTTCAAGACTGCACGCTCAGGTAAACATTCCAAAGTTTTAAAAAGAAACCCACTCAAACGTTTGTAGTCCGAGATCCAAGGTCCAAATTTTTGGTTAACCCTACACGATCTTGGCCTTAAGGTTTGATGGCTTTTTTTGAAAGATATATGATAGTAGTCTATGAAACAGGTCCGTGTATAAAAATTTAGGCCGGCGAAAGTCTTCAAAATGGCCGCCATCCAAGATGGCCGCCCAAATTAGGATTTATACAGGCTTCCCGGGACAGGCTTGAGTAAAAAGCGTTTTCATTTTAGATTTTGTTACATTTAACTGCTTTCAGTGTAGATTTTCTATAAACTCAACATATGCTTTTGCATATTAAGTTGAATTAACCCAGTTTTGATGTTCTCATGCGTTACATACGTTACTATATTAATGTTACTTGCGAGAAATGAAAATATTGACTATTTGTGTTTATCTTAGTGCCATTCTTCAAAGTTTTTGAAGTGTTTATACAAAGTGTTCCTTAAAAGACTTGAGTAGCGTCTTGATAAAGCTTCTTTGGGTCGTTTATCTGCATTTGGTGGTCAGCCTCAGGTCTTTTATCACATAAATCCAGGTTCACTCTTGATCACTTAACATTGTAAACTCACATATTTTGGTAAACTCGCATATTTTGGGTCTGATCATACATACAATCAATAGCTGTTGATGATTTGTTAATAAATTATATGGATTAGAACCGCTAACTCCATTTATATAATTTTGATACCCTCAAGACGTTCCTAACTGTTACATACGTTACCTTTTTTATAATATTTCCTACAAAATTAATATATTGACTATTCTTGTTTATTTTAATGTTATTCTCTAAAGTTTTTGAACTTTTTTGTATTTAATACATTAAAAGACATGAAAAAATATCTTTATTAAGTTTGTGTGCTTTATTTGCTCCATCCATCAGCGATGGGTCTTTAAACACCACATAAATCCCGGTTTAAACTTGATCCCCAAAATATTATACACTCACATATTTGAGGTCAAACACATTGATAAAACAGCTGATGAGGTTTTATAAATTGAACATATGTAATAGAATTTTAACTCAAATGTTTTAGAGTCAAGATGTACCCAGCTGTTACATACGTTTCTTTTCTAAGGAGCCTTTAACTCGATTAACATAATTTTCATGTTCTGAAGATGTTGACAACTGTTACATTTGTCACTTTTCTTAAATGATATCTCCTACAAAATCAATATATTGACAACTGTTGTAAATGGCGTTTATATGCTCTTAGGTTTTTGAATTGGTATTATATTGATTGCATTAAACGACATGGGAGACATTTTGATCAAGACATTTTGGATGCGATATTTGCTTTGACAGTCAGCAATGGGTCTTTAAACATATAAATCCGTGGTAAACTAGATCACTTACATATTGTAAACTCAAATAGTTCGGGTCGGAACACATAAATATATTTATAAGAATCTTAAACTTGATATACAAGTACATAATTTCAATGTTCTCTACGTGTACTCAACTGTTACATACGTTACTTTTCTATAATATTCTATACAAAAGCTCCATAGGGTCACTGAGGAGGCGACTTACTGGATCAGATTTTACGGGAAAAGGGGTTTGTCTCCCATGAGTGTATTTTGTTACCTATCTGATTCAATCATTTAAATGTTGATATGCTTAACCCACCATGTCACTTTCTTTTTTGAGTGGTATTGTCTGAAATGTATATCCAAACAGCAGATGATGATGAATAAAAAGATAAAATGTATAAATATGACATCATCCATAGTTCAGATTACCTTTTTTACCCTTTAAATATTTGGAGTATTAAGAACAGATAATATGTCAAGAAACATCTGAACATGCGTTCATTATTTCGTCCCTTATGTGAAACATTCTTTGATGTAGATAACGCTGATGCAAATATTCGATAGAGCACAAGTGTCTGGCTTTTACTGCCTGTTTGTAAAGGGACATCGAAGAGGAATAATGACATTTTTTTTTTTTCCTTTGAGCGTTTTCACTGCTTCCAAACTTCTAACTTTTATCATTTATTTGTTATTAGTGCAGCTGTGTTATGTATTGCTTTGTTATGTTGCGGACCTAAACGTTTCCCTGTACATGATCCATAATGTCAGTAATATTTTTCGGCCCCTTCAAATAAAAAAGAATATTCAAAATAAAAAATGTACATTGAGAGCCATCTTCTAAACATTGTTTTAATTATCTGACCCAATTTAGGCATGTGTCTTTGATTTAGACTTCCTTTGTGTAAATTTTTGAACTTGCAGTGTATTTATCTGGCTATCGTATACAATTTATAAAGGATCACTGAGCGCAGTATGGCCCATTACTTCACCCCTTTGAGTGTGTTCACTGTTTCCAATATTTCATTCATTGCCAGAAATTGTATAATGTACCCACACTTCTCCTTTTAATTGTTTATGCCACTTCCAAAGAATATAAAGTAAAGGGGTCAAGGTACCGAAATCGTAATCCTAGCTCGTAAAAATCCATAATAACATTGACAAATACGATATATGTAGCCATACAGGCATGGATCCCCCAATAACAGGAGGTGTGATTAGGTGTTTGCGAAGGGTGAGCATCACCTGCCCATTATAATGCACCCGCCATGTCCTTATGACTGATTACAAAGCCGAGAAAATGAATATCTGGTAAGAAACGAATGTCCAGTAATTGAAAGCCTTATTAATTGTTGCCAATTGGCATAAGGTCAGTCACAAGTTTAGACGCAGCCACGCTGTAGGGATCAACAAGGTCATAGTGTCTCCCATAGAACTTTTTAAGAGTTGACACAAGCTTGGTACTGCGATATCCCCGTGACAATAATTTTGTGGTGAGTAATTTCCCCTATCAACAAAGTCTTCGTAGTTACAACAGGCTCTAGCATAGCGAACTAGCTAAGAGACATTTAACGTTTAACTTAAAAGTTAATAATCTGATAATGTTATAAATCTTTTGCAAAATTAATACAAGTTCAATTATAAAAAAAGATAAATCATAAAATTACTATAAACAGTTTAAAAATGAACAAAAATGGTCAAACTCTTGATTTTATGGGGATATACTAATAAGAGTAACATATGTAACAGTTAAGAACATCTACATTGTGTTAATAAAGAAAAAATACTCTAACACGTAACATTATATTAATAAATATATATAAAACAACAATATGTAATGTAAATAGTTAAGACCAAAGATTATATGTGATTAATACAACTAGTAGCCTCAAGTAAATGGGAATGTTTGTTTTTAAACAAAAGTTAATGAAAACAAAACCAGTTTGATCACCCAAATGTTTTATTTGTGTTGTGGGTTAACATGCCAGTCAAATAATGTTTGAGTATTTTGTTGACAGAGACATTTAACCAGATACCTTAAGCTTAACTAGCTTAACTCATATAAGCCTGGCGTCCCTTTTATGGGACATAGGCAAACAGAATAGCCCAAGATGTGACGTTGCAGAACACTGCGTCCCATCTGGGGCTATTCTGTTTGCTTAAAGAATTTTCATCGAAAGTTGAATATAATTTAAAAATTACACCTGATGCCCCTAAGAACTGAATACTCACCAGAATGATAAAGATGGGAAAATGCATTCGTCAAATATGGGTTATGGAAATGTAACTCCGTGCCAGCATGGTTCAAAACAAGGAGCACTCATTTGGGACTGACTGTTGCTATAATACTACACCAACATGGTCTTCAAAACTACACAAATTTACTTTGATTAAAATTGTCACAATCTTTTATAAAGAAAATATAATACAGACTTTCATTAACAGAAATTGGGACCATTAAACAAACAAGATTAGGCAAATAATGATTTTATATGGGATTATGGGATATCCTATGACAAGTAACATATGTAACAGTTGTCAACATCTTGAGAACATAGAGAACATTCAAATATAATCGGAGGTAAATGTGCTACGACATTTGTATTATAATTCATAAAAAATCAGCAGCTGTTGAAATTTTGTGTGTTTAGAACCCAAATGTATCATTATTCAATGTTTAAGTGATCGAGATGAACCTTTATTTATGCCTTCAAAAAACATGCTGCTGACCAACAAACGCAGAAAAAAAATATCACCAAAAAATGCTATAACAAGACACCCCTCGTGTTTTGTAAAAATATTAATGCAAAAATACACAAAACTTTAAAGAATAGCACTAAAATATACAGTAACACTGAATATTATGATTTTGTAGCATGTAACATTAATGGTGTAACGTATGTAACATGTGAGAACATCAAAATCGTGCTAAATCAAATTAATTTAAAAATGCAAATTTCTATTTTATGTTTTATTGATAAAACATAAGTAGCTGTTCATTTAATGTGTTCAAACCCAAAATATGTGAATTTATGATATTTTAGTGATCAAGTGTGAACCCGGATTTATGCGTTCAAAGACCCATTGTTGACTTAAGTGTTAAGATTAAGTATCTAAAATTGCTTTATATAGATGTTCCTTATGTCTTTCACTGCACTAAATACAAAAACACACTTAAACCTTTAAATGATACCACTCAAACAAACAGTAACAGCCAATCTATCATTGAATGGCAGATAGCGTTAAAAAGTAACGTATGTAACACATGAGAACATACAAACTGTGTTAGATAAAATTAATATGCTTCAACATATGTTGAGTTTATAGAAAACCAACACTGAATGCAGTTAAATGTAATAAAATCTAAATGAAAAAGTTTATTACACAAACCTTTACAATTCCTAATTTTGGCGGCCATCTTGGATGGCGGCCATTTTGAAGACTTTCGCCGGCCTAAATTTTTATACACGGACCTGTTTCATAGACTACTATCATATATCTTTCAAAAAAAGCCATCAAACCTTAAGGCCAAGATCGTGTAGGGTAAACCAAAATTTTGACATCTCCTGGATTTTGGATCTCGGGCTATTGACGGTAGCACTTAACATAACATAATAAACATTGAATGTTTGTGGATTTCTTATAAGTATGGCTCCGGTGGCTTATCATTCAAGAGATGTGTTGCTTCAAGATAATAATGACAGTCGTATCAAAAACGCTGTTTACATTATTACAATTAAGTCTTTTCACATAAGATTAATCAGGTTGAAAATGTTATCAAAATTTATTCAGTCTAAATTTGTTAAGCTCTCATTTATGCTTGATCGAAATGAAATTAAAAGTAAAGGAACACTCAACCGTTGGTCAATTTGGCTTCATAAATGCTATCTGATACCGGCTGAATGCCATCTGTTAGCCTGAATATAAAGTGACTGTGAAGAATCGAAATAAAAGTACAAATCATTGATGCATTTTTATGCAGAGAGGTCCCATTCATTTTATGCCGAACTTCTCAGTTTGGGTTTTAATTTTCAATATCAGGACACACAAAAAGGACACCAAATTTTAGCTACAAAAAGAGTACAACATAATTTCCTTACTGGAACGGTCAATATCAAAAGCTGCTTGGCACTATTTACGAACTGAATCACCATACTGGAACGGTCAGTATGAAATAAGCAAGGGGAAGAGTAACTACCCAGTGTTTTCGCTAATTTAGCGGGAAACACTTTTTTCTTTCTTCGTTTGCTTTTTTTTTCCATTTCTAAATGGGTAAACAACTTCAATACCAGCTCAACTGTATCGTATAGATCAGCATTAATTGATTCCAATAAGTTTTTCATCAATATTCATATTGATTTTGATGGTCTAATAACGGAGGCATGTCGCTGTCAACAAGTAAATAATAGCATCCTAGGTTACAGTCGAACCAGGATATAAATCACAGAAAATAATGGCACTGAGATATTTTGAGGTAAGCATTGATTACAAGTTGGTCATTCGCGTGTACGAGACATAATCATCGATGCTAGTGAGGGGTTAAAAGCAGACATCCAACGGGCGTTAGTAAGGTGAATATCGTCCACGGGTGTGAATGAATAAAATATCGTCCATACACGCTGGCATCCACGGGCATTTAGAATGAGTGGAATATCGTGCGCACGTCCATGGGCATTATTCATGTTATTTCAAGTAGAATATCGTTCGTACATGCGGACATCCACGGTTGTGAATTCACGTGAAGAATATCGTCCGCACACTGCTGTTATGGTGTAGAATATCATCACTAAACGCGAGTATGTACACTGGTGTGGGTGGCGGTGTAATACCGTCCATATACTTCCACGGCGGTTGGTGAGTGGAATACTGTCTGAACACGCGGACATCTACAGGCGCCAGTGGGATGAGGACGACTCTAATACTAAATAGTTTTTTTTTTGTTTTACATATATGCATATCATCTCAGAATACTACTATCTGGGCTTGAAGATATTAGAATAAACTGCAAAACACACAAACATTCACACATTAAAAAATACATCCAATTTGATTTATGTGACGTCTATGTATACATGAGACTGTGTTAAAAACGTCAGGGCTCAGTACAGTTGTTCAAAATTAACGACATCGTTAGTTAACAATTCCTTAAAATTTCGAACATGAATATTATAAATTCACTGTTATTTTTTCCTGATAAAATGTGAGAATCCTTTGCATTGCAAAGGATGGATTCTCACATGTTATCAACAAAAATAACAGCGTATTTGCTTATGTAGTCGGCATTAATTAACGAGTAGAGGTCGTAAGCCAACGAAGTTTTGAACGGGCACCCGATTTGTATGCATATTATCTATACTTAAAAATTGTTTATTTATCCGTATTTCATTTCAAATAGGGCACCGTATGTGCAAAGGGAGATAAGTTGGATTTAGAAGCAACATGTATCAGATTGCGGAAGGCAATGAAAGGTTTTGGCACAAACGAGAAAGAGATTATAGACGTCTTGGCGACACACTGCAACTACGAATTACAACTCATCAAAGATCATTACAAGACCATGTATGGACGGGTAGGTTCACCAAAACTCTATAGACTAACACAGACCATAAATGAGCCTGTGCATGAGAAAACCAACAATTTGCATAGGCGAAAACAAAGACGCAGATCAGCTTCGCGGTGACCGCGAAGCTGATCAGCGCCTTTGTTTTCGCTACAAGGATAGTACACTTCCTCTTCTTCTTAAATCCGAAATTTCAAGCGTCTAGCTTTATTGTGTGACTGTGCAGCCTGGTTTGTGTCAGACCTGGTCGGAACCCCAAATTGTTGGTTTTCTCATGCATAGGCTCAAATGTTTTGGGGCTGGCGGCTATCAACTGTTATCAGATGAAATTCCAAAAGGCTGCTGAATCACAGACAATGTAACTAATTGAACTTCGCTGACCGCTCCAATGCGATACTTCTGTTGTGGTTCTAATTGTTTTATCACATTGGAGTTGAATTCATGTGCTATTTGCAATTCCTATGTACATTTTCATATATCTAGTTATGTCCGAGTAACTGAGTGGCCACCTATTGCGAAATAGCTGCTTAAGTTCATTTTCTAACCAAGGTCTCATTTAGATAATACTAGTCTTTGTATCGACTACCCTGTTGAAAGTTGCAAAATTTCAGTTATTCTCTTTGGCTCCATGTTGCCAAATCTAAAGGGTCACTGACGAGACTTTAATTGTCTAAACCGCGGTGTGGCCCATCCCCTTTCTCATTAATATGTTCACTGCTCTTAAGGGATCTCAGTTTTAATTTTATTTACTCGCATTACGATATGCTCTCTTTGTATTAGTACCTGATTGTCAATTTAGTTTTTCCCACCTCGGTTTTGGAGTGGGATTTTCGTTCTGATTGTGTCATTTCCTCATAACTGGTCACAGCGTTGACTAGAACGTTTATAAAACCATAACACAAACTTTTAACATTGGAGTACTCTTGAGGTTTTGGATCATTTGTCTTCACATTTCGTAAGATCGGTAATTTCATATGAGGCTTCGGTCGTCAAATCTGTTGCATGATCCATCTCATTTCTGCATTATACGTGCTAGTTGCTACTGCCCTTTAAGAACTTGTCACTGTACTTAAGGAGACACCCTTTCCTTCTACAAACAAACTGACATTTGTTTTGTTCTTCTACAAACAAACTGACATTTGTTTGTTATTGCCTTCAACAAATTGGCATTTGTTTGTTATTCCCTTCAAAAATGGCATTTGTTTGTTATTCCTATCAACAAATTGACATTTATTTGTTATTCCCTTCAACAAATTGACATTTGTTTGCTATTCTCTTCAACAAATTGACATTTGTTTGTTTTTCCATTCAACAAATTGACATTTGTTTGTTATTCCTATCACTAAAGTGACGTTTGTTTGTTATTCTCTTCAACAAATTCCCTTCAACAAATTGACATTTGTTTGTTAATCCTATCACTAAATTGACATTTATTTGTTATTCCCTTCAACAAGTTGACATTTGTTTGTTATTCCTATCAACAAATTGACATTTGTTTGTTATTCCTAGCAACAAATTGACATTTATTTGTTATTCCCATCAACAAATTGACATTTATTTGTTATTCCCTTCAACAAATTGAAATTTGTTTGATATTCCCTTAAAAATTGGCATTTGTTTGTTATTCCTATCAACAAATTGACATTTGTTTCTTATTCCTATCAACAAATTTAAATTTGTTTGTTATTCCCTTCAAAAAAATGGCATTTGTTTGTTATTCCTTTCAACAAATTGACATTTGTTTGTTATTCCCATCAACAAATTGACAGTTATTTGTTATTCCCTTCAACAAGTTGACATTGTTTGTTATTCCCTTCAACAAATTGACATTTGTTTGTTATTCCTATCAACAAATTGACATTTGTTTGTTACTCCCATCAACAAATTGACATTTGTTTGTTATTCCCTTCAACAAATTGACATTTGTTTGTTATTCCCTTCAACAAATTGACATTTGTTTTTCTATTCAACAAATTGACATTTGTTTGTTATTCCTATCAACAAAGTGATGTTTGTTTGTTATTCTCTTCAACAAATTGACATTTGTTTGTTATTCCCTTCAACAAATTGACATTTGTTTGTTATTCCTATCAACAAATTGACATTTGTTTGTTAATCCCTTCAACAAATGACATTTATTTGTTATTACCTTCAACAAATTGACATTTGTTTGTTATTCCCTTCAACAAATTGACATTTGTTTTTCTATTCAACAAATTGACATTTGTTTGTTATTCCTATCAACAAAGTGATGTTTGTTTGTTATTCTCTTCAACAAATTGACATTTGTTTGTTATTCCCTTCAACAAATTGACATTTGTTTGTTATTCCTATCAACAAATTGACATTTGTTTGTTAATCCCTTTAACAAATGACATTTATTTGTTATTACCTTCAACAAATTGACATTTGTTTGTTATTCCTATCAACAAATTCTTCTGTTTGTTATTCCCTTCAACAAATTGACGTTTGTTTGTTATTCCCTTCAACAAATTGATATTTGTTTGTTATTCCTATCAACAAATTGACATTTTTTTTGTTATTCCCTTCAACAAATTGACATTTGTTTGCTATTCCTAGCAACAAATTGACATTTGTTTGTTATTCCTATCAACAAATTGACATTTATTTGTTATTGCATAACAAACCTATTTTTACTATTTTCGCTACAGCATCTTGGAAAAGACCTTCAGTCTGAGCTGAGTGGACACTTCGAGAAATTGTGTCTGTATCTACTGTTGCCAAGGCCACATTTTAGAGCATTCTGCTTACATCAGGCAATAGAGGTAATGAAGTGATAACCCTTAAATTCAGTTATGGCGTATGTCTAATAGTTCATTCATGATCAAAACCTAAATTTTCATACGAAAATGAACAAAATAGATATTGAACACTTAATTTGATAGCCGGCTCCTAAGAGAAAGAAAGAAGTTGGTACAAATCTATTCACAGCAGAAAAGCCATTTCCCATTTGTACAAAGTGCCCGGAGGGGGTACTCCCATATTAAAGCAGTACGGGTATGTGCCGCGGTTAAGCCCCTCTTTTTTGAGTTTTATTAGCTTTGAATGCACCTACTTTTTCAGTTCGATTAGCTCTAAAAGCACCCACTTTTTCTGAATGCACCCGTTTTTCCCAGTTCGATCATCTCTAAAGGTACAACTTTTACCGTTCTTTCATCTCTGAAAGCACCCACTTTTTCAGTTTGATCAGCTTCATAAGCCCCCTTCTTTTAAACCTAGGGCGGCACATACATACCCATTTTATATGTATCCCCCTTGAGACAAAGTCCCTACAAAAGGCTTGTCACAGATTTCAGATACCTGTTGCTCAATATGATATTATGGTTACTGGCCAAACACAAATTATACATAAAACTTGGAGCATCCACATTCTAAGTAAAGTACCTTCATTTTTAACCTATATCATTGCATTTGTGTAGGGTTTGGGAACAGATGAGAAGACGCTGATTGAAATTCTATGTACCAGTAGTAACCAAGAAATTGCTGAAATAAAAGAGGCGTATAAAGAAAGTAGGCATGTTTTTTATATAAAATTTTGAGCCACTGCATAAGAAAACCAACAAAATGCTTGGGCGAAAACAAAGGCGCAGATCAGCTTCGCGGTAACCGCGAAGCTGATCAGTGCCTTTGTTTTCGCTATACAGATAGTACATTGCCTCTTCTTCTTAAATCCGAAATTTCAAGCTTCTAAACTGCTTCTGTGACTGTACAGCCTGGTTTGTGTCAGACCTGGTCGGAAACCCAAATTGTTGGTTTTCTCACGCACAGGCTCAAATACAAAAATGAGAACTATGAAAAAAGATGCATGCCGATAGAACTCTATATACAGACAAGGTTTCTAATTTTAAATTGCAGTTCACTGGTATAAACACTTATCACATCAGGAAAACATGTCCGTGTAATGTATACCCCCTTGAACCCCATTTTTATATAGCAAAACTGGGGTATGCAGGGGTATACCTATTTTTCTTATTTTTGCTCCAAAACATAGATTGTGAAAACTCGTTAGAACCGCCTCGGTGAGGCGGTTCTAACGTGTACCCACAATCTAAGTTTTGAGCAAAAATAAGAAAAATATCAAAACTTTTCAGCTGAAAATTTTCAATTTTTTAAGCTCGAAAAATCTCTGTTTGTTGCATGGGCATGTTTTCGTAATGAATTAACCAAAATAGGGATATGGTCTGAGAAACCAAAAAGGGAAGATCAATCCAAAAGTGACCTTGTACAAAGAGAGCAAACACTAAAATGCAGCACATTCACAGAAGGTGACCTATCTATATTAATACTGACATCAAAATTACCGACATGGATCCACAAGAGGACTATCACCTTAGAAGAGTAAAATGTTTATTAACATCTGGGGTTACTTATGAAATGAAAAATATAATTTCTCCAAATTAAGTTGCTAATTAGATACCTGTAAAATGTTTCATTTTAGCAAATTTTAACTAAAACACCATTCACTAGCTGCAATCTTCTCCAGGATTTAAAGCCGACCTTGAAGAAGACATTAAAGGTGATACCAGTGGTGACTTTAAGCATCTGATGGTAGCAGTGGTACAGGGCAGGAGGAGTGAAGAACAGGAAGTTGATCCTGCTCAGGTGGATAAAGATGTACACAGATTACATAAGGTACAGTGGGAGCTACAGGAGACATGATGTAGTACATCAAACACATACATCATCAGGAAAAATATGAACATGCAATATATACCTTTTAAGAAAAACTGGGGTTTGCAGGGGTACACCCAATTTTCTTATATTAAATCCAAAACATACATTGTGGGTACTCGTTAGAACTGCCTCGGCCAGGCGGTTCAAACGTGTACCCACAATGTATGTTTTGAGCTAAAATATTAAAAATATTCAAAATTTTCTACTGAAAATTTGAATATTTTTATACCTGAAAAAATCTGTATATTGTATGGGCAAGATTTCGTAATGTATGTTTAAGGATGCGACAACATTGTAGAGTTGCTCAGACTACAGAGAAATTCTTAACATGTAAAACATCAGCAGAATGTTTGCATAAACTATTGCATCCATATAAGTGGAATTTCATAAAGCTTATGAATTTTCAAATAAACATGTAGAGAGTGCAGTGGCCAAGTGGAAGATTACCAGACTCCAAAGCAAGAGGTCCTGATTTGTGTCCTTTGGAAAGAAACATTAATTCTCACATAGTTACGGTATACAGTATATCCAAGAAATGTTGGCACATTCTTAACATGACTGAAACATTGTTGCCAGGACTATTAATCCAGAAAACAAACAACTATACATATAACACATACACAAATGATAGAATACATTGAATTTCCCGACAGTAATGTTGGCCCTAATGTCAGTTGCATTTTTCAGGCTGGTATTAAAAAGCTGGGGACAGATGAAGATGTGTTCACTAGCATACTTGTCAGCCGTAGCATCCCATACCTACAGAAAGTGTTTGAGGTGTACCTCCATAAACATAAACTATCTATGATTGATGTGGTGAAGAAAGAAACCAGTGGCTCACTGAAGAAGGCTTATAAAAGTATAGGTAATGCCTTAAGACACACCAAAATGTCAAACAGAAGAAATCACATGCAGAAATACTGCATAACTTCGCAGCCTGATTGCAGTTGTGTTCAGGTTTTATGTCTGAACTATTAGAGTGGGGGTCTTTCATCTGAAAAACCAGAGATGCCCATAATCAAACATAAGACCTCTGGTACAGAAGGTGGCACATACAGGCTTCTAAAACTGGTTTTGAAGTACATTTGGTTATGATTAAACATCCCGGACTCCAAGTCAACAATGTTTCAGTAATGTTGGGATGGAGCCACCATTTCCTGGTTATTAACCAGTACTGTGGGAAGCTTCAATTGTCTTGCTCAAGGATACTACACGGCGGTGTTGGGTATTGAACTAAGGACCTCTTGCTCTGGAGACCTGGCCCCGAGGTTATAAAACTTTTTTCATGCTCAACTTAGCTGAGACTAAAATTTATTCTGCTTATAAATGTTAAAATGCCAACTATTGTTGGCATTTTAACATTTATGAGCAGAATAAATTACTAGTTTTTGAATTTTGAACCTGAATTTTCCCAAATTTTTGACTATTTCAGCATTTATTAGCAGTTGAAATTTCATGCTCAGCTGAGCTGAGCTTGAAAAATGTTTTATAACCTCGGGGCCTGTACTCTACCACTATGCCACTTTGAATTCTTTTTCAGTTCAGTATATAATGACCCCGTGTGAATATTTTGCCAAACAGTTCCACAAGTGTCTGGCTGGGCCGGGAACTAAAGATGAAAGATTGATGCAACTGGTTGTCAACCACTGTGAGGTAATATACTTGTATGTCTAACTTAGTTACAATTGTTAAACTTGATGCAGTCTGAATGTTTTTAAAATGTCTTCCATGTCTGTATGAATAGATAGAGTTATCACATTTTAAGTACAAAATGCATATGTGTGGTGAACTTATTTCAACAAGACTCTGACAACATGTACAGGATCTTACACAAGTGATCATTTCATATAAGACTTATTTTAAACAAGACTATGGTGATTTAATAAATTTCAAATAAAATGACCATGAGGTTAAGATTCTGTTTATCACACGACCCTCAAGATGAATTTTTACGCTCTTTTAAATTGGACATAATGTCACTGAAAATTACATGGTTGTCAAAGACATCGTGATGATGTTACCAACTCCCTTAAAAAGTGTTAATACACGTGGTCATAATGAGCCGCTTCGTGGGAAAACCAACACTGTGGTTTCCGATCAGGTCCGACGCAAACCGACCTGTACAAGCACAGAAAAGAGCTAGAAGCTTGAAATTTCGGATTTAAGTAGAAGAGGAATTGTACTATCTGAATAGCGAAAACAAAGACGCTGATCAACTTAGCGGTTTCGTGGTTACCGCTAAGCTGATCTGCGTCTTTGTTTTCGCATATGCAGATTGGTTTTCCCATGAGGCGGCTCATATATCAATTTTTCTCATATCATGCTGTCACTGCTTTCCTTCCAGGTCGATTTAAAAGATATCGGTACCGCATATCTTCAGAAATACCATGTTGGGTTGTCTAAAGACATTCATGATGATACTAGTGGGGACTATAGAAAACTTATGGTTAGACTTACAAACATTGGATACTGACAGTTGTTTAAAACATGGTCATATACTGACAATTTCATGTTGATTTAAAAGCCACCTGTATGACAATTTAAGGATTGAAGTAACAATTGAGGTTGTAACGAGTGATAAAACATAACCGACTTTAAAAATCAGGACATGCTTCAGACAGAGCTACCATGCCCATTAGAATAGTAAAGTAAGGGCCAATGTGAGTTGATGTGAGTCTGATTTGTTAGTGCACAACTTGAGCCGCCTCGTGGGAAAACAAACAATGTGGTTTCCGACCAGGTCCGACACAAACCGGCCTGTACAGTCGCAGAAAAAAAGCTAGAAGCTTGAAATTTAAGATTTAAGTAGAAGAGGAACTGTACTATCCGAGTAGCGAAAACAAAGGCGCTGATCAGCTTCGCAGTTACCGCGAAGCTGATCTGCACCTTTGTTTTCGCATATGCAAATTGCTGGTTTTCCCATGAGGCGGCTCACTTCTTTTTAGCGCATAAACTGTGGCCTCTAACTGCAAATGGAGATGTTGATGGACTCTTTGTTCTGTAATACCCTGGTACTCCTCATGGAAACATTTCTCTCCTTTGTGGTTTAACGTCCAGGTCAACAATGTTGCAGTCATGTTGGAGTTGAATTTTGTGGGTATTAATAAGTAATATGGGGAGTTGATGTGTTTTGCTCAAGAATACACCATGGTGTTGGGTCGAACATGCAACTTATCCATCCCCTGAGTCTGACATACTAACCAAATGGAAACAATTATGAACTTCATATTCAATACATGTACATGGATGTGTATCATTGTAATGAAATAAAATTGGTAATAAAAGTGTTTTTTTTTTGTTTTTCAAACCTGTCATACCAACACTTCAAGGAATGTTTGTCATAGTGTTTGTTATCTCCCATGAAAAGATAAGCAGAGACGGCACTTATTTTTATGTCTTACACGTACCTCTAAGAATGAAGCGGTTAGGCATTGAGTTTAGATGCTGAGTAGTTTAACCACTACAAGTAAGTGATATACATCTGCTTTTTGTCTGACCTGGTAGGAAACCCTAAAGATAGGCACAATACATGTAATCTTAATATTTGAGCCGCCTCATCGGAAAACCAACAATTTTTTTGCATAGGCGAAAACAAAGACGCAGATCAGCTTCGCGGTTACCGCGAAGCTGATCAGCGCCTTTGTTTTCGCTACTCGGATTATACAATTCCTACCCTACTTAAATCCGATATTTCAAGCTTCTAGCTCTTTTCTGTGCTTGTACAGGCCGGTTTGTGTCAGACCTGTTCGGAAACCACATTGTTGGTTTTTCCACGAGGCGGCTCATTTGTTATTTATCCACAGACATGTGTTTTGGTTTTACATCCCACTCAACAGCTATGGTAACATGGAGGTGGGACCTCTATTTTAACTCTCATCTGACTGACTTGACAAGCCAGTGATCAAACCCATGACCCCTGGTTTGTAAGGCCAGTGGCTTGACCACTACACAACAAAGGCTTCTCACTATTCCTATCCACAGATACCAGTCATCTAAAGATAAAAAATCAAGCCACATGAAAAGTTGGGGCTGTCTGTCTTTCACCAGGGAATGCCCTCTTCATTATGCCAATAAGGAAATTGCAACTACATTTGAGCCGTCGCATGGGAAAACAAACAATCTGCATTGGTGAAAACAAAGACGCAGATCAGCTTCGCGGTAGCCGAGAAGCTGATCAGCCTCTTTGTTTTCGCTACACGGATAGTATAGTTCCTCTTCTACTTAAATCCGAAATTTCAAGCTATTAGCTCTTTTCCGTGACTGTACAGGTCGGTTTGTGTCGGATCTGAATGGAACCCAAATTGTTGGTTTTCTCACGCACAGGCTCATTTACTATCAATAACAAGACATCAAGAACTTGTAAATCGCTTCTTAAAAGCTTCTACTGCTTTTCCTCTGTGAGAAATTTGATTTTTCTGTTCCTTTGACATTTCAGCATAAGTCTGTTGAAACCCCTCAGGTTGAAAACATGGGTCCCAGCCAAATGTATTAGGGCCCCTTGGTTCTACTATAGTCCCTGGGGTTTTACCAATAAACAGTTCAATATTAGAGTCGGGTTCTCCGTCAGAGTAGGCAAATATACACATAGCGTTGGCTGTCTTGTCGTCAAAACCTGATAACATTCTGTGGAGACCTGAAACACAATCACAGTTTTACCTCACGGATTGCATTGTACATGTGTTTAAAATATGAGACGTCTCGTGAGAAAACCAACAATGTAGTTTCCGAACAGATCAGACACAAACCAGCCTCAGTAGCCATAGAAGATGACTAGAGGCTGGAAATTTTGGATTTAGAAAGCAAAGGAATTGTATATTCTGTGTAGTGAAAACAAAGGCACTGATCAGCTTTAGAGTTACTGCAAAGCTGATCTGCATCTTTGTTTTCACATATGCAGATTGTTGGTTTTCTCATGAGGTGGCTCATATAAATTATATGTAAAATTGCAATTTTCTGGCTCACAAAGTTTTCATTGCCTATGTGCTCAAAATCAATTGAAAATCACTCTTATAATCTTGTGTGTAGACGATTTACATCCCAGTCAAGAATATTTAAGTAATGATGAGCCAATGCTTCCTCGGTGCTTGACCAGTATTATGGGGGAATAATTTTCTTGCACAATGACAGATTTCGAACCTCAACACTACCACTACTCCTCTATGGTTTCAATGAAATATGGATTTTACTAGTTTTTTATTCATTTAACATGTTTAAGATAAAAATGTAATTATCATTTGTGCTAAGCTGTGTGGCAATTGATTTGCTAAAATTTTAGGACTGCAGGAGAAATTTTGAGTGTTATTAAGAATTAAGGAAAATCTATGTACCTGCTGGCCCAAGTTTACCCAGAAACCATTTGATATATGGACCTGGTAACCCCCCTAGGGCATTGAAACACAGACTGGTATCCTCAATTAAAACTGGTCCTTTTATATGTTCTGCGGCCAGTCTACACTTGCTCCTGGCTACATCCTCTGGTTCCCCCTGATACTCTGGTAGATCTATATCACGGCTGGTTACCTGCAGAAAAGTACTCTGCTGTTAATTCTAACCCTTTAAAATCTTCTGCTGTTATTTTTTATAAGGAATTTACATCCTAGATTATTTCAGCTCATATGAGACAGGCCAATCAGTAGGGAAAACTGAGAGAAAAACCATCTGGCACACCAGAAAGCAGAACAACTTGTTTCACATGACCCAAGTGGGGGTTGGACCTACATCAGACACACATCAGGAAAACATGTCCATGCAATATATAACCCCTTAAGCCCCACTTTTATATAGAAAAACTGGGGTTTGCAGGGGTATACCTTATTTTCTTATTTTTGATCCAAAACATACATGTTGGGTACTTGTTAGAACTGCCTCGGCCAGGCGGTTCTAACGTGTACCCACAGTGTATGTTTAGAGCTAAAATTTTAAAAATATCCAAATTTTTCTAATGAACATTTTCAATTTTTACAACTCAGGAAAAATCTGTATATAACATGGGCGTATTTTTGTAATGCAGCAGTTTGGTGATAGAAAGAATAAGCATGGCAATAAGATCAGCACTCTATACCACTCAGCCATAGGAGCTGCCATTTTGCTGCTTTTTTACTGGCCAATGCATTGTATTTTCTGTCATTTTATCTGGACCCAGTTGTTCAAAGCATCGTTAGCTTAACGATATTGTTAAGACATAAAGTTAAGCAAATATCAGCAACAGTAACAAATACACTGTTATTTTTTGTTGAAAAAAATGTGAGAATCCTTTGCAGTGCAAAGGATTCTCACATTTTTTCAACAAAAAATAACAGTGTATTTGCAGTGCAAAGGATTCTCACATTTTTTCAACAAAAAATAACAGTGTATTTGTAATATTAACGTTTGAAATTTTAACGAAACGTTAACTAACGACCTCGTTAGTTTTGAACAACTGGGCCCTGGTTTCCCGCTTACCTCCCGTGGAAAGTTCTGTCCTAGGATTTGTTTGAACTCTGCCAGCTTGTTTTTGTTCCCAGTCACCATTACAATCGGCTTCCTGTCAGCTGACATTGTGAGCAGTCTCTGGAAATATAATAAGTGAGCAGTCACCATTACAATTGGCTTCCTGTGAGCAGTCTCTGGAAATATAATAAGTGAGCAGTCACCATTACAATTGGCTTCCTGTGAGCAGTCTCTGGAAATATAATAAGTGAGCAGTCACCATTACAATTGGCTTCCTGTCAGCTGACATTGTGAGCAGTCTCTGCAAATATAATAAGTGAGCAGTCACCATTACAATTGGCTTCCTGTCAGCTGACATTGTGAGCAGTCTCTGCAAATATAATAAGTGAGCAGTCACCATTACAATTGGCTTCCTGTCAGCTGACATTGTGAGCAGTCTCTGCAAATATAATAAGTGAGCAGTCACCATTACAATTGGCTTCCTGTCAGCTGACATTGTGAGCAGTCTCTGCAAATATAATAAGTGAGCAGTCACCATTACAATCGGCTTCCTGTCAGCTGACATTGTGAGCAGTCTCTGCAAATATAATAAGTGAGCAGTCAGCCAGTCACCATTACAATTGGCTTCCTGTCAGCTGACATTGTGAGCAGTCTGAAAATATAATAAGTGAGCAGTCACCATTACAATTGGCTTCCTGTGAGCAGTCTCTGCAAATATAACAAGTGAGCAGTCACCATTACAATTGGCTTCCTGTCAGCTGACATTGTGAGCAGTCTCTGCAAATATAATAAGTGAGCAGTCACCATTACAATTGGCTTCCTGTCAGCTGACATTGTGAGCAGTCTCTGCAAATATAATAAGTGAGCAGTCACCATTACAATTGGCTTCCTGTCAGCTGACATTGTGAGCAGTCTCTGCAAATATAATAAGTGAGCATTCACATGGGAAAACCAACATGCTACACAGCTGGTACCCTGTATGTTACATGTGTAGAAACACTCAATGATGCATATGTTCGAATTCAACATTTATCCAAACGGTTCCTATCAACTGCAAATATAATAAGTGAGCATTCACATGGGAAAACCAACATGCTACACAGCTGGTACCCTGTATGTTACATGTGTAGAAACACTCAATGATGCATATGTTCGAATTCAACATTTATCCAAACGGTTCCTATCAACCGTGACATGCAGCGTACTTTATTTAGTCTGGGTATAATCACAGTAGGGGAGCAGAAGTGAATGAAAGTAAAGGCACTTGCGAATGTACAGTGAAAGGATCAGTCACTTGCTTATTGTAGTACAATAGACGCTCGGTCACTTGCTTTTTACGTCATCAAAGAAAGTGACTGTACAAATCTTGGGTTTTACACATGTTATATATGTTTTCCATATATTTTGCAGCGTTGGACAGTTTTGCAACTATTTTGTTTCATTTTCTCAGCAAGTATTACCATTTTGTGACAGCTTTTAATTCCAGGTGTTTTTTCGACTTTACACGTTTTATTCGTGTTTACAATTTCAAAAATCGCCTATCAAACCATGATAAACAAGTGATCAAAGGTCTATTTCATGGAAAGGAAGGGGTGAAAAAGCAAGTTCATGTGGTCAAAATGAAGTGCATATATGTATATAACTTACCTATAATCCAAACAAAACGGGTCTGACTACTTTTCCATGCATTTGAGAGAACGTTTTATTAAGTGTAAATAAATAATCAATGCCGCAAGTGACCGATTCTCCACTGTTCATGATCACAAGTGACATGATTTTCCGGTCAGTAGCAACTGTTCTTTCACTTCCGTTCCCCTACTGTGATAACTGAATCCTAGAACTGCATTCTGACAGCACTTTAAACTTGCTGAAAACTTCAAAATTTTGCCCAGTTTGAAGTTTTTGACATTCTGACAGTATATGTCAAATCGACCATGCATGTAAACAATCTTATACCATGATTGAATCAAATAAAAGGCTTACTTGTTTTGGATTTTCAATTTAATGGTTACTTCATAACAAAAGTAAGAAGACTTTGCCGAGTCCATGGCTAATTACATGTAATGTATCTTAAGTAAAGTATGCCGTTGTTGCACTTCAAATATTATACAAATTTTTGGCAAAAGTAATCAGTACATCATTAATATTGTATTTGTTGTTCCCACATTCTATTCCCAGCAGGGGATAATTCTCAAAAATGGAGACACTCTCAATCGGGAGACATTGCCATAGAAAGGTACCAGTAGGCAAAGATCGGGAAAAGGCGCAATCAGAAAAAGATTTCCACTCCAAAAACCGAGATGGGAAAAAAATAAATTAACAATCAGGTACTTCTGATAGTTATACCATGAAAACATATCGTAAGCCGAATGAGCAGCTATTTTCCCAATAGGTGGCCACTCAATTACCTACTTAACTAAAAATATGAAAACATACATAAGGCGCCAACAGCACAAGAAATTTTAAACACCAAGACATAAAACAAAAAGAACCACCACAGAAGTATCGCCTTGGAACGATCAGTAACACAAAATTACTCGCGGGCTTATATTACCAAAAGCCGCTGTTTTCCAAGGTTTTTCAACGTTTCAGCCATCTAGTGGCCTTTTTCAAGAACATAGTCACATATAATTTTACATTTTGAAAAGTAGATGCACTTAGAATCACAGAGAATTAATTAATTTCTTAAAATGATACTTCTTTTAGAGTCTGACCCCTACCCACTGGCATACAATTAAAGAAGGCAACATAGTTATCAACCATGACAGGGTTAAAAACTAAGCATGCAGACTGTCGCATAACATTCAAGTTATAACCTTTACATCTGTAACATGTAATTTTTCTGAACTGAAAAGAAAAACAGAGTCAATTTTGATCAATTTTTATATGATGTGTTACAATTTGGTCCCCCGATCAGACCTAAACAAAAAGCTTCAGATTCAAGTTTGTACCTGCTGCTTGAAACTTTTAAGCAAAAGTTACCATGCTTTACAATAAAATCCTACTGCTTGAAACTTTTTAGTAAAAGTTACCATGCTTTACAATAAAATCGCTTAAAAAATAAACAATTCTCCCCAATTTTAAATCTAGATACTATACCAGAGACCTTTAGCCATATCGTCGGTCAGGGATTTTCCTGGGCTGATATTGGGGCCCATTACAGGCCCCTTTCCCAATTGAAAAAATGTGTAAAATTTCCCAATTTTCAGGTAAAAAATACCAAAAAATAAATAAATCCTTGTACATTTGTTGTGGATAGGTAGATCATACCCTCAAAATATTTTTTTTTCAGAGAAATATCCTCAAATTAACACCAAATATGCATATCATCCCCTGTTCTGTTTTGTATCCATTTTCCCAATTTGACTGATATACATATTATTTTTCACAAAACCTTATCTTCAAGTAATCCTGGATTCGCCCATGTAATGTATATTTCTAAAGCTCTTTAGATAATTATTAGAATGCCAATGAACAATTTTGAAACAACAAAATAATAATAATAATAAAAAATAAAAATAAAAAAAAGGCCGAAAGAGCTGTGGACGAATCGGTTTACTTTTAGTTGGCGAAAAATAATGAGAAAAGGATGCGCCAACACAAAAAGCTTACAATCAAGTAAAAAATACATAAAATAACGCTTTTTGCTCATCAGATCAAAGAAGAAAAATTCCTAATTACTCTGATAAATAACGGAATTTTAGTTGCTACTTTCGTTTTTGGAGTAAACATGTGTTTATTTATTGTAGCAACAAATTCGTAGTTGTTGAATTTGTCTCTAGGCAGTTATAAAGATTACAAGAAATATTAAACTAATAAAGATTAATTTCTTATATTTCAATGATTTATTTTTTTATGGTTATTTTGAAGATTTGTTCATTTTTTCTCAAGACAAATTTGTGCGAAAATGCGGTTTTTGTACGTGAACCGAAAATGGAAGAAGGAAAGCCATAATGTGACACATAATTCTGCAATTATCTTAAATTAGAAAGTAACAGACATGTCTCGGCACAGGAACGTCCGTTCTATGAATTATGAAGACGGTAAACTTTATACCAGTGTCTGTCTAACCTCACAGATTATTGCTAGAAATCAGAAAACATCTGCTGAAACAGATTTCAATAGTGAATTACCTCCCTTGAATTGGCTTCCAGATGGCCAGCAAGTTTTAGTTTTTTTTTAAAAAGGCTTTCAATGTCTCAGAGCTGTTTTCATTATATGTAAACTCATCGCCTAAAAGATGCGAGATTAACAACCAAGTAATCTTACTTGCAATAATTTCTGATTCACACCTGAGGTGATGATCAGAAATTGATCGACTCAGTATCTGAAGAAAGAAAGAAAAAATCAAAAACGTAATTGTGGGGCCGGATAGGTCAGAGTCAGTCATTAGCTTTGCTGGCATCTGACTAGATATAGATACCTGTGTTGTGCAGGTTCGAATTCCAATGGTGACACCAGTAAAATTGAAAACCTAGAAAATTGTTCCTGCATTGGTATGTATCAATAATGCACCAGTCATTTGTTTCCCCGGCTCCCCCGGGGCCGGGGATAGCGGGGACATAGCGGGGACATAGCGGGGCTAAAGTGCCTGGCTTTAACCTCTGATGTGTCCCGGGGTTATGATTTCCCGCCAATACACTGTCACATTAATTCAAATTAGATTTTAATGATATTTTTAACATTTAATTATCTTTATGGTACTTATTTAATTTCCAAATGCACCTAAACATTTACATGCATAAAATGAGGCCCTTCTCCCATGTTTTAGTTTCATCAGTACAACTCCCAGCTGTTGTTCCACGTTATTGTCAGCCCCTGGGGAGCCGGGGCTTTTAGCAGGGGTTTTACCGAAACTCTTGCCCGACAGTGCCGGGCTTTTAGCCGGGCTTTAAAAATTGAAAAGTTAAAAGCCCCGCTATTCCACGGCCCCTGGGGAGCCGGGCATGCAAATGACTGGTGCATAATTTGACTGTCACATTCTGGGCTCGGTGGTTTCAAAGGGTATTTTCCAATGGAGCAATAAGAACTGCCCTGGGTTTCTCCTGCCACTAGACAGTCAGCTAGCCAAGCAGAAATGCTAAGCCTGAAGTCTGTCTCCTGTAAGTAATGTGTGATCTCATTTTCTGTATTTCAAACTTCATGTTGTATTATGCTTTGCCCACTACATGTATACTGGATATCAGACTTTTTCGCTGATTACTGTCATTTATGTTTCATTGACCTCTATGAGACTTAAGTGAGTCATTATGGCGTTTATGTAATGATTTCTGTTTTTATAGAATACTATGATGAAGATGAGGCCTATGGTCATTCCTTTGATGACAACTACTGCATTTCACCAGGGACTGGTAGGTATCAGCAAAATGTCAGAAAAAAATACCGGACTGTGGAAACACCCCAAACCACCCCAAAACACACCAAACCACCCCAAACCACTTCAAAACCACCCCAAACCTCATCTTAAACACATCCAAACGACCTGAAACGCTTTAAATATGTCTCAAACCAGGTCTTGATGGGATTTAGAATCCTAAATTTACAAAGTAGCCTCATATATGGGGCTAATATGGGTATACACATAACATATGGGTTTGCCTAGAAAATGTCCATATAAACCCATATACATATATGCATGTAATCTGTGTATGTTGGACATATCTGGGATCTTTCTGTGTAAGCTTATGTGGGTGTTTAACATTTGGGTGTGATTTAGTGTGGTTTGGGCGTTGTTGAGGAGGTTTGAGGTGTTTTGAAGTGGTGTTATAGTTGGGCGTTTAAGGGAGTTTCTTTGATGTGGTTTGGGGTGTTTTTGAAGTGGTTTGGGGTTATATATGATAAGGTTTGAGTGTTGCATTGCTAAAATATTTGGTTTGTGATTACTAAGTATGTGTTTTGAGATGGTTTGAATGTGTTATGGGGTGGTTTGGGCCAACTGGGTTTGAAGTGGTTTGGGGTGGTTTGGGCGTTTCCACGGTCCCAAAAAATACTTGTCAGAGTTTGAATTTTACTTTTTGTCATCCAAATGCTTTTGGATTCTTGATCTTTAAAGCTAAAGTGTTTGTTAAACTTCTTGATTTAGATTATTGATATTTTTGAGACACAGATCAATTAGAAATTGAGCCTGTGCATGAGAAAAACAACAATTTGGTGTTCCGACCTGTCTGGCACAAAACAGCCTGTACAGTCACAGAAGATGGTTAGAGGCTGGAAATTTTGGATTTAGAAAGTAGTGGAATTGTACTATCTGTGTAGCAAAACCAAAGGCACTGATCAGCTTCGCAGTTACTGCGAAGCTGATCTGTGCCTTTGTTTTCGCCTATGCAGATTGTTGGTTTTCCCATGCGGTGGCTCAATTAGAATTAATGAATCAGGCTGACAGCTTATATTTGTTTCATCCAAATTTTTTTTATGGTGTTGGAATTAAAATTTTTGTATCAGCTGCTAAGATGAGCATTTCAAGTACACTGCAGGCTCAATATAATGTTAATTTAACAAACAATTACAGTCTATTAAATTTTTCTGTGTATGCTTAACAAAAAATTGATCTACCAGTACCATCTGAGCTGCATCATGAGAAATCTGGATTTTTGCCCATGCAAAAACAAAGGTACAGACTGGCTGTGCAGTAACTGCATAGTTGATTAGCGCCTTTGTTTTCGCTACATGGATAGTATGATTCCTCTACTTCCAATATCCAAAATTTCAAGTTTCTAGCCATTTTCTGTAGCTAAACAGACTGATTTGTGTCAGACATGGTCAGAAATTTTGAAGACTGGCTTTCTCGCGTCACGGCTCATTTATAATCTTATTGTGACTCATAGTCTGTGTGACCTTCTTTAATACTTGAGCCTGTGCATGAGAAAACCAATAATTTGGGTTTATGACCAGGTCTGACACAGACCAGGCTTTACAGTCACAGCATAAAGCTAGAAGCTTGAAACTTTGGATATAAGTAGAAGAGGAATAGTACTATGCATGTGGCAAAAACAAAGATGCTGATCGGCTGTGCAGTTACTGCACAGCTGATCTGCACCTTTGTTTTCATATATGCAAATCATTGGTTTTCTCATGCACAGGCTCACTTTAAAACTCTTTACAGCTGCACAGTTCACATTCAACAGAGATCGTCAGATGGAGCTGTCCACGTTCATGGGGCATGAAGAAGGGATTCCGGAAGAGGATGAAGAAGCTGAAGAAGATGTCTCTCCTCGTGAGGAGCACCACAGGGGCTCACTGGACTATACCAGACCACAACTCAGTGATATACAGGAAGGTATTGTAAAATGTGCAAAGGCCCTGACTTTTTAGCTCACCTGAGCCGTTAGGCTCACAAGGTGAGCTTATAGGATGGCCATGATCTGGCGTCCGTCGTCCGTCGTCGTCGTCATCCACCATTTTCAAAGATCTTCCTCTCTGAAACCACTCGGCCAATTAAAGCCAAATTTTATTTGAAGCATCTATGGGAAGGGGGAACCAATGTGTTTATAAATAATCCAGGTCACATGACCAAGATTATATGGTAAAAACCCTTCAAAATTCTTCTTCTCTGGAACCACTGGACCGATTTCAACGAAACTTGGCATGAAGTATTTGGGACTAGAGTACTACAATGTGTTTATAAATTATGACCTTTGGATGACCTTGACCTATTTTACGGCAAGGTCAACATAGGTGGCCCATGCACTTGAATGGGGAAAATTGTTAAAATGTCATTTGAAAGGTAAAACTTGCAGGAAATGGGCAAATGGACTGAAGGTAGGTAATTCTGAAAAAAATTGGACCCCAGTGGTTGGTCTGCCCCCACCCCGGGGCAATATACTTGTATATTACAATAATATTCAAAGATCTTCTTCTCTGAAACCACTTGGCCAATCAAAGCAAAATTTTATAGCAAGCATCTATGGGAAGGGGGAGTCAATGTGTTTATAAATAATCCAGGTCACATGATCAAGATGGCTGCCATGCCCATATATGGTTAAAACCCTTCAAAAATCTTCTTCTCCTGAACCAATGGACCGATTTCAATGAAACTTGGCATGAAGCATCAGGGACTGAAGTACTACAATGTGTTTATAAATTATGACCTTTGGATGACCTTGACCTATATTACGGCGAGGTCAACATAGGTCGCCAATGCATTTGAATGGGGAAAACCTTTAAAATGTCTTTTAAAGTGATAGTCTTGCAGGAAATGGGCAGTAGGGCTGAATATTAATAATTCTGAAAAAAATTGGACCCCAGGGGCATATTTGCCCCTACTGCAGGGCATTATACATGTATATTACCATACTATTCAAACATCTTCTTCTGTGAAACCGCTTGGCCAATCAAAGCCAAATTTTATGTGAAGCATTTATAGAATGGGGGAATCAATGTATATATAAATAATCAAGGTCACATGACCAAGATGGCCACCATGCCCATATATGGTAAAAACCCTTCAAAATCTTCTTCTCTGGAACCGGTGGACGGATTTCGAAGAAACTTGATGTGAAGCATCTATGGCTTAAGTACTACAATGTATATATAAATCATGACCCTGTGATGACCTTGACCCAGTTTATGGCAAGGTCAACATGGGTTGACCATGTATTTAAATGGGGAAAACTGTTAAAATGTCATTTGAAGGGAAAAGCCAGCAGGAAATTGGCAAATGGACAGAATATTGATTATTCTGAAAATAAAGAAGAAAATGGCCCAAGGGCTTCATCTGCCCCTACACTGGGGTTAAATACCATAATATTCAAACATGTTTATTGGTATATGCAGCAGATCTCAGGTGAGCGTTTACATGACCATTGGTCCTCTTGTTATGTTGAAGCAACAATAATCTTTGAATTCAACATTGGTGGGCAAATAACCTCATTGATACTCAAAAAGTTGAGCTTTGACTTTGACCTTTCAAAGAATCACAATAATAGAACCTGTTTACTTTAGGGAAAGACATTCTGTACATTCATGAAAATTTACCATCCATATTTTATAATGTGTTTATAATAAACTGTATTGTAAGTCTGTACTAGACACTATTTTGTTTTTATTAGACAGGTCTGGCGACCACATTGAACACTAAGTTTCAGTCAATAAACTGCTTTGAATGAGCCCCGGTCACAGCATTTTATGTATATTTGCTTGGTTGTCTATTTGCATGTTGTATTCCTCTTCAATTTTTCAGCCAATTTGAACTCCTGTTTAGAAGAAATACGTAGTATCCTGGGAGAGTCAGTGCCAGAACATGTAATGGTGGACACAGTCATCAAGCATAACTTTACTCTAGAAGCTGCTCTTAATGACCTCCTAGCTCAACAAGGTGAGCTGTAGCTGTGACAGGAGAAAACCGGGGTCTCCAACCAGACCTGACACAAACTGGCCTGTACAGTCACAGAAGAATGGTAGAATCTTGAAAGGCCTAGGGAATTTAAGGCCTGATTTCGGCCTCATGTGTTGATAAAAAACTGAATTTTGGAATTTTGAGGAGAAACGTATTGCAAATAACAGGTATAGGTCCCTGCTTATAAATTCTAGCACAACTATCACATTCAGATTACACATGTTGCCATGGCAACGCTCCGAAAACCATAGAAATATCACTTTTTGCAATTTTGGGTCTATTTTTCACCATTCAACATCATTTTCAACTACCGGCCCACGCGACGAACAATTTCTTATTGTGAAATAATTATGAAGTATCATCCAGAGATATTGTATGCTGAGTATAATTTTGTTCGGAGTGTGGGCTGGCACTTAAAAATTAAAAAATGTGTTCAGAAATGGTCCAAAATAGACCAAAAAGTGCAGAATGTGTTCTATCTATGGTTCTTCTGGGCGTTGCCATGGCAACGCTTGTAGGATAAATGAAGTACTTGTTCTTGTTTTTAATAGAGGAGACATATGGCTGTTTTAAGGAGTAGTTTTCTCACCTAAATTCCAAAATTTATTTTTTAGCAAAATCTGAGGCAAAAATCAGGCGTTAAATGCCCTAGTCCTTTTGTGTTCAAGTAGAAGAGGAATTGTACTATCTGTGTGGTATAAACAAGGGTGCGGATCAGCTTCGCAGTTACTGCGAAGCTGACTTGCGTCTTTGTTTTCGCTGAGACAAAAATCGGCTTATCCCATGATGTGGTTCATTTGAACCTAGTCAAATAGCAGGCAGGGACGTACACAAGTAGATGTTTGATTTGTAATTGCATAAGGTTCAAATTTAGGAAGGGACCAACAAAGGCTACAAGGAAACATAGATTATCCCACAAATGGTCCTGATGTTTGTTAGAATGAGGAAAATCTGTTTGATTAACATAAAAGAAGTTAATTTTCAAATGCATATATGGTTTGAATATCTATTAGAATCCCCATGCAAGTCTATACTTAAGTATACAATGTACATCACATATTCATCATTGTCAACATTTTACAAATTTCCATCTCAACATGATTTAGATATTGTTGATGGGACATTAAACAACATTCTATACATTTTACAAGCTACGTTCTTGTCTCATGATGCCACTTACATGTATTTGTGTAACTTTCTATTTTTCAGAAGCCCCTAAGCCCCAGAGAGAGCCCCGTGGTCGTAGGAACAGATCTCAAGGTATTGTTACTTCTATGAAGTTTATGCAATGCTATTTATGAAGCAGCCTGTTTAGAGCAGATACTAGTCATATCACCCTCATCATAGTTAAATCATCCAGCTGCATCAAATTGCTCTACAAAGTACATGCACTGATCTGAAAGAAGGAAGACTTGACACTCACATATACACCTGTACAGCCAAAATGCATACTTGATGTGTCAGAGCCCATGCAAAGTTGAAAACGAAACAGTAGTGCCATGCCAAGATTTCGTTGAGTCTGGATATCTGACATGTCCAAAATTAGGGAATTAGGGATTATAACATTTTAAAGAACTTGCTGTGACACTGAATAAGTGAGCCATGTCATGAGAATACTAACAATGTGGTTTCCAAACAGGTCCGACACAAACTGAGCTGTACTTGCACAGAATATGGCTAGAGGCTGGAAATTTTGAAATAAAAAAGTTGAGGAATTGTACTATCCGTGTAGCGAAAACAAAGGCAGTAACTGCGAAGCTGATCTGCGCTTTTGTTTTCGCAAAATGATATGCAAAATGATGGTTTTCTCATGACGCGGCTCAAATATGATTTGAGAACAGCATGTATCACAATATCATTAACTACTATTGCTTAACCAAATGCCTTGTGTATTTTCATATTCGCCTTCTGTTGCTGCCCTGAATGGATGTTGACTTTGCTGTGTGATGCTCTTTGACACTTGATCCTTCTTACCTGTAACTTACGACATTGCCCATCTGATTCACATGTATTCTACCTGACTGTACCTGATGGCTGTTGGAAAGGTAAGAATTTGATGAATTAGACCTAGATTGTGATGGCCCCCTTAATATCTCAAATGACCCTGATTTAGAATGTGATAGCCCTTTTATACACTTTGATAATCCTTTTGTACCAAGTGGCTTTAAAGGTGGCCATGTTAAGTTTGGAGTGGAAGATGTTGATAAAACAAATATAAATGAAGAAAAGAATTTGAAAACGGAAAATCAAGAAAAAGCAGAGGGTTTCAAAGGAATTGATAAAGTGAGAAACAATAACCAAGGTTGTGAAAACGACAAAGGCAATGGGCTAACAACTTTGGCTGAAAAGTCGGAAATCATGAAAGAACACTGCAAAGAACTTGAACATTCCAGCACTGAAGTAGTTGGTCTGAACAAAGCAAGTAAAAGTTCACAGCCAGATATGATGGAGAAGATAAAATTACTAAGTGAACAATTAAGTGAATTGTCAGGGAAAGAAGTAGCAGGGCTACCATTGTCACCGAATTCCAATAAAGAAAACATTCCATATCAAGGAAAGAAGGGAAGAGCTGCAGATCTGACAAAGTCTCAGGCACAGTCTGTTGGTGGTACTGATACAATAAAGAAACAGACTGAAAGTTTATCTCTTAAAGATATAGCCAGACATCACAATACAGATGTAGCAGTAACAGCAGGGCTGTCATTAGCTGAGTTAGCAAAGATACATGATAAACAAACATTGGGTTCACAGCCACTAGCAACTTTAGGCATGAAAAAAGAAAAGCAAATAGAAAAGCAAGCACTTTCTTTGTCTGAACTTGCCAAAAGTTCTGAAATTAGTGCCAACAAGCAGACTGATCAGAGCTTAAACAAATTGCAAAAATCTGTGAAAAGTAAGAAAACAAACGGTCAGAGTAGTGAGTCTGGTATAAGCCTTGCTGATCTTGCAAGAAATGACAAGAAATTATTGGAGAAAAATACAAAGCCTTCTCTAGCAGAGTTGGCCTCGAAGCATGAAAGTGTTAAACAAAGTGCTGTGGCAGGGAATATCTTTGGTAACACAGACAAAGCAGAAAATGCAAAGCCTTCATTAACAGATCTAATTGCAAAACATGAATCTAAACCAGGCACTGTAGCGAAGACTTTAGCTTCTAGTCAGAATAAACTTGCATTGCTTACTTTAAATACAGAAAACAAAAGTAATCAGAAAGTATCTCTGTCAGAACTTGCAAAAACTCACGATGTGCAAGCTAAAATGAATGTGGAAAAGAAAGCAAATCTTTCAGATGTAGAACAACAGCCTTCTTTGAATGAACTGGCTAACAAATTTACCATGGCGGCAAAGTCTGGGCTTTCACTAGCAGATCTTGCAGTTAAACAAACTAATGATGGAAGTAAACAAGGTAAACCAACCATTTCTCTGGCAGATTTAGCAAAGACTAAGGATGTTAAAACAAGGTCAAAATTGTCAGACAAGCATGAAGCAGAGAAAAGTTTAATTGGATCTTTAAAGAAAATGACAGTATCAGACAAAGAAATAAGCAGAGATGATATTAAAGGGAAAGTAAATGAACTGCATAAGGATATTTCTCAAGAAAGTGCCTCTGATGCAACCCAGAGAGACTTTCTTATAGAAAATCTAGACAGTCTGATACTAACACAAGCTTCCAAGTTTACTACGCATGCATCAAAACTTGGCAAAACATTGTGCCTCAAAGTGAGGGTAAAGCATGGTGATAATGACCGTGTCACGGTTAGAAAATACAACGCAAAGAGGTTCTCATACAAGGCTCAGGTGAAAGGCAGGGAAAGAAATTCGCCAGTGCACATGAGGAAATTAATACCATATGACTTTTCTGACCCTTCACCAGATGATATTGTTAAACAGAGACAGAAGGCTGCCTTTAGTAGGACTGGAGAAAGGAAGATTTCACATTAATTGGGAAAGCTCACAAACAGACTTGAACAACACGTTGTTCAAAGTTAAAGACATTGTTAGTTAACAATTCATTAAAATTTCCAACATGAATATTACAAATACACTGTTATTTTTTGTTGATAAAATGTGAGAATCCTTTGCACAAAGGATTCTCACATTTTATCAACAAAAAATAGCAGTGTATTTGCCTATGTAGTCAGCATTTACTTAACGAGTTGAGGTTTTACCGATGGCGTTTATCTAACAAAGTTTTGAACAACACCAGACAATCAATGCGGCTTAGCACATCCACTGCGGATAAAATTAATAGAAAGCTGTATTATGCAAATACCTGTGTGGGAACAACTCACTACAGATTAAACTGATCATTGGCAAGTTGTTCCCAAACAGGTATTTTCTCCTTATTGTTGCTTATTGATTATACCCCCGGCATTTATGCTGACGGTTATATAGTTTTCGTCTTTCCGTTTGTCTGTTCGTTAGTTCACTACATTTTACGTCAAAGTTTTTTGGTTAAAGTTTCTCTTGTAGTGTATATCTCATACACCAACGGTCAGAAACCATTCATATTTGGACCAAAGGTACCCTATAAGGTTTACTTTGTTTCCATGAGTTTGAGCCCCAGGGTCCATGCCCAGGGGTGGGGCTAGAGATCAAAATCTAGGTCACCTTTAGATTGCGTCAAAGTTTTTTGGTTAAAGTTTCTCTAGTGATGTATATCTCATATACCAATGGTCAGAAACCATTCATGTTTGGACCATAGGTACCCTATAGGGTTTGCTTTGTTTCAATGAGTTCGAGTCCCAGGGTCTATACCCGGGGGTGGGACTACAGGTTAAAAACTAGAACACTGTAAAAAATGGATGTACTGCTGTGTAACTTTTACAAAGAGTCCATATCTTGACAATAACTTATCATAAAGCATTCATACTTTATACACTTTAGGTTCAATGACATTGGACCACTGGGTCGGAGTCAGGGGGTGGGGCTAGAGGTCAAAATCTAGAACTTCTCTTAAAAATGTATTTTCTATACTTTTGTTTACAACCATGTTTAGAAATCATTCATACATGGACCATAGGTACTCTATAAGGTGTGCTTTGTCCCTAATTACATTAGACTGTAGGGTTCATGGCCAGGGTGGGGCTAGAGGTCAAGAACTAGGACATCTTATATTTAATACTACTATTGAAGAGTGACATTCTATTGTCCATCTAGGACCGAAGACATGACCCTCAATGTCCGCGATCAAGTCCTAGATTGAGTATGCAAATCAGCTCTGTATACTGCTCTAAAATAGATCTGTCATTCTACTACCCCCCCCCCCCCCCACCACACACACACACACCACCACCATGGTTGTAGGCAATGCTTTTTGCAAATGTAAATTAATAAGATGTACTTGTTGTGAGTGCACTCTTTGATTCGAGAATTGAGGTTCAATATGTCAGGGGTGAGCATATCCAGGTATGAGGGTGGTGGGCTTGGGTGTGGGGGTGGCTGGGGGGCTACCAGCCGGGGGTATACGTGCCTCTCAAGGCACTTTTTCTAGTTTCATCTGTGTTGGTTGTTCTCATTTGTTTTGTTTAAATAAGCAGTGTGTGAACTGTCTTTGATTTTCTGATATTTATCATATTCAATATTTTAGGATGGATGAATGAAATATTAATACATGTACTTGTTTTGATCTCAGGATGCACTGAAATTTTGTCATGTAATCACCTTCTGAAAGGATAAAATTGACATGATGAACTTTTCCCTCGTTATGAAGGAAATAAGTTTACAATGTAAACCTAAGGCCAAATAAGAATATGTAAAGCCAGTGGAAACTAACCATTGGGATATCATGTAACATTATATTTGCATTTTAAGACATAGTTCAGTCAAAAGGTACAAGTAGGCAATGATAAGGAAAAGGCGCAATCAGAAAGAAATTCCCACTCAAAAAAACAAGGTGGGAAAAAATTAAATTGACAATCAGGCACATGCACTTAGAAAACATATAGTAAGCCGAGTGAGCAGCTATTTTCCAATAGGCAGCCGCTCAGTTACCCAAACTTAACTAAAACTGTGAAAGGCTTCATATTACATGTTCATGTATGTGCAATTGTTGAATGTCTGTTTGAAACACATGTTTAGTTAACACCTATAAACTAATTTTAACACCCCAACCACTAATGATTTCCGTCCAGGATATGAGTATCTTATTTAGTCATTGGAGGTTTGGGTATTCATTTTATAATTTCATCAAACTTCATCACTGTTCCGGGTGATCTCAATTAAATGGCAGCTATAATTTACAGGAAGCCAAGTTG